>OX453258.1:18421509-18801042 GCA_949709985.1 Luffia ferchaultella | reverse complement strand
TATTATAAGTTTGGCATACACATATTATTATGTATCAAATGAGTGCAGTTCGGAAACAGTTGGAGTTGTTTTATATAATTTTTTTTTTGTTGTAATTTCATTATCTATGACTGATTTATGGATTAATGATATATTTAATATGTTTTCAAAATTTTGTGTCTAACACAGTACATACTTAATTAAACATAATAATTATTATTGATTAAGCGTATTATTTCACTCGTGAGAAATGTTTAAAGAACATAGTTTTGGGAACTAGTATATAAGTGTGTTTTCTGTATATTGCTTTTTTATATTATGTTCTGTTTTTTCTCATTATTTAATAAGAAAAAAATTAAAGAAAACTAATTGGTCTACAATATTACTTCTACAACGAACCTTCTAAATATAACCGATAAAAATATATTAACAAAAACATAAAAATCGAGAAAAAAATGTTAGAGTTTTGTCATACAGTAACTTAACTAGGCATTCAAAGGTAAATTAATGTACTAAAAAATAATTACTGTGTTTATAATCTATTTAGGCTACCTTGAATTTTAAAAATCGGTTAAGAAATAAAGGAAAAATATAAAGGGTTTTGTTTCTTGCGTACGCCGCCGCCGCAACGCGCTTTGACCGCCGCTGTGGCCGCTGAAAAAACGTCGAAACTCTGATATGACTTAAATGTATGGGATACCCAATTAAAGGTAGTTAAATGGACTATAATATTGTATGTTATATGTTATTTTAAGTTTTAAAGAAATGGAAAAAAATATATATTAATTTAAAAAAACTTTTTGAAGTAAAAACTTCTTTAGCCGCGTTGGGCACTTTTTGGTAGAGAAAAATCTTATTGAAATGAAAACTTCTTTAAACGCGTTGGGCACTACTTTGGTAAGTGAAAAACTTATGGGTTCGCGACACAACATGCTCATTTACTTGTAGAAGCACTGGGCAGTACAATTGAAGTGAAAACTTCTTTAGCCTTGTTGGGCATTTTTTGGTAAGGAAAACTCTTATGCGTTCGCGTCACGACATGCTCATTTAATTGTAGAATCACTGTGCAGTACAATTGAAGTGAAAACTTCTTTAGCCTTGTTGGGCATTTTTTGGTAAGGGAAACTCTTATGCGTTCGCGTCACGACATGCTCATTTAATTGTAGAATCACTGTGCAGTACAATTGAAGAGAAAACTTCTTTAGCCTTGTTGGGCATTTTTTGGTAAGGGAAACTCTTATGCGTTCGCGTCACGACATGCTCATTTAATTGTAGAATCACTGTGCTGTACAAAAGTGAGTACTAAATAAATATACTAATATTTTTAAAATTAAAAATATATAACAAAAAATTATATTAAATCTTCGTATTTTGGCGTTTGACAATTTTATATTATTTATTTTCTAATATTTTAACTTCTGCAATGCAACACGCAATTAGTATTTCACAGTGGCTTGCACGTTTTCTGACTATCGTAGTAAAGCAGATTTCTAGTTGTTCAATCATATTTTTATCGTGAATTTCGAAATTGAAATTTTTATAAAATCTAATAATAATTTAAGATTAATGTCTTGAAGTTTAAAATATGATTATTAATGCAAAATTATAGTTTATTACCTTATATTATTAAAATCTTTAGTTTAAAATGATGAAAAAAGCTCCAACTTTCATTCCATTAAATATTTTATTTTATTTAAAAATTTAATATTTCGAAATCATTATTTATTAATTAAATTTGTGAAAAATAAAATATATGTTTTGCTATTTTTGCAAAATGATTATCTATAATTTTGTATAATTAGATTTTTTTATTAGAAATTTACGAAAAAATATTGTCATGGAATTAAGGTTATTTTAAATATCCATTTTCCATATTTGTTTAGATTCCAGATCCTGACGATGACGATGGTAAAAGAAAAAAAATTGGCAGTTATAGGGACTGCCAATAAAAGTGAAAACTTAGAACTTTTAGTATTAAAATTTGAAATTTCATAATATTTAAATTAAAATTATCAACATCAATCTGCTTTTCACATCTATCCACATTGTGTTTCACCACTTTCGGTATATAATGGAACCATATAAACATGCATAAAATTGTTGCTCGGAGTGTCAATAGATGTGAAAACCAGATTGATGTTGATAATTTTAATTGAACCATTATAAAATTTCAAATATCCATTTAATACTAAAAGTTCTAAGTTTTCACTTCTATCGGCAGACATAACTGCCAATTTTTTTTTTCTGAATTTATTTTTATAACATGAAAACTGTCCGTTTTTGCACTAAATTATGTATATGATGGAAATAAAGCTGCATCGATAGGAAATTATTAAACATATGTAATCGTATTAATTAAATAAAAATTGACAGTTAAGTCAGATTACTGCGCATCGCCCATATAAAAATACATAAGGAACAATTTTTTTCGTCTAGAAAATATATTTTGAAAATTTTAATCACATAAACAGTGAAAAAAGTAGTGATTAACATGCAGTTACTAAATCAGTTCTGACTGTACCGTTACGTAAATAACACATAAAACAAATAGCAAATACTATAAAATTATATAAAATTGTTTTATGTGCCTAATTAAAAAAAAAACAAATGCAAATAGTGCAAAATGTAACTTGAATTTAAATTGACACTAAAAATGTTATTCATTTATTCTATTCGTTTATTTACACCGCAATTAGCAAGATAATTAATTTCTTGAACAAGTACCTTTACATGTACAGAGAAGAGTGCAATTAAAAAAAAATTTAACACATCGACACCGAGTGCACATCGCGTTGCATTTGTAAGTCAAAAGTTTTTGCAGCCAAGGCTAGCATCAGGGATAGTCTTCCAGACTGTTGCGTTTGCCAGCCCCGCTGCATGGATTCAGGCTATGTGGATCAATTGATAAACAACTTCTCCAAACGTTTTTTTAAAGAATGCTGTTTTTTAAATACTGTAGAATTGCATCTCTACTACGGTAGAGATACATTCTATGGTATATTTTCCATAGCTCGATTATTTTTGGTGAAAAGCACTGTTCTCGCTCTGCTTACTTTTATAGTTGAGCTTATCGGATGGTACATCAGAACTATGTCTATGATCAGAACAATAATTTGTTCCAGTAAAGCAAAATTGCTATAATCGCAAGGGACCTCAGATGTCGAGCGCGAATAAGCTTCGAATGATACGTTACACCTACATCCATAGACGTCCTACATCATCTCTAGACGACATCAAAAAGCGCCTACAAAACGTAGGCGCTTTTTTATCGACACCGCAAAAGGTGAACACGGTATCGCATCTTGTAAAAGCATAGAAAATAATGGTAACTAACGACTTTGAAATAGCATGCGACAACTGTTTACTGAGAATATGTACCTACTGTTAAATACTTAAGGTTTTTACCAGCGCGATACTCTATCCATAGTTCTTCAAAAGAAATCATAGCAAAAGAAGATATTGCGATTTCGATAACATCTGAGTCCAGTGAATTTTGCACGAAAAGATGACTGAGCGCCTTTTCTCCAAACGTAGTATTTTTTGTTTATCCACCTAGTTCTGCACGATTTATGGTATTGTGCTTTTTTATTTATAAAAAGGGTTAAAAGATTATCACATTTAAGATAGATGTGGATGGAATCATAATTTGCTTATTCTTGTAAGTTATCCACCAAAGATTGATAACCGCAAACTCTGGGCGTAATCAAAAGCTGACTGCTGTCCTCTTGACAAATAACACATTTGTCCCACTTAACCTGAACAGCAGGCCTGGCGAGTATGGAGTCCATTAGCTTCAGCAGGCGTGGCGGGGCAGACATCGTTATTTAGGTAGCCATTCAATACCTACTTGATAGTTTAAAGTAGGTTGAAGTTGAAGCTGAAGCTGATGTTTCTAATTTCTTTGGTTGAGGTAATTATTGTTAGTTATTATTGTTATATTATTAAATATTTTAATTAATACCAATACAGTAAGTTAGTGACATACCAGTCGTTCGTTTCTGGGTTTCTGTCGATGGGAAGTGAGTATTTGTTCGCGCGATCAACGGTTTTTCTATTTCGCGCGCAATTTTATAGTAACTGTTTCTTAGTCCATTTTTACTCGAAATATACAATATATTTTTTTACAGGAAGGTAATTATTCGGATGTGAACCTTTCGACAGGTTTTTTGCGCTAAGGAAGGGGCTACTTCGACATCGGACATTCACAGTAACATCTTAAACTATACAATCTTCGCTTTGTCACGTTAACGCGAAGTCTTTGAAGACGTCCAGCGAATCACCTATTTATTAACAGGTTTAATTTTAGCATCACCAAATCGGTACTTAATTTCATAATTAATATGGTTTGTACTTACAGTAAATGGTCAGTCACCAAACAATTTCATCATTTAAACCAAACCACCAAACCAACCAAATCATTTAAATTTAAACTCATTATTACTAGAAGCCCTCTTCTGCGTTTACCGTCTAAGCAGTCCTACTCTAGCTAGCTGATGCAAGATGGCGAGTTTCAGTTCGCGACTTCCGCGAGATCCCTGCGCGCCGGTCTTTACCCATGCTAATTTGCGTTTGACATTTTCGATACTGTGAAGTAACATTTAGGGCTCTATTATAACCAAACGCTGCTGTCAAATTCATTTATTCTATGTAATTAAGCTATATCCGATACCGAATTAGCGTCTACCGATTTCGATATTGATGTCGTATCGGCATCATGTCGTCAAATGAAGAATCGCCCAATTTCATTAGAAGACATGCTAGAGTAGGCGTTCATTTATAGAAACGTATATGGATCGCAATGAAACTGGATGATATTATTGTTATCGTCATTGGGTTGGGGGGTGGGGGGCGTCCCACAGATATCGTTGGGCCTGCGTTGTATATGTTAACGGTAAAGCCCGAAAACCGTTAATATTGACTTTACCTAGGTAATGCTGAAACTAACTGAATCAACACGTTAAAGTGCGAAATAATAAGATTTTCGCATTTTACCTAGTCAGTGGGAAAATTTACTGATCGATATTAGTTAAAGTCTGAAAAAGCGCGCAAATGGCGAAAATTTTATTGTTTTACGTTTTCAATCAAGATAGGTTGATAGCCCATCATTTCAAAATAATAGGTTAGGTTTCCCTTGTGATAATGCGAGGAGTGAAGCGGAGCGGAGCGACAAGCCACCAAGAAGCCCTATGTTTACTGATGCCTGAATGATTATAATACTGAATGCCTTTAATAAAGTTGACGACCGCTTAGCCTAGTGGGTAGCGACCCTGCCTACGAAGCTGAAGGTCCCGGGTTCGAATCCCAGGTCGGTCAGTATTTATATGATGAATATTGATACTGATACCGGGTCTTGGTTGTTATATGTATGTGGTGTCTTTGTAAAAAAAAAATATGTAATATATATGTAAACATATATAATAAAGAATATTAAAGTATGTATATCAGCTGTCTAGTAACCTATAACACAAGCATAATACTTGCTTACTTTGGGACTAGATGGCGCTGTGTGGGAAGTCCTATGTATTATTATTATTATTAAGTGATATGGATATGTTTGAATTTAAATTTGTACTTTAACGACTCTATGCGTTACGTAATGTCAACAATTCCCAGTAAACTATGACCGAGGCTCTACATTTCGTATTTTTTTCTTAAAATCTCAGGCTCAGTAGGCAGTTTCTTGATAAGGAAGGCCTTGTAAATGATCGTATATTTCCTTTAATATCTTTAAAACTAAGCGGTTTGAAATCATAAAAACCATATTGTATTTGTCATTTACAAAAAAGCCCTGGACCATGTAATATCACAATTGAAGCACTGAAAATAGCGCACAATTTTGGCTGGACTGGAAGCTGAACTATTTATATATATATATATATTGGATATTGCTTGCAGATATTGATTGATATCAATATTGATATATATGATATTGTTTGCAGTTTAGAACTTATGAAGGAGATGAGTGGTCAAGTTTCGAATTTCTTTTATATAATATTAGGTCTTAACCAATGAAGTTGGCGTTTTGTATGAAATAAGTTAAAGTATTTTTTTTTTTCAAACATCTTTATTTCTGTTATTAAAAGTTATCACCCGTGCAATCGATGCATCCTTGCCAACCCAGTGGCAGTTTATTGATGCCCTTCTTGTAAAAATCAACTGGACGGGAAGCAACAAACTCTTCAAAGGCATATTGTACTGTCTCTCGGGAAATGAATTTTTTTTTTCGTTAAAAAGTTATCCAAATTTAAAAAAAGTGATTGTTGGTAGGTCCAACGTCTGGTGAGTATGGAGGATGAGGGAAAACTTCCAACACCAACTCTAGCAGCTTGAAGACTGTTTGTTGTGCAGTATGTGGTCGCGCGTTGTCGTGAAGGAGCAGCGGGACGACCGATTGACCAAAGCTGGTCGCAGACGTGCGAGCTTCTCCATCATTATCTTCAGTTCTTCACAGTACACATCTGCAGTAATGCTCATGCCGTTTTGTAAAAAGCTGTGATGAATCACACCGATACTAAACCACCAAACAGTGACCATCACCTTTATAGGGGTTATTTTTCGTTTACCACATTGCTTTGGTGCTGAACCAAGATCTAACCAACTTGCTGAGCGCTTTCGATGGTCGAACAGAATCCATTTTTCATCACAGGTAACAGTCCAGTTCAAAATTTCTTCATTTCTGTGCCTGTTGAGCAACGCGACGCAGGTCTTGACGCGTACGTTGCGCTGGCGATTGTTAAGTTCGTGGGGTGCCCATCTATCAAGCTTTTTTGCTTTACCAATTTGTCGCAAATGGTCCAATATTGTTTTGATGCTAATATCAAAAGCTGCTGCTAGTTCAGGTGTAGTTTGAGTATCAGCAGCTTCCATAATCGTCTTCAATTCATCATTGTTAACCAATGTCCGGACGACCATGGGGTTCATTGTTCAAGTCATAATTTTCAGAACGGAAGCAGGTAAACCAATAACGGGTTGTGCGTTCGTTTGTTAAGTTCTCTCCGTAAACGTTGTTGATGTTACGTGCCGTTTGCGCCGCATTTTAATATAGTGCTACGACGGAACTTGTATTCCATAATTACACCAATTTTTAAAGTGTCCATTATGACGAAATGTTCAAATATAATGAAAACACAACGCTAATCAATAAACAAAAGACTGACTTTGTAAAAAGAACGTCATGTTTTTAAAACAAAATTAATTTGAATTTAGAATTTGCAGGCGATCAAAAAAAAATTTTTTTTTTTGTTTAAAATGGCCAGTACTGAAGAACGGCAACTTCATAGGTTAAGACCTAATATCATTTAAATTATGCATTCTAAAATCATAAAACAAAATGTATTTTTATATCCCAAAACTAACAGTTTTAATCGATGTCACATTATCCACATGAAAAAGATTTTTTTAATTTGCCTGCAGAATAAAAATTTGTATATCGCTTATGTTTTCCCGTAAAATACGTATATGTGAAGGTCGATATTCGTAATTTTTTGTCCAAAATAAGATCAGTAGTTACGGACTTATCGAGATGGAAATAGTCAATTTTCGTCCATTTATTTCTTTAATGTCCATTACATTACATATATGACACATGATGCACTTGAGATTTTTTTTAAATTTGTTATGTTGCCCCGCTTGGAGGACAAAACAGAAAAAAGAAAAAAATCTTAAAAGAAGCATAGCATAAATAAAGAAATTCTCATTTTAATTACCTAATCAAAAATTTGGTCATTTAATCTGTATACGAACGACGTAATAAAAAAAATTGATTCGGAGAAATTAGGCTGTGACAGACAGAGAGCCAAACACCAGAGTGATCGTATAAGTACGTTTTTTCTTTTCGTATGTGCGAAGCATAAGGAACTTTTAATGGAATTCAGTAATTGAATTACTTGGTGATAGACGAACTATTATCAGGACAGATCTAATACTTCGAGAATGACGTTTTTATTTATAGGATGATATTGTGATCGACCTTTTATTTTGGTTACAATTTGAGATTAAATTGGCCATCAGCGCATTGATGCCCCACTGCAGGGGCTTCGGCCTTCCCTCGGGACGAGGGGGCTTGGAACTTAATCCGGACGTCCAACTCTTCACGGGGAATCTCACTTAGTGTGTGACATATATAAAATTATTTTTATTTAACCTAAGAATGAAAAAAATCATAGAGACAGAGATCTTTTAAGTAGAGGTTTCAAGTGCCTAGATGACAAAATATATGTAAATTTTGGGGATAAAAAACATACTTATGATAAAAACTGAGTATGTAATAAATTTGTGAAATAGGTATTTGAAGTTTCTGAAGTATTTACTCAAAAATCTTGTTAGGTCTAGGTCTAGCGTTTCTTGTTTTTACGAGTGGCATTCAACATAAGTGAGAATGAGATATTTACCGCCAGGAACAAAACGAATAACTGGCAGGTTGTAGCTAACAGATAAGTCTGTAAAATTACTTGAAAAGAAAAAACACCCTTCTATTTCGTCTTTTTATAAAATAGAAGCAATTTTTTTGAAAATGGATAAACCTGAGATTGCCGCGATATTTAAACGCCTTTACTTCATTGATTTTACTATACTAGACAAGTAAATCAAGACAAACCAGTACACTATAATAAGGGTTCATACTTCTCATATTCTATTGAAAACGTGAAATAACTTTGATCGACCAGGCTAAGTGGCTGGGTCGAATAATACCGCTAAATAAAAATATCAAACTACATTGTCATTAAATTTATAAAAATATGTGAATAAAGCTAAAAAAAATAAACATGTTGTTACTAACATGAAACGGTTCTAATTTTGGTTTTTAAAGTTTACATTTTTTATTTAATTACGTCTGTTTATGTTAAGTAGAAAGAACATTTCTTGTTTTAACGATAATTCTTTGACACGCTTTACTTATTAAGATGATGAAATAAATATTACGTGTAGTTTTTTTATTTCTGGTCAAATGAATTTTGTATGGAAACCAGAGGTATCGTTTAACCGTAAATGAACAATTTTACTTTTGACATTTTTAAATCCTACCTACTTCATCTCAGATTCAAATTTGAGTTGGGTTTGTAGTAAGGAAACTGAGTTATTATGATGTTAGACGTATAGCTCGTGATTTGATTGCATCATGGTTGAATTTTAGAATAAAATACGTTGATGTGGTCGCAGTGCAATCTGCCGGATAGACTCCGTACACAGGTGTTCCAAAGGACTCTATTTTGGCTCCTGGCCACTTAAGAATGAAACTCATTATAAAAGGAAAATTCTAAACTGTACAGATAACATTAAAAATAAGATGTTTACATCAGTGTGGACCTGAGCAAGAAGTGAAACTTCTATGGGTTATTCCCACTCATATGCATAAAATTTTATCGCGTATTCGTAACCGAGTTGGGTCGAGTTACTATTGCCTGCCTGTGAAATAAAGTTACGTTCATTCAGTTGTACCTAAATAAAATTAATTAATTAATTAACTCGCTATGCTGTTATGTTAGTAGGCAATTATGCTAGCTGTTTCAACCTTTTATTTAAAATTTTCCTATTATAGTATTCTCGTGGGAAGAATTTTCCCAAGTTAAAATATAGCTTTTGTTATTTTTCGTTAAACCAGCTATATTCATTAAAAAAAATATAATTTTGTTTAGTTGTCCCGTAAGTGTACTTCCTGTCTTTTTTGTAAGAATTAGTCCATCGGATCTCATTTTACAGGGTCAAAAGTAGCTTATTTTCTCTTTGGGACTCAAAAAAATATGTTATTTCTTTGCCTTTTTAATGAAGGATATACAAAGAATAATAATAAATAATGCATGGGACATCCCACACAGCACCATCTAGTCCTAAAGTAAATATTATGCTTGTGTTAAGGGGTAGTAGACAACTCATATAGTGCACACTTAAATATCTTTTATAATAAATATATATATATATATATATATATATATATATATATATATATATATATATATATATATATATATATATTACGCCCAGACCCGGAACGAAAAAACGCCCAGACTCGTGCGGGAATCGAACCCACGACCTTTGGCTACGCAGTTAAGGTCTTTAACCACTCGGCCATTCGGTCAGTCCAAATAAAGCCTACATTCACTTATAATTTTAAATTAACCTAAATACCTATTACTCTAGAGTTCTGTTCACACTAAATCCCATCCCACAATTTGAAACTTTCTTCGATATTTATTAACTTTTAAAATGTTAAATACCTAGTTATTTATTTTAAGGGAACACAACGTCTTTGTAATGTATATAACATCGGGATCCATCAGGAATTCACAAATTGTCAATACGGTCACTTGTCCATTTAGAAATGATGCATTGCTTCCGATCAATTTACAATAGTCATTCGACTTTCATCCTTATTAACGTGTAAAGAGTGTTTGATTTCTTTTTTGTGTATTCCCACTCCGTAATCGACATAAAATTGGAAGCCGTCAGAAATTAACAATTTGCAATCAAGTTATGAGGTCTAAATTCGCTTGAAAACGTTGCGTCTCCTTGATATTTTAACCAACTTCAACAAATCTTCTAAATAAAAGTCGGACTCGCACGCCAAGCGTTCCGTACCCCGTAAATTTTTAACTTTATTTTATTTGTATTATCTGTTGTTATAACACAGCGGTCATAGCATAGGCACTAACCTTTACACTCCATGAAAATTTCGAATGTAAGCAACCACCAATCACCTAAAACGTTGAAAAAAACCCGTTTCTTGTATTGGTACCCCTTTTAATTTTTAACTTTATTTTGTATTTATTATTTGTGGTTATAGCGGCTATTGTATAATACACAATCGGTAAAAATTTCACGTGTCCATCTATTACGATTCAGACATAGTATAGCCCTTTGGCAGACGGACGGACGGACAGCGGGGCCTTAGTAATAGGGTTCCCGTTGCTACGCTTTGGGTACGTAACTCTATAAACGAATTTTCTTGTAAATTTTTCAGCTGGAAAATATGATGCATTTTATTTATTCAGACAGTAAAATAAACGTAATACCATGTAAAACTCCTAGGTCATAGGTAGCGGCTGGCTTTCATTATTTATAGGTCAGCCTTCGCCAATACTGGACATTAATGAATTTCAAGTATATCTGATATCTCTCACATCGATCTGACACTTCGCTTGTCGCGTATCAAATACAACGTGAATTTACTTATATTCACCGGTAATTTAAATACGGATGATTTCCTTGTATAAAGCGATATTTTTCATTTATACTTTGTAGTTGCAATTAATATTAATAATAAGCTATAAAGCCGTTCCACGATATTTCGAGAAATTTTGTCACCCTGGCTGTCGATAGACATGCGGTAATCGAATCCGCGATCTTTAATTCTGCAGTTATAGGGCACAGATTGTTATGGTCACTAATTCGACCAATCAATCAGTCAAAACTACATACGAATTGCAAATACCGAAATCGAAACCGTTAAATGTTTGTTACAGTGCGTCCGCTCAAATAGTTTGTAGTACACCTGCAGGGTATTTTGGAAACTATATCAAAATAAATACATCATATAATCATTTAGTACTTAATTTTTTTCTTATTTTTACATCAAGTACTTTAATGAAACAATGAAAAATCAAATTACATGTTTAGATATTAGACATCCGAATCCTATGAACTACTTCGTGTGTTTATTATAAAAGCGCGAGGCACCAACATACACTGCAGCTGTACAGTGCAGGCCGATTCTTTCAAATCGTCGCCCGTCGCCTTTCGATGACGACGCCGCCAGCAGCTTTATAAAGCACGTGATCCATTTTGATTTGAGCAGACGCACTGTACTGGCAAATTTCCATACAAACGGCGTTAACGGTTACACTCTATTAAACCTTAACCGATTGGTGCAAAAATAATAGATATTCAGATCAGCAAAACCTAGGTCTATAGGTACGTTTTTAATGTTTTTAATATTTTGATACATCTTTAGAAAAAAAAACTTAAATGCGCAAGGTTTTTTTTTCGGAATTGTTTCATTTTTCACAACAATTATAACATGAAACTAATTGAATTTGCACATGTGAACAATAAAAAAAAAACCAAAAATGCCTTAATGCACTCCATGTATTTAAGTTTTTTTCTTATGAAAATATTAAAAAAATAATATCGTAATGACTTAGTTTTTGCTGATTCGAATACAATATAATTTTTTGCCGCATTCGGTTATGGTTTAATGAGGTGCAACCGTTAACGCCGTTTGTATTAATATTTGCCACTACATGCACACTCCCCTTAATGTATTTTAATTAATTTTTGTAGGTTATGAAACACGATTCTCGCTCAAGGCGGGGGATGAAGAACGCACGCGCTCCTAATTATTTCACCTATAACCTTTAACACAAATACGGCACATCGCGAATTGCATTGTGTTAATTATTTAACGGATATATAAGCAAACGAAATTACCGATTAATTAAAGTTTCATAATTAATTTGATTAAAACAAATAAAAGAACAATGCAATGACCTGTTCGGTAATAATCGTTACGTGACATATTTATTTTTATCCACCTACATGTCTACATAATTACGTTTCTACTACGTCGTGATGTAGTATTTTAATTACAAAAAATACGATATTTTTATATCGAATCGAAATTGATGTGTAACTTTTGAAGACTATCTTTACGGTGAAATTGACGCAAACGTGATCAATTAAAAACATTTTTTTATATTTTTAAAAATCAAACATAAGGTGATTAGAAAAAGGATGATGTAGGCTCGAAAGTGACCTTGATAGAATATACAGAAGAGATAAAAAGGGACTAGTTGTTATCTACCTTTGTTTTATATAGATTAGTGTCGAGTAACATGTGGAAAGTTACTATACCGTGTCTGTCTGTTCGTCCGCCCGTCACTGTCTCGTACTTACCGATCGGTGGTCTCTCACCGCCATCTTCTCATCCTTCTCCCGCAGCCACGCAACTTTGTCATCACTAAACACTTAACACTGCAAAGCCTTATTACATGGAACTTAAGTTAAATTTAATCAGTATACCTTATCGTGATGTCATGTCGGAGCGGAGTCGATCCGCGCACCCATTGCCTATTCTAGGGTGACAGCGCATGCGCGTCGTAACCCTTCCCCTCTAACCTTCAGTCCCTCCGTATTCACCCTACAGTTCTCACCATGACATGCAACGAGATCATAATGTACTTGAGTATCTACTAGAGACCGTCTACCGTACAGTGAAGAACAGTACCTTACAAACCTGGATGGTAGTCCTCAATCTACCAGATTCGTCCCATCTGTAATGAACTCGATTAGCTTTTGTATTCGTGAAAACAACGCAAAACCCAATCATGTTAATGCGAGGAAACCAAAAAATGACTTTTTGGCGTCACAACTCAAAAGAATAGTACCGAGTGGCACTAAGAGTAAAAACACGTATTTCATTATTTTAAACCAAGATCATAATATAATATTTTGGTAAACCAGCACAATTCTAATATCCTGTTTGCGGTCAGTTTAAATATAAAAACTAACTGACCAGTTTTTATATTTAAGCAGTAATTTCAAAAATCAAATCAATATATTATACGATAAATTATGTAGTTTTTGAGGTGACGTGCTCTGTGACAAACGGACTCAAGAAGGAATTTACAAGAGTTGTGATGTTTTGCTTTTGAGGTCTAAAACTCAATCCTAAAACCACAGTTTAAAAAATATTCCGTTATGAAAAAGTAACCACGAAGGCGATGGCTACGGCCTCCTAAGTCAATAGTGAGGTGAACACTTAAAATTTTATAGGTAAATACCATTTAACAATATACAACCAAATCGGAGTAATTTTATTTTATTTAAGCCACGGCATCGAAAACCGCTGCAATCGATGCCGTGTCATAGTTGCATTTTCCTTAATAATATGAACCAGAAAAGCTCTACTTGTAGATCCTTCCGAAAGGACCTATTTAATTGGGTTTTGCACTTTCCTACAAATACAAAAGCTAATTAAGTAAGTAAGTAATTAAGTATATAGTCTCGAAAGACGAATCTGGTCACGTTGAGAAAATACGCACTCGGGTGCCATCTATGAGGAATAGTACACACGCGATACTACGAAATATATAATTAACGAATCGGTCGCATGTACTATGCAAGTTTGCATGGGATGCGATCTCTAGTACGCTTGTATTATAAACCTCATTGATGACATGACACTTGCGACAATCAGAACTGTGTGTTATCAATTTCCACTCGTATGAATATGAAACTGACAGTCGAAAAGCAACATACACGAAGAGAAAAGTGTCTCGGTGTCGCCAGAAATAGATATTTGGTGATATCGCGTCCTGACCCTACCGAAGAGTCTGTTTTCGATATCAGAAAAATGATGTAACCTTATTTGCATAACGTCACCAAGTCTATGGATTACTCGTTTGAAATCGGCATTGGAGATTATATACGTCACGTTATATAGGGTGTGTCAGTTCAGCGACACGTCGAAAGGTTCAACGTACGCCGGGAAATTATGACGTTTCGCTACCTTTGTTGGAATATATGAGTTGAGAAATTTCAGTTTTATACTATTGCCAGAAACTATTATAATAATTAGGCTTAGCATGAACTAACGTTAATATTAGGTTACTTTTTAGGGTTCCATACCCAAAGGGTACCAACGGGAACCCTATTTCTAAGCCTTCGCTGTCCGTCCATCCGTCCGTCAGTCACAGCAGGGCTGTATCATCTAAACCATAATAGGTAGACACTTGAATTTTTTTACAGAGTATATATTACTATGGCCGTTAAACCAACAAATAATAAAAATAAAATAACGGTTAAAAGAGGTCCAAAACAAGAAACGTGTTTTTTTTTTCACCGTTTTTGGTGTTTGGTGGTTATAAGATTATTGCTTACACTTGAAAGTTGCATGAAGTATGATGTACTATAGCCGCTATAACATCTAAATAAAATTAAATTAAAAATTAAAGGGCGTCTCCGAACAAGAAACGTGTTTTTTAGCATTGTCGGTGATAAATAATTGTGGGATGATTGCCTACACTACACTTGAAATGTTCATGTTGTGTGTACTACTATGGTCCCTATGACAACAAATAATAATAAAAATAAAATAAAGTTATGAATTAAAGGAGGTCCTCATACAAGACACGTGTTTTTTTTATATTGTACTGTAGTACGTAATCCTTCGTGTGCGAGTCCGACTCGCACTTGTCCGGTTTTTCTTACTACGTTAAAGACTAAATACTTACTAAAACCTAAATTTCTTATAAATAATTGTACTTACAGTCTTTATTCACAGGCTGCAGTCAGCCAGCAAGGTCCATAATTATGTCTATATATGTGCTTTGTAGCGTATAAAAGAAGAGTGTGATACCAGTCAGCAATTTCTTGGTGTTCAAAAAATCGGCAGCAAAATATAATATTACAGACCGCCTAGCCCGCGTGGTCTACATGTTTGTATATATCGTAATTAAATTAATTAATTACTTAATTAGTTCTTAATAGGGTAAAGTGGAGAAATAATTTCCTTTCGTCCTTTTTTATATTTCTTCTCCGTTCTTTACTGGTCATTTCAAAACTGAAGTGAGGGTCCCGTGATGAATAACCTTACTTATATGATTACAAAAAATCCTTTATTTTAAACTCATAGACAAACACTTCTATTTTATTTATATGCATAGATAAAACGTAATTTAGGTTACTTACTGAAAAGTTCTCTATCTGTCATTGAAAGTGCCATCAAAATCGGTTCAGCCGTTCTGGCGATTATCCCGGACGAACATACAGACAAACGGAAACAATAATATATAGTCTATGACCATTCTAAATATTGGTGAAAGACTTTCAAATCGGATAAATAGTTTCGGAGATCACCTCTTACATACCTATTAAAACTCACAAACTTCACCTCTTTTTAAAATATATATGTAGATTACACAGGGCTCGCGGGGATCAAATACCAGGGCTGTACTACCAGTTGGTCCACGGGGGATTTTTTGCCCGTGGTCCTATTAAACTGGTTGTACAACGAGACATATTTTACTTGCTCGTGGTACTACCAAGTCTTGAGGTAGTTGATAATTGTAACATAAGTGATCCTATGGCCACAGGAAATACTGCGCATGTAATTTTATATTATCATTGATGAACCGAACCTAACCTAATAGATGATGATGGTAAGTTACCTATCTTAACCTACGATGATGATAGTTACAATTTTCAACTAACTGAATATCTATTGCTTGGTAGGGTATCACGGCCAAGTGGGAAATCAGTTGTACAAAAGATCATGGCCACTAAATCCTCCATGGACCAACTGGTAGTACAACCCTGGTAGTGTCACGGGTAAGTAGTCATGAAATAAGATATTAGGAAATCATGAAAATGAAACAAACAAAATCACGGTCATACGTTTTATTTTAACGGAACATAGTTGATCTGCATACATCTCATTTATTATGATAAACATATACGGTGAGCGTGCTTACCTATTTAAGGTGCTCACACGCGGTTTCTTATGTTTTCATTACAACATACATGATACAGATATATGTTAGTATTTCTATATATTCAGCAACATATTTTTCTATTCGAGATCATAATTATATAAACCCTATGTAATAACCTTTACGAAACGAAGTTTAACAACCTGACTACATTCACCTAAACGTGTTCTATACACATATTATGTCAGTTTCTTTGACATAATTTACAATAAAGAAACAACACAAGCCGATTTCAAACACTTCAAAATTAACAATCTAAAACCAAACTAGAATTCTTCTATGACAATGAAATCGATACTCTCTCGCTACCTCTTATGGTGGAACCAAATCTTATTTATTTACATAACATCTTTATATGCATGGATATAGAACATTTTCTGCCACTCGACACGATAAAGCTCCGAAAGATATACATTTGTGCTAGTATATAGTCTACAATGATGGGCAATATTATAACCTTATTGCTTATAAGTACATAACTAATATAAATATTACGTTCACTTGAATCGCTACTTAGGTATGATTATCACACGCGTAGGTTTAAAGGGTTTATACTAATATATTGAACCATAGATATAAATTGAACCAGACTTTCTACACCGAAGTTCTACTCCGCACCTATTTAGAAAATGTCAAAACGGGACATCGTTCAGGGTTGTCGCCGCGATCGTTTTGACATTTAAAGGTTTTTGTGTATTTTGCATTTTGGTTAAGTTCATTATCAACCTCGAAGTGATGACCGCTGTCCAACAATACGCAACTCTATTTTTTTCTGCTATGAATCTATGTACTTACTAGCTGTCAATTTTCTTAGTTATCCAAGTCGTGTTTTGTTGTCCCTACTGCATACAACGCAATAACTGATAACGATAACATGGTAATATGATAATACCTAGAACATCATACACACCGCCATCTAGTCCCAAAATAAACAAGTATTACGCTTGTATTATGGGTCCTAGGCAACTGATATTATGTATACTTAAATATTTTTGATAATATATACCTACATATATAGCTATTTTACATTCAGTCACGCCACAAATAGATACGTTCATGCACACAAATATTTGTCCCGGGCGGGAATCGAACCCGCGACCTTTGGTTCGGCAATTAGGGTTAATCAACAACTCGGCCAATCGGTCAGCAGATAGTATGGATGTTGTACAATGGTTGGGGGTCGTCCATTAATAATGTGAGGTTTTAAGCCACTTTATGCCCGTCCCCTTGGTGGTGAAGTTCAGGCGCAACCCTCGTCCCCCATTCAATAACACGTTTATTTCTTTGTTGCAAAATATTTCTTTCTGGTTATATTTGAAAAATGGAGGATGATTTTTCAACACTGCCAAATGAGCTCGCAAATTAACATAGAATTCCGCAAAAATAATTACACGCGATATGTCATAATACACCTTCCTCCTTATGATAGATCAAGCCCTATTTGAACCCATGTCGTCAATGGAGGACCCCTTCATCACAATAGGGTTGAATAGCACATAGAGCTTTGTATAACTCTCTCTGTCATCGTTGCTACGTAACCCTGTCAAAACTATTTTTCCACGTTAGATTAAGGTCTTTGCACTCTCTTTTTCAATAGAGGTGTGTCCAGCTTGCTTCTTTATGTCCATAACTTTATATTCGCAATATGTGACTTTTAACTTTTGAATTGGAAACGCCTTCTATTTTGTAATCTTAACTATAAGATTTATAATCGGTAAAGTCGGAGTGAGTCACGATAAGAACTTAACCAAAAATGGGCGAAGGCGTCTCTAAAAGTTTAGGTACATATCGATATCAGATAGTTTATAGTACATCCGAATAATAGTATTTTAACAAGTATTAACATAATTCTGAAACGTTATAACTATAGATAAATCGCATAGAACACGATTAACATAATGAACAATGATTTTGATTACAGTTACGTGCAATCAATTTGTGCGGCTCTGAAGTTTGTTACAAAAAAGTCGTAACAGCATGTTTTCATAGAAGCATGCAGCGGGAAGTGAATAGGCGAGCCTGCGAAATCGCGCATTGGCATTTCAGAACCGCACGTATAGTTATAGCCAACAGTAAATGTTAAAAATAATATATTACATTTAAGTATGATTTTAACATCCTGGCACGTCTTCCCACTCAACAACTCTCTAAGATAGGTATGTACTTTATTGAATTGCCAGATAAAACAAATTCAGTTCTAATAGTATTTCTTTTCTATTAGGTACATATTTTAATAAAAATAAAGTTGTAAAGTTGTAAAAATAAAGCACGGCATTGGAACAACCGGTCCATTTCATACAATAAGGTACATCTTCTACATTAGGACACATATATACCCAATTATTGTTCGCTTCCTGTAAATGTATATGCGTTCACAACTGAGATTAATAAGCGGTTTGCACGTGAACCTTGTATCCAAACTATCTGAATACTCAACAACCTGACGATAGCAGAACAAAGGGCTGTCGCTACAGTAAGACAGAACATAGTAATAATAATAATAATAACAATAATCGATAAACTCACCACAATAAAAATATTTTATTTAATAACAAAGTAGATAGAAGACTATAAGTAGAACATATTTTCAACAAGCAGCAAGATTTTTGACTTCGCATTTAAAACATAATTACATGAACATAAAATAACTTATAAAGTTAATTGTCCAACTTTTGTAATTTTTAATACCTATTAAAAAAATACCTACACAACTTTGACTCTCCATTAATTTGTGAGCTTACAACGCGCACCGGCAAGCAGCGTTCACTTGCCGGAGCGTCCTCCACCCGCGCACCACCCCGCTTTTTTCCACCTGTGTCACCTGTCTATCGCGATAATGGCATACTTCCAATTCAAGTAGTTTGGTTGTACTTTGGTAATAGTCTCTTGTTGTGTTATCGTTCGATATTCCATCGGTTTGGAATTTGATCCAATCCCCGGTTTGGTTCCAACGTATCTAGTTACTAGAACGTTGTGCGGATGAAGCAGCAACAGACATATAGAGACAGACTGTTCCTTCCGGTGCTTTGGTATTGAAATGCATACCTACAAATATGCCAGATTTTTTGCTGTTCGACATATAATTTGTATGTACTGCTTGAGAAGTTCGAAAAATTCGAGAGAAGTCACTGACGATAGAACTGATCGATTTTATCGATTGTCGCAAATTTGACTATAATGATAAAAGTTGATGTTGGTCGGTAGTCTTTGACGCTATATAAAATTTTTCTACATACTTATACAAAAATAATCTTTTAACAAAAAACCATCACCACAAGTATTAGCGACTCTTTTTGAAAAGCGTGAAAATGCCGTGTTTACAGTCCCACATAACGCCGTACATTCCGTTTAATATTATCAATGGCCATCGATAAATAATAGGTATTCTGTCCATTGTAATTATTTACTTGAAGTACTTAGCTGTTCACAAACCACTGATCATTTACCACCACCCTTATTTTAATGATCAGTGTCACAAACCGATATGTTGCTTGTACGTACTTAGGGACGATCAACCTTTATTATATTAGTAAGCATCTATATTTGCTATTTTAATAAATATTGTCAAAAATTTTATTCTAAATTCCCATATGCCCTAGAATGTTCACTTACTGTATTTAATTTATCGTGGTTTCTTATTGTAAACAAAAATTTAAACTCGTGTAATTTTAGTTACATTAAATTAATTAAAATTAATATATATCGAAAATACATTTTCATCGTCTTATGGATTTGGAATCGTGTGCTAAATAAACTTGGTGTATTTATTTTCGAATTTCAATACTTCTAACGCCAGCTCCACACATCAGAGAGTTTGAAAGGATTTTTTTAAAATGCTTTGTTATACTCTTTTGAACACCGAATTGCTTTTAATTTACGGTTTCGAAAATTTTAAGTCAATTCACAAAATGTTAATTTAGTACAATATTTTAAATATTTTTTCGGGGGGCGGGGCTCGGAACTCCCTGGACTTCCCCCCTGCCTACGCTACTGCGTTGGTCCCGACGATGATGGGTCATAACGGTAGCCATATAACCCTAATGCCCGATTGGCTGTTTACCGACAAAAAGTGCCCCCTTTTTGGTACCTTAAAAATGGTACCCCAAATTATTCCGATGTGTTGCCTGGCCCATGGACAAGTGTGTAGATCGCATTCCCAAAACTAGGACCAGCCTTAGTCGGGCTTCATGTAGCCAGCATTTTATCAGCCGGCCATAATCTAACACTTGGACCGACGCTAGCCCAGGGTTGAAATTTGCGTTGAGGCCAAAGTTGGGCCGATATGTGGAGCCAGCATAAAGTGTTTTCAAGCACAGAAAAGTACTGGTTTGAAATACATGATACACTCCCTAATATTTTAGTTTTCACCAACTCGTATCAATACATGTGATTTACTAAGCCATGGTATCCTACATTTATATATATCCAAATTAAACTTATTTCAGAGGAGCACACAGAAAAGTATACCATCGTTGTAACGGTTGTACCTGCCTTTGTATATTATTTTATAATAATAGGTTGTATACTTTTCTCTGTCAACTGTACATAAATAATAAATACATTAGGTGTTTAAATAGATTATTTTAAAATTATTGTTTATTTATGATCTTAACCCGAATATCATTAAGTCCAAAGTCGTTTAATCAGAGTCGGAGTCGGAAGATGGTGGCTGAGGTGGTACTGGAGGCGGTTCACGTTCGCGTTCCGGCTTCGGCTCAGTGACCACCGCTGCCACATATGCTGCCTGAGATACGCCGGTAGTCCGTTCGATTCCCACCCTAAATTATGTTTTAAAGTAAATACCTGGTGTTCGGCTGACCGTAGCCAAAACTAATAGAGCGTATTGAGCTTACTGAACTAAACAAAAAGTTAAAAAATAATAATAAAAAATTAAAAAAATAAACTTTGTTTTCTCGGTAACTCTTGGCTTGCTTCATTTGCTCACTTAGAACTTTGTGTTGAGTTCGGTAAGCTCTACACGCTGTATAAGTTTTCTCTAAGTTCAGCCGAACATGCGGTATATTATGTACGAAGTTTTCGCCTGAACGTATATTTAACTTTAAACATGTTTTTCTCGATAATCGATAGTTTACGCCATCTGCTCATTTGAAACTTTTTGTTTAGTTCGGTAAACTCTACATAAGTTTGGACTAATACGTTCAGCCGAACATCCAGTAAGACATATTATATGGATTCATTAATACTTGGCCATTAAGACTATAGCATTCTTAAGTTTACTATTTAGTGCGTGGAAGGGATTGAGTAACATCTTATGTACCTCAGATATAAATACTCTGTATTCACATAGAGTTTGATAACCACGGTAAGCTCCCATCGCTCGTTGGCTCATACGTAATCACCGCAATATCCTTTAGGCTAGTAAGGATACCCTTAAGGAAAAATGTCCTTATCCGAAAGCACCTTCTAACAACGTTCACTCATAGAGATTTTTATATAGATATAGACTTGCAGATTAAGGAACGTTTAAAGTAGCTCAAGCGTATTGTGACCATAAAGCATGAACCGAGCGACACCGAACTTCGAATGTAACAGACTAGAAGGCGCATGCTTGCTAAACTTAATGGCTCAAAGTCGACAAATTTTGTGAACGTTATTTACTTTAAAATTTTTTTATTGGTATCTGTGTTTCATTCAACCGTATGTAACTAGTGGTGACGGCTAATATACAAATACCTAAACACAAAATGATATCTAGGTAACCAATCGCGTGGGCCGTATGCGTGTCCCGCCCGTCTCCCTTCCTCGTCATTTGGTTAAAATGTGATAACTTTGGTTCTCAAAACGGCCAGCACTACTCCTCTATTGAACTAATACAAATCTCGGTGACCGAGCGAACATTACGTTGTGAGCTTACCACGGCATCGACCAGCCAGTGCCAGAATCGAGTCGTTCAATATTAGTAACCATTGTTTTCAACTGGTTCTTCTTTTTTTCTTTGCGACTTCTGTACAACCAGTTAGGTTGAAATTAACTACCTAAACAGGTTAATATTTTATTTCTTCCTTAGACAACAAATGACAAGAAAATACTTACATATACTCGTGTCGGGCAAGATATCGGACGTATTTCTCGGGGGGATCGTTGTCGTGGTTTTGGAGCGAAACCGATCTGACGGTCACGTGAGATACTTGTGTGGCCGGCATCGTGAATTCCACATATGCCCAACGCGCTAACTCAGCGGGTATTTGGTCATAGCTGGTCAAAGCCATCCGACACACCAGGTTATGAGTCGTATACGCTCCTGTAAATTTTAGTGCGTTTAAAAATACACCTAAAAGACTAATTTCAAACCAGGTAGGCTATGTATCCTAAAAAGGCTGAATATGTAAAGACGTTGGTAAACTTTCACTTCTGTTATTGACTTAGAATATTCGATGTAATACAACACTAATTCCACAGAAAAAATATGTTCTTTAAATATTATGATGACCATCAGAAGAGTCATGTATGATCGAGACATAAAATGCAAAGAATAAAGCGTAATTTCTGATTCCTGCTCTATCCTTACAACTATGCTGGCGCGTTATTTTTCCTCCTCGTATTCCTCATATTTTATGATGTCTTGATCATCCATTGCTCTACTGAGTAAATCATCATAATACAGTGCTTTCGTATAGATTTTAGTATGAAATAAATTCGTAGTCAAAATCAGTTCTGCGATTTGGCTGTGAAAAAGTTACGAACATACAGATACATATATATCCGTGGTAAAATGTATCCTATATGTTGATCCAGGTATAGTTCCAATCAAACTTTATGGCGGATGTGAACATAGGCACAAGTCGCGTATCAGTAACCAGTTTTAGGTGTAGCGGGACGCAGTGGAGCGAGGGGTATATGACTGTACCTGTGCAAGTATGCTTATAGCGTTGTATTCCGATCCGCCATAAAGTTTGAGGCGAACTATACTAAGTTATAAATTTCATCGAAATCCATCCAGTAGTTTTTCTGTGACGCGCGCACAGACAGACAAATAGCTAAAAAAATTAAAAATGGTCGTTATCACCTAAGATATATACCTAGATATAGGTTAATATTATAGACTATGTCGACGAAGCTGCAAACATCGAGCTAGGGTAGCTCTGCAGTTTCATCTATGAAGCAATGCTACGTAGACAGTGCGCCTTATGTTTGCAAACATTATTTAAAAACAAAATACCTTGGCCCTCTTTCGGAAGGCGGGGCATCCTCCAAACGATGGAACGATGCTGGTGTTCGTATTTAGCTTGACCCGAAGTCACTTCTATCAGCGATTCTTGCAGGGCGTCCACTGTACCCAAGAATCGCTCTATTCCTTTGATTTTACCCGTACGCCTACAGGAAAAAATATTTATATCAAATTCGCAATCTTACTGCTTCTGTTTATATATGAGGGAATGAGATGTCCTATTGTGAGAACGGTGACACCATATCGTTTCACCGTTGTAGAGCAGTGAATATTTCTATATATTTCTTATTTTTTGGATACAATTAATAATGTAAGTGGATAAAGTAAAGCCTTTATAAAAAGGCAAAAAAGAAAAACTAACATTTTGCAATAAGTTCGAACGTCTGGACAGGGGTGCAAACATTGGGTGTAACCCATTTCTCACAAAGAAATAACGTATGTATTACAGATGATTGTATGTACCTACACTGTAATTTTAATTATATATTTTTAAGCACTTGGTATATAGAAATATACTGAAGACTAGTGACCGCCCCCGGCTTCGCCCGCATGGCCTACATTTTCACATCATTTCTGCTTATAGAAAAAGAAATGCTACAGGGCCATCTGTTGGCAAGTAACAATAAAGTGGATGCCACGAAAGTGTTTTCTGTGCTCGAATACTTATTTACACCAATTTTTTGATAAAAAATGGTTATTGTGGGTTATCCGTAAGAGATAGACATATACCATCCCGGACATTTTTTTAGACCTTTTTAAGGTGTACAATACTGTAGTACATTATTTTGACCTATCTCATAGGGTTCAACCAGGTTTCTCTACTATGTTATGCATGTTATATACGTATAAACCTTCCTCTTGAAGTACTCTATCTGCATTAAAAAAACCGGCCAAGTGCGAATCGGACTCGCATACGAAGGGTTCCATACTACCATACAATATAAAGAGCGTGACGTTAATCGAACTTAACCATTAATCGTTATTATTATGTAATTTAAGAATTATTGTACAAATAGTATATTTCATTTTTATTTCGTTAGTTATTTAAAAGGCACTCGATCCTCTCTGGCTAATCCGAAAAGTAATAAAATGAGTGCACTGATATCTGGAGACAATTTTTATTACTTATTTTATTACAGTGAACCTTTGACTTTTAATATCCATTGTGAAGAGGATAAGCTCTGCAAAAGAAAGCGTAAATTTATAGTACAAAGTAATACAATGTAGTTTTCATCATAAAATGTTATTTTTTTAAATTACCTTTTACAATAATATCACGAAGATAAAATTCATCTAGTTTCCGCTTATTGGCTAAACGCTATCTGTCATTTTCTATGGAAATATTACAAAATTTTTACTTATTATACTACATTTTATAAGTAAATCTATTACTCGTTAAATAATACAGCCTAGTTAGCTGTGATAGTTTTCATTTTAACTACGTTATAATTACATACTCCTGTTATAAATTTTTTACACATAACCAAAAACAACGGTTTAGCTGGTAGAGGGCGGGGGTGGCACATGACTCTAACAAAAATAGGACTTTAGAAATGCATATCTCAACAACTGTTGACTTAAACAAAAAAAAAAATTGTTTGAAACCTTGATATCATTTTTTAAGACCTCTTCTAAATATACCTACCTTATATAAATAGACTTATATTAAATTTTTTTTAAATCTGTAATTTTTTCAAAAATAAAGTATTAGAGAAAGAACCGTCGACGTTCTAAGTGTTAGAACTTTTGGTTACAGTATCTACGTAAAAAACCTAAACTAGTTAGAAAATTGGAATTTTCATATTTTATGTAGGTACCTACTACGTACTTTGTTTGGGCAAAAAATACTGAAAACATCCATTTTTTATGTGATTTGTAAGCTATGACCAAAACAAACATTTCATTTTTCACGTAGCGAATTATATTCGGAAGAGAAATAATATATTCATAATATATTCAATAAATCAAATATCTTTATTTCGTAGTTATGAAAAATAATTTTGAAATACGTCGCGAGAGTGAATTTATTACTTTGTGGAAGAACGTCACCATAAAGGCGCATTCAAAAAGTGCTGGTTCCTCTCTGAGGAATACGCAAGAAACTGAGAGACGCTCTTTTTAACAAAATTAAAAACATTTTTTTAACAATAAGTGCTTAAAGAGTAATATTATTGAAATAAACTGATAGGCGAGCGGCTTACACCCGTGGATTTTTCTCATCTAAGTAGTCTGATACTTTATAATAAGCTTTTGCATAAAGCTTTTGTTTTATTGTAGTTTTAAACTTGTTTACGGGTAAATCTTAAATGTCAAGTGGGATGTTATTGTGAAATATTATAAATATATTGCATCGTGGACCTCGTTTCCGTGGTTTCCATGCCATGATTCGTATAGTACGGGACATCGGTGCACGAATCCAACTCGCACTTGACCGGTTTTTATCTTCTTAATGGTCTCGGAGCAAAATTTTTAAGTAGCACTAATAGTCATTAAACTTAAAAGGAATTACGTTTTAGAATAACTTCTCCAAAAATCAATTTTTTTCTATTTACAAATTTCTTAGATATTTATGAAAATTAATCTAACGTATAAATTATGCCTATGACGTCATCTGGGCGGTTGAGCTTATTTTGTCACTTTCCACAGTAAAAAACAAATTAAATAAAATTTTTTTAGGTAAATAGAAATGAAATGGCGATCCTCATGAATCAGAAAAAAAATTTTTTTTTTTTTTTAAATAGTTCATTTAGTCTAAGCTAAGATAATGTTAGGTAAGCATTTGTCTAGTTGACGTGACAGAATATTTTATTACTAAATTTTTGGTTAAAAACAACTATGAAGGTTGAAGACATAATTTATTTTATTTCAAGGAGAAGATATAAATTGGTCTATATTATCGAAATAAAATACAAAAAATATGTTTTAAAACAATTTGGTCCAATAGTTTATACGATTAATACACATCACATGGTAGAAAATGTCATTACCTGTGAGCAGATTTCACGGAACCGTAGCGGAAATGTTTCTCGACCCTGAACAGGTAGATCCAGCATTCGGGTATGGGGAAGCGGATGCAGACATCCTCGCACGGAACTTGTCCCAGTTTTCGGGACGCAAATCCTGGCACCAAGACGTCCGCGCGCAATTCCACCTGTTGTTACGTTATTTATTTATTTAATTACAAGCTTGTATATTATAGGCCTAAGATGGTAAAATTTGAAGAGCACCAAAATTAAGAAATGCAAAATTTTTATGATAAATAAAATACAAGAAAAAATATGTTATTTAAGAAATTATTTCTTTACCTGTCTTATTACTAGATTGTTTTATTGATATTCTTATACTGACAAATCGAAGAATAAAGTAGGTTTTTTGTATTTTTGTTGGTTTGTATTTATACTTATAAATTTTTTTAAGAAAGAAAAGAAAAAAAGCGCCATGTTGCAATAGTCTTAAGTACATGCAACATAACATAATAGGTCAAATTCGTCAAATTAAATGTATTTATTGCCTATTAGAGGTAACTAAGTTAACAGGAAGTTACCAAGTTACAGTAAGTCCATAAAAGAGTATGAAGTCATTGGCCAAGGATATGTTGAGGACATCATCACCTTGTTTCCTGTGACACACCAGACGGCTTTCAGCTGCAAAGGTAGTTCTCTGTTCTTTGGTGGACGTATACGGAACCGCATCAGCTCAATGTAACACGCATCTGGAGGCTTGAACCTGTGTAACGCGTACATAAATATCCGTGAAAAGATTAAAAATGTGCGCACCGCGTTAAGACATCTAGATCAAGAACCATTGTGCGGCACCTGGTCTATTTATCGCGACGCGCTAATCAATAAAATGTTCGCCGATACTCGCGCAACCACCTTCACACCCGCCACTTACGTGCGCGTTCGACACAGTTCAAACTGAAGATGCGTACTTTACTATTCCATACGCTATCATGTTTGGTACTTTAAGCCTTTAAGCATTCAGAGAACAAACAACAAACAAAAGTCAACAGAAAATGACAATATTTCTAGGGTAGAAAAAAGGGTAGAAATGAGATTCATGATAAACAATTATCAGTAGACGATACTGTTTATGGATGAATTGAATAAATTTCGTCATTTGATGGAGCGTAGCGCTGAAGTTTATTTTTATTGTATTCTATAGAGATTTATACCTACACAAATGTTGTCACTGCCTGCGAACGCCTATTTTTTCACTACAGTAGTCATCATCATCATCATCAGCCCATTTTTTACCCCACTGCAGGGGCTTAGGCCTCCCCCAGGGTGAGGAGGGGGGCTTGGAGCTTAAGTCCACCACGCTGCTCCACTGCGGGTTGGGAACTGTAACGACCGCCATCTATTGACAGCATCCGGGACCGACTGCTTAACGTGCCCTCCGAAGCGCGGTGTCAGTGATATTGTGTACTTAAGTCAGAAAAACTCATTGGTACACGCCCGGATTCGAATCATGGCCCTATGGGGCCTTATAAATTTGAGACAGGTTCGTTACGCTCTGGGCTATCACGACACACTACTACACATTACAGTAGTATCTATTATTATATATTACTACATATACCTTATGCTAAAACTGTAATCTTTTTTAATTAATTTAAATTCTTTAACAATTAGTTTAAATAAAAGACTGAAACTTTCTAAAAGTTTTACCGACCTTATAATCTGTGTACTAGCGAAATGCTCTGGCTGGACGCAGGCGTGAAATTCGGGCACTTCCACACGAATCCACTCTTCAGTTACCACGGGGATGATGTCGTGCCGACCTACGACTTCTTTGCCTTGCCTCCTCAAATCGTTTACGCCAAGTTCCACGTCGGGCATTCCTGTATATATATAGCAACAGCAGATTCGACATATAGAAAATTGCAAATGTGTGTTATGCACAAGGTTGAAGTTTGTTCATAACACGTGAATCTTCTTTGACGTGTTTGAAAAATTTAGATTCAAGTTAGCATGCAGAAAAATAATACGATTGAGTAACAATTAGTAATGGAAAACAGTAAATAGGATGGATAATTTAAATAATAAAAACTTTTCAATATGTAATATTTGAATATAATTCATAATAAAAATGTCTATTAAATGACACAATAAGACTATTAAACTCACACACTAAAATGTGAAAGTTGAATTCAATTACATTAACCTTTTAACTAGTCATCAAACATTATGAATCAATTGTCTCTGTTAATTAAATGGGTCCTGACCTTCAATCTGACCAAATATGATTATGTGTAGTGAATAGGTTAATTAAATTCAATATTATATTTCCAAAGAGATTTTTTTGAAACTTTTTGTTTATTTTGGTAAGCTCTACACATCCTCTATGAAGTTTGGACTACGTTCAGCCGAACACGCCATATATTATATACAGCGTGTTCGGCTGAACGTAACCCAAACTTATAGAGCGTGTCGAGCTTACCAAACTGAACAAAAAGATTCGTGAGCAGATGGCACAAACTAACGGTAACCGAGAAAAACATGTTTCAAGTTACGTTTTTTTAAATTACTTATCTTATTTTTTTTTTTAATTTTTTGGTAATACATTATAGGCTAACTTCAGACTGTCGTTTTAGCTTCATTTTCACCCCAATGTGGCTAAAAAAGTTAACTTCCAGTAGGTATGCATTGTGATTATAAATCTGTAAATACATTTAAAACAACTGACCGCTAAGAAAGCCGAGGAAGAAAACACGCACTCGAGCGATCTGCTTCAGCACAGATCCTTCGGCGTCTTGTTCCACATATAGTTCATCCACCGCAGTCAGTTGAACCTATAGGTATATGGAACAAATTCATTGACAAAGTTTAAATTAAATTAGAGATACTCTCAAAATATAGGTGAAAATATATAATATATGGCCTGTTATTTTGTTCGTCTCACGATGATAACAATCCAGTTAATCCATATGCAGGCCATTATGCCCCACTGCAGGGCTTAGGCTTCCCCTCGGGATGAATGTGATTGAAGCTTATCTCCACGTTGCTCCAATTCGGGTTGGTGGATTTTAACGACTGCCACCAGGTGACGGCAACCAGGACCAACGGCTAAACGTGCTCTCCGCAGCATAGAGTCATTGATTTTTATTATGTACTTAAGTCAGAAAAAACTCATTATGGTACCGGTTTCTGGAATTCAAACCATGACCTTCTGAGCAAGAAGCGGGTTCGTGACCAGTCGGCTATCATGACAAGCCAGTTAATATGGGGTTGAAATATGAAATTGAATTGCCGTATAATATTCAAATTAATTATGAGGAAAAAGTATAATTAGAAAAAATTACCTATATTCACTACGCATTTCTGCCATCTAATTTGGTGATAATGCTTTGGCTATAGAACTCTGGGGACTACTGGTTTCTCACGAACTTCTTTTTTCATGAAGAGAAAAAAATGGTAATGGTGCAGTGACGAAGGATTCTAAAATGTATCTCATGTAACGTTGAAACCGTTGCTTGTGCAGAATGAGCCCTTGTGTTATCGTGAAACAAAAATGGTGCAGATCGATTGACCAGTCAGGGCTGTTTTCTGCCAGTTTCACCTTATTCGTTAGATGTTTTTGACTGCAGATTCAAGTGGACCACCAAAGATTCACCATTACATTTCTGTGGGTAGGTTTTTCGCGGTGTAAGTAACCAATCACGCGCGAATTAATCACAAACGTTATCAGGATAAAGGTTTCCTTTCGTTTCTGTATTTCACGCATTAAAATGTCAGCATGCAAGCTATTAATAACATTCACTATTGCCAGTGTCGTGATAGCCCGAGTGCAGCGAACCTACTTCAAATTTACAAGGCCATGTGGCCGTGGTTCGAATCCGGGCGTGTACCAATGAGTTTTTCTGATTTAAGTAGATAACTATCACTGACTCCGTGCTTCAGAGAGCACGTAAGCAGTTGGTCCCGGTTGCTGTCAATAGATGGCGGTCGTTACAATCCACCAACCATAATTGGAGCAGCATGCTGGATTTAAGCTCCAAACCTCTTCACTCTGGGGGGAGGCTTAAGCTCCTGCAGTGGGGTATAATGGATTGATGGAATGGAAAAAAAATTCCCAGTGAATTGAGGATTCGCAGTTCACGAAAAAGTTGGAAATAATTTGGAAATAATACTTATAAATATATCTATACCCATTATTCCAAATATTTTTATTACTATTCAACCCTTGGCATTGGATAAATTAACTAAGCTGTCGTAGCGAGATAAATAAAATCGCATCGTAAGTACATACCTCTTCCATTTTGTATGTGAGAGCTCGATCACGGTGCGCAGGCAACCTGAACAGGGCTTCTTCTACGCACATACTAAACTCTTTTACGTCTTCGTAGTTCAAAGAACCCAGCTTGAATAGTTGCGACACCTAACGACAACAACGCAGCAAAATTAATTTAAAAGGATCTTCGAACTTTTAACAGACAGCCTAAACGTTTTTTTTTATTTAAATTCATTACTACTTAATTACTGCAATTCGATAGAATTTCATTCACATTGGCATAAGAATTTCATGAATGGCAAGTGAAAAATCATATGATAAATCACCTGCTACTTTCCTTCACATATAGTTTAAAGTCTGCTACGTCCACGGCTACGTTTGCTATAAATAAATAACACTCAACGAAATCGCAGATCGTGCGAATTTCATCATCTATAACTACGTACTTCATTATTATTTAAAAATTCGATATTTATTTAATTTAAATCCGACTATTGCACGTTGCAGTGGTATTGATTGGTCATAATCATCAAATTCATAATACAACAGTAGAAAGTTTAATATAAGTTCACAGTGATTAAAATAAAAACCTTTATCTGTGAAAGGAAAATGCTCATTCATGGTACTGATTTTTCTCATGTAGGTATCAAATGTTTCGATTCTTTTAATTTCTAATGTTGATACTAAACTCCGTTTAAAACAAGTTTGGAATTGACGCAACATAAGTACTGTGGTTCATACTTCGATGGGATTATCCTTTCATACGTGAAATCAGTGCGAAAAATTTATAGTTTCATCTAATGAAAATGAATTAAAAGTAGCAATCATTTCCATACTTAATACAAAGTGTGTATAATATTTATCAATGTTTATATTAGAAAAAAAAGTATTTAAGTATCTATATCAGTTGTTTAGTTACCCATTACACAAGCATAATACTTGCTTACTTTGGGACTAGATGGCGCTGTGTTGGCTGTCCCATGTATTATTATTATTCATGTACTTTTTTTAAGAATTCATCTTTATATAGACGATAGAATACCGATCAATATTTAAACTATTTGTGGTCATGAACGGATAGCGACCCAATTATCGACCTAGTTATCACATCAACCGATAAATTGCATTCTACGTCTAATGTTCCATAAACAAACATTCAAACATTAAACAGACGTCACCTTGCCGTAGTAATTTTTTGGAAAAGCATTTATACTTATAAAACAAATGAAACAATAACCTGCGGTGCGTGTTCAACGGGCAAGCCGAGTTTACGCAAATCGCTGCCAAATTCCTTAACACCTTGGTAGTCACCTTGTATGGCGTAAGCTGCGAATTGGGACAATTTGTTCGTGATGCGTTCCGCTTTGGTCACCTGCCCCGGCCTGTCACGTAAACATTATTTTAATACGTTATCAAGATTATATATTTTTTGACAAGAAAACTTTTTATAATATAAATCCAGTTTACTATGCGAAACCTTAACGAACAATGAACCTCTGAAAGGGACATCTATTAATTGGATCCCCACCCTCTCCTAAATCTTAAATAAGACTTTTAAAAACTTTTGTGTTTGGGGTCGTTTAATAATCTCCTGAAGTTTTTTTAGCCACTTTTTACCCCTCCCTCTCCCTGGAATACGTGGTGATATCAAGGCTGCCCCCGCCTCTCATCCAACATCACGGGTGGGTAGGTACTTTTTTGTTGAAAATAAGCTTTACGACAGCGCTTTGAAAAAAATTAAGATTTTTTAAAATATTTATTTGAATTCTAAATAGCGACTAAATCTTACTCATATGCTCTTAGTACAATGAAATGATTGTTCGTCGGCGTGGCGGTAATCGGCACAAAAATTTAGGTCAAACCAAGTCAACGACCGTTCTTGTTATTAAGCATTATATAAGTAAAATTTCGAGTAAATATATTCTCGGCTTGAACGAATGGACAAAAAATTAATATTTTGTAAGATTTGTAACAATTTCTAAATTTGATATTAGATTAACCCCTCTTCCTCACCCCAATTGCGCTCGCGTTATTTAACGGATGCCCCCAGATGTCACCAATGACGCTGTCATATATTAAGTATCTAGAACAATAAGTTTATATATTTAGAAAATACCTGACTCCTGGCCGCTCTTTATAGAACACGTACTGCAGTTTCACGGTAAAAATCTTGCCGAACTGATCGAATTGCTGCGCACCGACCTCCGAAACGGAGTAACAGGCTTGCAGTGGCAATTCTTGAAATGGTTCTTTATCGCTGGCTGAGTTAAGTAGTTGCACTACTGGATTATCGCCTTGGAATGTCAGCCGGACGAAAATCTTTTTCCAGAATCTACGTAAGGTAAAAAATTATTGTTTTCAATTGTATTGATGTACTTATTGATACCTAAATATGTTTGTATGTTTTAATACGTATACGTACATGTGTATATTTTATTATTATAAAACTATTATAAAGGGCTATCGTTCATGGACGACTAGACGCATATGTGACTAAAAATTTTGTGTTTTTTGTATGGTATCTGCTTACGAAAGCGACTGAGTCTTCGCGACCAAAGATCGCTTCTGCGCTGCGTCTGTATTAAAATTTGGTGCCCGCTGTCGCTTCAACGACTGATGACGCCTATTGATTTAATCGCTTGAGCGACTGTAAGAGGCGCCTGGCAGTCATTCTTTTTTCAAATTCATGCTAAAGAGACGGCATGATGGAGAAATTGCAAGAATTAGCACTTTTAAGCTGTATTCACTATAAGAGTGAGAAAAATTAAATAAAGACGTGTCCATACTGCGGGTACTGTGAGTCGTAGCCTTGTTGTACCCGAGTCCCGCAAGCGTCCGCTCGCTTTTCGTCGAGCGACTAAATTGCAAGCGTATGCTGTATTACCTACACTTAATTTGATGGTTTAATATTACGGGAGTCCCATTAATTCGGCTTATAATAGGTTACGTAAAAGAAAAGAAAGTTAGCAATATCCGGAATTATATTTTTAACTTTTTTCTGTATTTTACTATTTAGGGACTTTGTAACGAGTTTTTTGCTATTACAAAATTTTATAATGGAATTATTTATGTGCCTACGTGCCTACCTACGTACATATACTAGTCTCAAAAACGGTACCTAATCAATTTATTACCTATAAAATTCGGTGCCAATAAGTCAAATTTGCAGAACAGAACATATGTATTTATTCAATAACCACACAAAACTCCATTACAGAAATTACATACCTGAGAAACTTGCTAAAATAATAGAACTTTCATTAACATAATTAAAAGTTGATATTTGAAATGATTTCAAGTAAATCGTTGCTAAAGTGAAGACAAATGTAAAATTTATATTATTGTAAATTATGAGACACAATAACTGAACAAAATACTAATCTAATAACCTACCCCCTGTAGGTACAAAGGTTATATGTCGTGTCTGGCTTTGACTTGAAGTGAGTTCCTGTATGAGGACTGACCATTTTACTTTACATTTGAATACGTGCCTCTGTCCAGTAATTTTCTTCTTGTTCGGTTGTCGCAGATGCATTTCCCAGCCCGGACCCGCGTACTTGGTGCGTGGAAAATCCTCCAGAGGCATGGACGTGTCTTCGTCGAACAACGGTGTTGGTGGTGTCTCACCACCAGACCCTGAACGCTGTCGTGACAACTCTGTAATTTCGTATTATAGGTACAGTGCATTTTAGTTTTCTAGCTTTTTCAATTTTTGATATATTTCTTTGGTTCCGTGGGCGTGGCTAGTAGTGATTACGAACTGCTTTATTTATATATTTTCGAAATTTCTCTGTTACAGCTACTCTATAATTCTTACTATTTTCTACAGCATTATACCAAGGGCTTGGGCCAAAATGATAAAAATCCGCTGATGGTAATTAAAATTAAAAGGAATAAGTTTCTAGAATAATCCCTCAGAATGTTTTTTCTATTTACATACTTGCCACATATTTATGACAATTCACCTGACGTTGAAATAGTCCCTGTGACGTCATCTGGGCAGTTGAGCGTATTACGCTGCTTGCCACGGTAAAAAAGCAAAACTAAAGGTAATTTAAAAATATTGAGGTCACTATGTCAAATGAAATTGTAATCCTCATAAGTCTATGACTATATTTAGTCTAAGATAACGTACCTAAATAATAAATATCTGTCCAGATGATGTCACAGGGATAATTTGTTAATACTTTTTTGCAAAAAAATTTATAAAATTACAGACCGAATTTGTTTAGAGGAAGGTATGCTGATTGGTCTATATTTTCAAAAAACATATAAAACATATAATATTATATTATATATTATATATTAATATTATATATTATATATAACATATAAAAATTTTGGTCTAAACTCATTACTAATATAATAACAAATGCTGTACGATTTGGGCTCTTTTGGACTTATAATTGTACAAACTTGTTCAGCTCTTGAGTGTTTCTAGAACTCGATGATTGTTGGGTAGGAATCCTTATTATTATATTAGTTGTATTTCCACTCGTCTGTCTTTGTGTCAAAGCTTTGTAGTCGTAATCCTTTCCTAACGCTATTAAACCATCGCGTCAGTTCGAGGCCTTTTTTTCTAATGTATCGTATATCGCAGGTTTGTAAAACCTTCATATCATAAAATGTGCCTGTCTATTTTTCCGTTTAAGAAGATTTAACAAGTTATATAAATTATGCCATCAGAAATAATAGAAATTATATTTTATATAATTATACTTTATAAAAATATGAATTCTCTAAAGTGCACCTGACAGGTTTGCTTGTACAGTTGAATATGGTATTTGACTAAATTTTTTAAATTAATTTACATGAATGAGTTTTTAAATTTATCGTAAGAGCGAAATAATTTAAAAAAAAATCATTAATAACAAAGACCATTCAATCAAAAATAACGTCATGAATGTTTAAAGGTCCTGTTAGACAGAGATGGCAACGTCGCACGGTGTACTAGTCTGTCAGAGGCTATGCGTCAGGACGTATAAAATTTTTTTTAATTTTGTTCTGCAAGAAAGAGACACAGATACAATTTTTGTACTTTATTAGTTTCATATTCTTCAATCGAATATAATTTTCTTTATTAATTTTGTTATCGTACAAAGTCTATTTTGATGTTTCCTTAATAAATATATTTAATGTTAGTCAAATAGCCTATTGTACGTACAGGTAAAGCACAATTGCACAACTGTGCACTTTTACAAAACTGTTACTCCTGTTAGTATAGGCAAACCGAAAAAAAAAAATGAATTTTCATACTTTTTGTCCATAGGTATAGTTGTGGAGTTTAACTATGCAAACTGGAAAATTAAATTGTGAAATCTCAGTTTTCTCGCCCATAAAAAGTGGAGATAAAAGACAAAAATACTCTCACTCACTATAGCAATAATTAAACGTAGTATTACATATTTAACAGTCTGTTTTGAATCCTAATTTGACCAATCACGACTTCGTGAAAATGACTTTTGAAAAAAATATAAGCAAAACCATGTGCGATCTCACTTCCCAATTTTACAATTCTAAAAGTCAGTACACATTTCAGACATTTATTTATACTTGTAAAATCTCAAAATAAATCACCAAATTTTATCGAAAATTATGTACGAAATAAAGGGCCACTGCAATGATTTCAGTCGATCGCCAATCTCTAAGTGTAAACTTCGTAGAAAAAGCGTTTGATCGATTTTTCATTTAAAAAAAATGTTGGCAAGTTTAAGCTGGCGACAAGAGCCATAAACAAAGATCTTCTTGTTTATCCCAAAAAGATTTTGTGTTAATCTCATCTATATCATTATAATCAGTTTTTATCTAAATAAGCAAATAATTTTATTTATACAGGCTCAGCGGTTTCGGGTGTTTGAAATTTGGCCTTTCAAATCAAGCGGACGCTTTACGATAAAAGTAATTAGAATCATTTTCCATTCCATTCCGTTAGCCCTTTTTATACCCCACTGCAGGGGCTTAGGCCTGCCCTGAAGGTGATGGGGTTTGGAGTTTAAATCCACCACGCTTCTCCAATGCTAGTTGGCGGATTGTAACGACCGCCATCTATTGACAACAATAGAGACCGACTGTTTGCCGTGCTATCCGAGGCACGGAGTTAGTGATAGTTTATGTACCTACTTAAGTCAAAAACAAACTTATAGAATCATACCTAGGGTACCTATAATTTAAATAGGATTTATTACTCCTTAATAGATCAAAACCAACCATGAGGTGCTTCAGTTTCAGTTGCCTGTTGCCCGAATAGAGCACTTTTGTCGAAGGGATTGAACCGTGAAGCGTCAGGTAGAGCTTGTGGACGTGCCGGCGGCGGTGGTGCCAGAGCCGGTGGTACTTCTCCACCTCCCTGCTCTTCGCCATCTTTTGGCCTGAGGAGTAAAATTTGCTTAAAAAAATTCATTAGTACTGAAACATAAGATTTTTAACGAATTATTTTTTTTATCTATTAATCTAGGATTTTGGTCTGGCTGTGTCGAACCCTGGATCAATGTTTTCTTCTAAAGTCTTGTCATATTCTGTCACTTTATCTGTTGCCTTATTACATATACATACAGCTCAAATTACAGACGTAAACAACGCAAATTTCGCATTTCAATTGTTTACATCTTTATTGCTGTCATTTTAAGAGAGCTTTTATCGAAAACGCTGCCTAATCCTTTTGAGATATATCAAAATAATGTATGGATGAATTGTTCCTCTTTCATAGGACTAAAGAAAAGTCATCTATGGCATATGTTTATCTTTTATGGATAACTTACTATATCTATTTTTATTTAAAAAAAAAATGGTGTCATATGATATGGTAATTGGAAAACAATTTATACGGATAAAATATTAAACCTTATCAAGTTAAATACGTTATTTACCTTCAGCATTTCATATGCTCTGCTACCCGTGCGAAGCCGGGGCGGGTTGCTAGTTACTAATAAGATCAGTAATTGTGCGCTGCCTAGCTGCCTATAGTCAAATGTTAGCTTCTCCGAGGCATAGTTCTAATCAAACTTTATGGCGGATCGGAATACAACGCTTTATGCGTGCTTCAGTCATATGCCCCTCGTTCCACTGCATCCCGCTACACCTAAAACTGGTTACTGCGACGCAACTTGTGCCTATGTTTACATCCGCCATATAGTTTGATTGGAACTGTAATAAGAACTAAACCATTAACGAGAAACAGTACCGACCTGATGAACAGCGTAAATGTGTCATCAGTGGATTCCCGTGACGCCTGATGAGAAAGTCGTGGCGTGGCTGCTGGTGGCGGTGGTGGTGCGCTCATGTTCAGGAACGGATCATACGCCTCCGCTTCAAACCCAGCTTCCATACCGTTCCCGGTCTCTATCTCAAATTTATTTTCACTTTCAACGTTATCGTCACCCCATGCGCCGACTATACAAGAAAAAAAAGGTTATGAGGAAACATTTGATTAATTATTATGATTATATTTTTAACATTGTTATATCACATAACTTTATACGCCCCTGTTTTTAGTATGCATAATCTTTTCCATTCGCTTATATTTTGGTTTCGTTTTGATTGCTACAAAATATATGGATTTTAAGAGATATGTGATATGTGACGTGTGACATTAAAATGGTACAATTTTTGAGATACTGAATGTTATTTCTTACCATTGGTTTTGTGGTTTCCGTGATTAGAGAACGTTGAGTCAAACTTCGCCGAAAAGGCATCAAAATCATCTTCGGGTTGTGAAACAAGTGTATCTTGTGTCATGGGTTTCGCTACCGCTCCCCAGCTATCCATCTCTTTGTGTACGATATTTACATTTTCGGTACCTAAAGAAGGATTCTCTGTTGCACTCTCGAAAGCTGAATCCACGTCTTCGAACGGGTTCTTAAAATCGTTGTTACTGCTTGGTATAGCGTTTTCAAATATCGGAACGTTCTTTGTTGTATCGTTGAAAGGCGTCACTTCAGACAAATGTGTAACATCTGGCTCTGGAAGTGGTGTTTCATTTGTAATATTAAAGTCCATAGCTGGAACAGACATTTCTCCAGATTTCTGTTCTTGTGGTGTGGTATTAAATTCCAAACTGGTTGAATTTGTTTCGTCTACCCGAACTTCAGAAGTTACAGGAACGCGACTAAATGTTACAGTCGTATCTTTGGGCTGAAGCTGCTCAAGTTGTATTTCCGAAGCGGGCTGGACATTGTCTAAAATATCATCGCTTAGAAAATCTATCTGTTTCTCCTCTTCTTTTTTCGGTGCTGAATATAGACTGAGGATAGCTTCTTTCGTTGGTTTGACAACTGGTGGGACGGGCGCATCAAATAAATTTATATCGTCGTGTTGCGGTGGCGCAGGTGAGTGTGTGGCTACTGGCGGCGGCACAGGTGGCGGAACAGCTGGTCTAGGAGGCTGAGTGGCTGTCACTGAACGGGGCGGCGGGGGCGGTTGAGGCCGCGCCGGTGGAGGTCTTGCAGGCCGTGCTGGTTTGTTTTGATTTATATCAAATACATCAGTCGTCGCGGAGGCATCGGTAATAACATTCGTATCACCAAACAAATTTGGCGAGGAAGACATGTCTTCATCAGGATCATGTGTCGGACTCGGTGAATGAATATCCCTCATAGAAACTGGACTTGGTGTTCTGGTAGGTGGAATACGATCGAGAAGATCTGAACTCGTGAAGTCCATTTGACCTGTTACCGTTAATATGAGATTTTGCGTTTCTGGTGGCAAAGGTCGAGCAGGAAGTGGAGGTCTTGTAGATTTTTGTAAATCTTCATCGTCCGAAAATATATTCACTACATTCGTATTCTGATGCGAAGAACTAAGATCAAGATCTGTGGGTTTTATAACGCGATTTGTCGAATCTGTATTTTGACTGCTAAAGTTATCAATGCCCCCATTAGTGTCCATTTGATTAGTCGAATCGTTAAAGTGTTTAGCACCCGAACTATTTATTGTGTTGTCTATGGTACCGAAAATATCCATAGGCACAGTATCACCTGCAGGTGGTTCAAACGTTGATCCGAAATCTGAGAATGGATTGCTTACAGCAAATGGGTTGTCACCTGTGAAGATTTCCTGCTCTGCGTCGGTTATCATAAAGGGATTTAATGCTTCAGCCGGCATGGGTGCGACTGGCTCTCCCATGCTCAAGAACGGATTGTGTGCCATTTTATTGATTTTAAGTTTTTAATTATTTTTAGTTAAGAAATTCAGATTCTAATAATTTAATTTCTGTTTTCCCTGGCTTTAGATCCGTTGCAAATGATGTGTCGAAGGGATCTGTTTCTGTTTCAGGAAATGCAATTCCGTTAGTCGGTTCCGGTGTTAAAGCTTTTGCTTGAAAAATATCGTCTGAGGGGTCCAATAAATCTTGTTGTTCTCCAAATTGTGCAATATCCTTGGAATCTTCGCAAGAAAATTCTTTAGCAAGTAATTTTAGCTCCGTGCGACTCGGGACAATATCTGTAGCGAATGAAGTATCAAACGGATCAGTTTCTCTTTTAGCGTTATTTTGTTTCGGTCCAGAAGGTGTCAATACTTTTGCTTTTATTTCGATTTGAGTGTGATCAAAAATGTCAGCTGGTTTGAATTTTAATATTTTATGACTCGGTTGAGGTAATTCTGAATGTCTTCGTTTTACTTGATAATTTGTCTTCGGACCCAAATCTTCGTCTGATCTCGTCCGTGTTAATGTTTCAGCAAAATCATCACCAGCTTCTTTTTCTTCGTCTATATCCTCTGTTATAGAAATTTCTCGGGTATAATAAGGAGTTAGAGGTTTGACAGATTTAGGTTTTATGTCTAAATTCACATTGGCGTCATCTTCTATTTGAAACACAACATTTTTACCAACTAGTAAATTTTCAGGTCTTGACGCTCTACGTTCTCCTTCCTTCTTGTTTTCACCTGCTCGTGGGTTAAAATCAGGATCACTCGGTACACGATAAACTGTATTTGCACCGATAAGTTCTTGTTCAATGAACTTTAGTTCACCTTTCCCAGGAGCAACTTTTTTGTCAATTGAAGTAGTATCAAATGGATCAATAATTTCACTGTTTATATCCACAGGATTCAATGGTGAGTCTCCTAATTGATTGAGATCTGTAGTACTGCCACCTAACAAATCTCGGGACACTGAACTTTCATCTTTTTCATTAATATCATCCGAAGTTATTGATTCTCTGATACCGAAAGGATCAGTTAAATGAATTCGTACAGAAGATTTTCTTCTATTATTAAGGATAGCTTTTATTTCATCAGCTCTTGGATTAAAATCATCATCATCTTCTTCTAAAATAACAGCTTCTTTTTTAATGTCTTTTAATTCTAATGAAGGTACTACTGAATCTGCGAAACTTGTATCAAAAGGATCCGATCCATCAACAATAAAAGGATCAACATCGATTTGATCCTCTATTATCGATTCAGCGAAAACACATTCAATTTTATTTGCTTCAAAGGCAGACCAAGATTCTTCTAGAACGGGTTCAACTTTAATTTCTGTATCTATTTTGATAGCTGCACTCGATGTTTCCAATGATTCAGCTGCCAAAAGTGTGAATTCATCGTCTTCTTGATCTTGTTGACTAATATCACCAAATGAAGTATTGTTTTCTTCTTGCAATTTGAGCACTTCTTCAGTTTTATTCTGCTGAATGAAGGACGTGTGCAAGGATACACTTAGATCAATAGGTGTTGTAACAGGTATATCGGCATCTAAGTCTAATATACTTTTTTCTATTGGTTCAGCAACAGTCACAATCGCTTTGGCGGGTACTTCACTGTCAGTACTTTCCAAAAGTAAATCACCAGGAATAACTCGTTTAGATTTCTTTGCTGTTATAGTTACATTATCTATTCTACCAGTTAGAACTTCAACTGCTACTCCAATATCTAAAACTTTTTTCCCTTTATATGTTTTTATTTCCTGACCTTTGATAACAGCGTCTACGTGAGAGGTATCAAATAATCCATCATCTTGGTAATCGTCGGGAGAATCTGGCACGTATGCTAATTTTACTTCACCTCTTTCTACCGCTTCAACGTAAGAAGTATCAAATATATCGTCTTGATCTTCTTCATCTGATTCTGTATCTGTTACTGCGTAATCAGTTTTGTCTACTTCGTCAACGGCCTCTGAGGCTTCTGGTTGTACGAAATCAGAAGCTTCAAATTTTTCAACTTTGTACTGAAGTTTTTGTGGGACCTCTTTTTTTTCAACTTGTTTGGGGCCAGCTGGAATACGTTGAAAAAATGATGTTGACTTGATACGATCAAGATCCCCTTGAGTCTTTTTCAGCACTGAATCTACTCCAGTAGTTAAATCTTTAAATTTTGACCACTCTTCGTTCTCCTTTACTTGGCCTTCAGCTCCTTCGCAACCTTGTTGCTGATGTTCTTTTCTATATTTCTTAAGCTCTTCCTCAGTGAATAAGTCGTCCTCGCCTTTACGCTTGGACTTTTTACCTTTTTTCTTCTTTTTAAGTCCCTTGGGTAATTTTAGCATTATATGAACTTGTGACGTATAACTCGTGGCGCTGAAACCAAAAAGGTATTTAAATAACCGTTCGTAAGAAAATTAGTCATATAAAATCATCATTGTACATCATTCAAGAACGAGTTAGACTCGCGCGTTAAGTGTTCCATAATTAAACAGGAAACACAATAGAAAAAAAATATCTGAACGTCTAAATATTAATAATATAAATATTCACGAGTATGAGATATGTTAAATTAAAGTTATTTGACTTGAAAAGTTGTATATTTTGCATTTTTTAACTCTTATTGTCGAACGTGTAAAGATATAGTTTAATTTATTTTATTGTTTATACGTTTATTGCTCAAAAACAAACGAAAACCGTGTTGATTTCAAAAGTTTACGTATATCCAATTTGTATACGGAACATTAATCATAAACATCATATACTCGTATATAAAAAATACACCATGTATTAATTGAAACCAGATTAAAAATTTCTAACTACAACACAATGTAAAAAATGGTATTTAATGTCTATGAAGAAAATGACTGTTATGCAATGATTTGAATTTTATCACAGGAAGCCCTGTCACATCTATAAGTTTTTCATTGCTACCTAGCGACTCTGAGTTGAAACTTATTGATTTTAATTTAAATACGGATTCGTTTGAATTTGGATCGGACTTTTCGTGGGTATACCTGAAGTTGTATTAATATAGTAATAGACTATTAGTTTGTTTCAGATGATGTAAGTAACTCACATCTTAAAAGTGGTAAAAGTGGAAAATTTGGTAACATGTGGTATGGCTTTGTTCATTTTACCTTTGTTATTAGGTGCATTGATAGGTAACTTGAAAATGAAGGGTTTGTACAGTCACATGAATAGATAATAGATATCATAAAGAATAAAAATCTATTTCAGATTAGATGTAAGTTACGTCCCGAATGGTAGGTAACGTGTGATAAGGCTTTGTCAAACGTATGGTATACTGCCAACTTGACAATGAAGAGTGTGTAGTGATATGAACGAGGGGTACAATTACAGTAAAATGTCTAATGAGAACTGAAATGAGATGCATGAGATGATTGGCGAGGGTCGAGCGGCACACAGACAGCGGCCACAGAATCGGCTGACACCTACCGGACCGCCTTACGCCACGCAGCCTCCCCTACTTACGACTAAGGCATACTGTATTCCACTACAGAGAAAGAGTCTCTACCTTCATCGCAACACATCGAATGACACGGGTTCGCTTGTATTTTTTTAGCTCACTTTACCCGATGGTGGCGACTCCGATCACATTATTTGACTGGGATCCCTCCCTGCGCCGTATAGGATGCCAAATGCGACGTATTGATTTCTTGTGGGCGATTGGGGCTGACATGCGTGTAAAGAAGGTAGTTAAACGCGCATGCGCTGATTATGAAAAACCTTAAAGTTCAAGTGTCGTTTGAGCGGATATGAGCTCAAGAAGCCAATTCGCTCATTGTTGTAATAGACATAAGAGATGATACAATTTCTGTAACATGTCACAGAATAGGCGATTATGATATCCATATTGGAAACATACATGTATTTGCAAAATTATAAAATAAATATTATGAATTAATTTAATTATTTAAAGTTTTTTATAAGTAATAAATATTAGAATTTCATTATACTATACACTGTGTTGAAAGTAGTCCAAACGTAAAAAACGCGTACAGTTTATCGAATTAAACAAAAAGTTTCAAGTGAGCAGATGGCGCAAACTAACGGTTACTGAGAAAAAATTACAACACGGACAATCTAAATGCTTGGATTGCTTGGTCACCGTATTGTTTAGATATCTAATACTATTCCGAGACAGCTAGTCTACCGCACCAAAGGCCAAGTGAAAAATGAATAATTCCACTAACACTTCAATTCAAAGAATAATCGGCTATTGATTTCATCGGCTGTTTCATAGGTAGTGTTTCTCCAATTTTACGATTAGCGAGACAGTCTTATCATAAGGCGTTTTATTGAATTTACAAGTAAACTTGATTAAAAAATTGTACCGTACTTTCAAAATTTATTATTTATTAGTGTTTTTATTAGTTGCAATATAAAAAAAAACAAAGATAAGCCAATTAAAAAATGAGAATTTTAAACATGTTTTTTTCAGTAACCTTTAGTTTACGTCATCTGCTCACGTGAAATTTTTTGTTTCATTTTGATGAAACTTGCAAAACGTTACCATATTCAAATTTTAGTCAAATATGAATATGTAGTCGCAATAGCCTTCATGTTTGTATTTGAATAGGTACACATTACGACAAGAACCACAAATTTTTAGAGTTCCTACAACAGGAGTAGTGTGACACTATACTTACGTATTGTCCATGTTAAAGTAGAACACCTTGTATATTTTTTAACTCTGATGCCAGCCTTAATTAACTATTCTGGTCTGGAACGTCCTTTTGTATTGTGAGTGCCAACCGATGATGGTGCCGAGCGGATATCAGAAATATATAGTATGATTCATAAAAATGTGACTAATATTACTGCAGCCATAACTGGAGACGTGTGAGCTCCTATATATAGATCTGCCAGACGTTTTAAACAGCCCGGGATTCTACCGGATTTAAATATTACTTCCCACCGCCGCCAGTTACGACCGGAAATCGCTTGAAAATTCCTGAATACGCCAAATCAGTACCATTTTATAATAGATTCTTCCATTTTATGAAATTAACAAAAAAATACAGTAATGTAATAATAATACCTGGGACATCCCACCCAGCACCATATAGTCCTAAAGTAAGCAAGTATTGTATTATGGGGTATTATACAACTGGTAAACTTACTTAAATATTCTTTTTATGATATATACTTATATACTTTTTACATTACCTTTTATATTGCCCAATTCAGAATAGTACATTATGATGCAAGTACCTACGGTAAGCTGGATATTATAGTCGAGCTGTTTTACACCCAGACATGGAACAAATAGAAACATCCATGCAGACAAATATTTGCTCCGGGCGGGAATCGAATCCCTTTGACCCTTGGCTCCGTAATTAGGTCCTCGGCCAAGCCTGCTGGCCAAGTGGTCAGTCACAGTAAGGAAAACGGTGTGCGAAGTTCTATTGTGCCGTTCTGACCGCTATGGGAAGAAGGCTGTTATGGCTAAAGGACTGCGTAGGCGCGATAATTATTTTCTTTTCAAATATAAATTTTTATTAACTTATATAGATATCACTAAACACTGGTGTGGAAATATTTTCGTAATTTTTTGAGGCCCTAAACGCTAAATATACTGTCAATCAGCCGCGGCGTCTAACGTGTTTCCATGCAAAATTTAATTGACCAGAAGTAATAAATTCAACGTTATTATAATAACTTTACCATCTTAATAAGTAAAGTACATCGTAAAATTGTCATTAAATTATTTAAAAAAATTATTCAATCTAACAGAAAATGGTTCTATTAAAATTTTTAAAAGTTGCTAATTTTCAATTCGATCGGCAGAAGTGTCGTTATAGCCCAAGCACAGCGAACCTATTTCAAATTTACAAAGCCGTGGTTCGAATCTGGGCGTGTACCGCCTCGGAGAGCACGTTAAGCAATCGGTCCCGGCTGCTATCAATAGATGGCGATCGTTACAATCCACCAACCCGCATTGGGGCAGCGTGGTGGATTTGAGCTTCAAGCGCCCCTCACCTTGGGCGGAGGCCTAAGCTCCTGCAGTGGGGTAAAATGGGCTGATGGAATGGGAATTTTCGATTTAATTACTTACATATGTGGAAAGGTATGTGCGAACGAGTTTTTTTGAAAACCAGAATTAGAACTATTTGGTGTTAGAAAGAACATATTTTATAAATACGACAGGTTTATGATAAATACACTTGTTGATATGGTAAAATAAACACGACAAAGTGTAGTTTTTTTACTTCGGTTCAAATAAATTGTGTATGGAAATCAGATGTGTATAGCTAAAAAACTTTGTGCTAGTTGGGAGATAAATACGTCAAGCCTGTTCAAGCAAGATCCTCGAATTTCTCAAGGAGCTTTTGCCAAAAAGGTTATTACGATCAAAGCAGCTGGGTATAGTAGGACAGCATCGTAGTTTAACTTTTTTAATTTGCCTGGAAATGGCACATGTCCTTTGCTTCTAGGTAAGCAGTGTGTATTGCGTTGAGGACAATAATATAACTAATAATTTTGTTCAGTTGTAGGATAACCATGGAACTCCTAAAGTACTAGTGAAATATTTATTATAGTTTGTTTTTTTAACGGTTGAGTTATTTATAGGTTCATATCAGCCCTTTGCGCCCCATTGCAGAGGCTTAGGCCTCCCTTCGGGATGGGGGTATTAGGAGCTTAATTCTCCACATTGCTCCCGTACGGGTTGATGGTGCCACAGAGTATAAACAAATAAAACCGGCCAAATGCGAATCGGACTTGCGCACGAAAGGTTTCGTACCACCATACATTATAAAAAAACGAGCGCGACGTTAATCGAACTTAACCATTAATCGTTATTATTATGTAATTTAAGAATTATTGTATAAATATATTTAATTTTTATTTCGTTAGTTATTTAGAAGGCGCTCGATCCTCTCTGGCTAATCCGAAAAGTAATGAGTGCACTGATAGCTAGAGACAATTTTTATTACTTATTTTATTACAGTGAACCTTTGACTTTTAGTATAGATTGTGAAGAGAACATGCTCAGCAAAGGAATGCAAATAACACGCTATCTGTCATTTCCTATGGAATTTTTACAAAATGTTTACTTATTAAAGTACATTGTATAAGTTACTTTATTACTCGTTAAATAATACAGTCTAATTAGCTGTGATAGTTTTCCTTTTAACTACTTTATATATATACGACGTATATGTTACGTTATATACGTCGCGTCGTCGTCGTCGTGTAGCGGTTCATCGATTGCACCTACCTTCCAAATTTCAAGTATATATTGCCAATAGTTTCCGAAAAAAACCCCGGACAGGCAGACAGACGAACGGACGGACGGACATGGCGAAACTATAAGGGTTCCTTTTTTGCCATTGGCTACGGAACCCCAAAAAGCAAGGCTATCAAGACGATGGAGTAATGTGACGGTTCGTTACAAGCATTTTACGGACCATGTGCAATTATGGTTATACCGCATCTGTTTAAAAATATATCAATGGCATTATGTCATAAAAAAATATACTTACATAAGATTGAAAATGTAAACCGTCAAATAAATTCAAGAACCAATATGGGCATACCTGATCCAGAGAACTTTGTCCGTTTTGTGCCTGTTCGCAATGCTGATATAGGTACTCGAAATCATCTAGTTAGTTAGTTCGGGTCATCTACTTCCCTCAGGAGGGAGCAGGTTCGGATATAGGGTTCCCCCTATTCCCGGAATTCTTCTCGTCAAGGACACGGCCCCGACGGTCAATAGATAGGTAATGCTGCCTAGTCTCGTCGGGCAAGCAACGCGTCACCTTGCGATGTGCTGGGTGACGTCAGTAGTTCGCGTGGGAGCGGGCGCCCGTTCGGCAACCGCTCGCGATTCGGAGCTATGTTGTGGAGGTGGGTGAAGGAGCTGTTGTCGGCGCGGTCGAACATACGACGCGCCAATCTGTGCACGAACTCCTCCACCGATGGGATCCGCAGGTCGCGAGCGATTACGTCATTTCTGACGTACCGCCCAGCTCTCACGATCACACGCAAGGCGACGTTCTGTTGCTGCTGCAATCTTTGACGGGACGTTGCCGAGCACAGCGCATACCATGCCGGTGCTGCGTAGGTCAGTCGTGAGCGGATGTGCGTCTTGTAGACGCCGAGTTTAGCGCGCAGCGAGTGGCGCGAAGCCATTACGGGCCGCAAGAGAGCGCGCGCAGCGCGGGCTTAGCGAATGACGTGCTCCACCTGCCCGCCCTTGCACAGCGCGCGGTCGATCTCGCACCCAAGATAGCGCACGCTATGCGCCCACTCGATGTCCTATCCGCTCAACGACAATTTCGGTGGCATGATGCGCTGTCGGCCGGTCAGCAGGGCGGTCGTCTTCCCGACATTGACGGCCATCCTCCACTTATCCAGCCATTCCGGCAACGCGTCGAGGACCCGCTGCATTTTTGCAGCAGCCTGGTTAGCCCGACGAGACGAAGCAAAGAAAGCACTATCGTCTGCAAATAACGCGAGCGTGACGTCATCTTCACCATCCCTAAGCCGCCCGCTCAGAGTGGGGATGTCGTCCGTGTACATCGCGTACAGAAGCGGCGAAATACAACTGCCTTGGGGTACTCCGGCGTCGATAGGGTGAGACGTGGATACCGCACCATCGACAGCCACGTAGAAACTCCGGCCGCTCAGGAACGATGCTACCACCTGCACGAGTGCTGGTGGAGTGCTCGTTCCGAAGAGTTTAAACAACAGACCGGGATGCCAGTCACGATCGAATGCCTTCTCGATGTCGAGGAAGACACCCACGGTACGCCGGCCGCAGTTCTGCTCGGATGCAAGTAGGTGGAGCACTCTAGTGAGCTGGAGCATGGTACAATGGTGCGCGCGGAAGCCGAACTGCTCGTCTCGCAAGGGCAAGCAGGGACGCAGCCTCCGCAGTAGCAGCCGCTCAAACAGCTTTGCTATGTAAGGTAATAGCGTGATGGGCCGATAGCTCCGAAATCATCTGTGGCTTCATTAAATGAGCCAACTCCACTTCATACTAAATCATAACGTTATTATCTACGTCATAACATAAATTAGCCACGTTAAAATCCGAGTGCCTATAATAAACCGATGACTATGATAGCCACCTTACTGAGTACGAACATCATACGACGTTTTTCAATACATTTGCGATTATAATTAGGCAGATTCTGCAAATGTAATAATGGCGGAAGCTAAGGGCGCGAGCGGGTTGCTTTTCCTGGCTTACGCATGCGTCACAGATTGCTCGTTTGTGATCGATGTAAAGTAAAAAGGTCTAGTACTGTAAAATACATCATTACGATACAAGTTGCGATGTCATAAAGACCGTATTAATTGTAAATGTATTGAAAATTAAATTTATTTATGAACTCTCTTTCCGCATACGGCTTCGCTCGCGTGGACTAATAACAGTTGTACCGGGATAGTTAAAGGATCGCGACGCTCCAGAACATTGTAACACTTTCTAAAACATTCTGAAACTTAACTTCCAAAGAAATGTCTGTACCTAATTTCATAAAAGTTTCATTAGAATAGCTATCCCACAAGTCGGTCCTAAATCTCGTCAAAACATCAAGTTTGAGTACCAACACGATAGGTTTACGATTGATGGATTCGAAAATATATGCATTTAAATTATAGGTAAAGTTTACAGAAATATGAATAACACCTGGAACATCTCACACGGCATTACGGATACCGGCATCTAATCATTATCTATAATCTAATCCTGAATTATGCCGAGCCTGAAAACTAATTTATCATACTTATATACGAGCATACTTACCATATATTTACTTATATATTTTACTTTTATTTTATTTTACGTAATAAATACTAAACATGTTCATGCAAACAGCATGCACACAAATACTTGTTAGGGACTCTAACCCACCCATGTCTCTAACCATTCGACCAATCGGTCAGTTTGTTTAATTAGTTTCATTATTCATATCAAATTAATCCGTAAAGTCCATAATTAAGAAGAAAATCAACGGATCTCCTGCTTTCGCACGAACTTCTTACAACATTGGAAATGAACCTAACGGAATAAAGTAAACACTATTTTGGATAATATTTCTCGAAATAAATTTTTTTCGCAATAAAAATAACACAACTGTATCAGAATAAGCTTAAAACTTCGAAATATAACATTCTGTGCGACATTTCGATCGAGCAAACCGAATTAGTACGAAATGTAACACCGACGCATATCCGACTTCCAACTAAGGGCACCCTTAACCACTACTTCCGGTTGTCCGATTCTAACAATTTTAATCTCAATCGATCCCCCGTTTAATTACCCCGAGCCGTTTTTTTATATTTTTTCTTATTCCGACCTAGTTCTCGAGATATCGGGCTCCCAAAATAAAAATCGGGGGAAAAAATTGCGATTTTTTTAGTTTTTTGCTGATAATTTTTGGTTTTTGAACATTTTTCAAATTTTTTTTTGCCATCTTGTAGAGCTTGCCGAGCTGCGTCTTTTGACACCACATTCATTTCGATATCTCGAAAACTCTTTGTGCAATCTGCCTGTCTCACAAAACTCTCAAATGACCCCCTATAGTCCAACGAAATGATAGTCCTTTCCAATGACAAAAAGAAGAAATCAATATGTATATACTTACAAGTAAGTAGGTATAACGTCTGGATGGACCCCCGCAATACAATGTCAGTAAAAATGACAGGCTAACTTTTACGTACTTGTGTGTGTGACTCAACAGCACATAGGTACCTACTTTGGATACGCTACCATGCTACCAACCATGTATAAACCCTTTCTGTGTGCGTGAATTATAACCGAACAGTTAGGTAATATTTTTATCTACGTTTTTTAACGCCGACTCTTCAACCAGACCATAGACCTATAATTTACGGTCGTAGTTAACGGTGAATTTACGCTAACGCTGAAGACCAACGAAGCGTCGGAAAGAGAAGTAATGACATACGAACACTACCAGTGAGTGAAAGAAACAGATTGCAAAGTACCTATCTTTGAGTCATTCATTGACATTTAAGGTGTCATTGTATTTTTTAGTAAGATTTTTGTAAACGTGCTTGTTAGAGCTGTGAACACTATTCTATCCATTTATTTACGAATCGTGCAAATAAAGGTAGAATATGTGGGTGGTGTAGTCATGGTTTCTGGTTCCATGATAAACAATAACACATTATAATAAATGGTATTTTATGTAATAGAATAAAGTGGCTATGGCTTAGTGAATGCCACTATACGTACACTTTGATGGAAGGTACCTTCTGAATAAAAGGATATACTGAAATGTAATCGATAATGTGAAATTGTATCGCGGACAACCATTCGGACAACGTTAATTTTGACCCACACGTATACATTCACCAACACAAGTAAATATTTATTTTTATCACGCCTCCGAGCCGTCATTGTATATCTCGTAGGTACATCCGATTTAATCCAAATATTATATAACCAAAAGTACCTATGTACCTACCTAATTTTACTTATTATAGTCGAACACAATTCCTTGTGCTGATCACTATTATTTATAAAATGTCTTTTTGACGGGACTGCCGCTTGACTTGACACTGTCAACGTTAACGCATCGCAAACCATTGGCAAACACAACACCACGGTCCACGCTACTTCAGCGCTACACTACCACAGTAGTTCTCTAGTAGTATAGCGTGTGTGTGTACCTATGGTGTGTACTATGACAGTTCACTACTCACGTGAAGTATGACTTAAATAACCGTGGTATACTCTTTGCTACTAAGATTGTATAGTTCCAATCAAACTTTATGGCGGATCGGAGTACTACGCTTTATGCGTGCTTGCGCAGGTTCAGTCATATGCCCCTCGCTCCACTGCGTCCTGCTACATCTAAAACTGGTTACTGCGACGCAACTTGTGCCTATGTTCACGTCCGCAATAAAGGTTGTTTGGAACTGTACTACTAGTTGGCTCACAGGGGATTTTTTTATCTGTGGACCTACTATGTACGTACAACTGGTTGTTTAAGGAACAGAATATTTTTTACTTCCCCGTAATACTACCTACTATTGAGTTAATTGAAAATTGTAACACCACCGTAAGAAAATGCATTGCGTCGACGTATCGCAAAAGCTATGACTCTCATCGGTCATCCACCCACCCACGACCGTCTCCATCTCCAGCCATCACGATATGGTCTTGTTCGTGAATAATTTTCGGCACATTCACTGAAGTAAAAAAATTTAAAAATGTATTGTCACGATTCAATACACTTATACTATGAAAACAAATAATTTCAGGTCGTATATACCTACTATCCTACTATATACGTCGGTTATACCTACTATATTAATTCACAAAATATCTGGAGATTTTTGAATAAGTATTTGTTTCTATATTTTTTTTAAATAAATTGAGCATGGCTTTATAAATTGTGTTTCTTTTGCCTACAGTTAAGAGTTAACATCCCCCAAGCGGTGAGTGAGCGAACTAATTTGTCAAAATTGTCAAAATTAAGCTACCGCGAGGTGGATTTGCTTACGTGCATGCATGTTGTTTTCGATTTTGTAAATTTGTGTGTCGACGCGCGTGTGTATTCATTGTGGTGGACATGAATATTTGTGCGTTATAGACATAGACTGCAGCGCATCTATCACGGCAAAATACATGTCGTGGAGTGTAAACATCTAGGCGGTTGAGGTGAGTCGCTCGCTTGTTATCAAACACAGCTCAGGAAGTGACCAAACATTCCGAAGGCGCCTGTTATAGTTCTAAGGGGGATGATATTAAAATACCTCGATGTTTGTTGCTGGTTAAACACGAAAACCTATTATGATGCCTGTGTCAAAATCACGTGACAAATGCGTGGCGCTCCGATCTCATATTTATGTGATGTTCAGGCAATGGCGGACGCGGGCAGCGGGACTTCGTCGCGCGGCGCCATCGTTAAAGAAGGATGGCTGCAAAAACGCGGCGAGCATATTCGGAACTGGCGCGATCGGTACTTCATACTCTTTGAAAATGGGGACCTGGTGGGTTTCCGTACGCAGCCAGAACGGAACAACTACCGGGACCCTCTGAACGAGTTCACCGTTAAAGGGTGTCAAATCATGTCAGTGGATCGTCCACGGCCGTACACCTTTACAATGCGAGGCCTACAATGGACCTCGGTTATCGAGCGTATATTCTCAGTTGAGACTGAACGAGAAAGGTGAGATGTTATGAATATTATTTCCAACAATATATTTTTAATAAAACATTTAAGAACTTCACAAGTGGTGTTCTAGGGAAAGGGCAGGTAATCAGGACAAAGATGAATAATTATTATAACTCACAGCTAATAAAATTGTCAGACTTAGAGTTTTTTTTTTAGGGTTTCAGAAAGTATAAGAACAGTGAACTGGTTTGTGAATAGAAATTAACATGTTGTATTTCATTGAGCAAATTCTTTTAAATAATTTTAAAATATTACATAATTTGAACTCGGATAAATATTTAATTTAACTATTTAAACTCTTATAGTTGATTCCTGATTTTCCAATTTACAAACAATTACTATAAAATTATTATTTGCAATAATTATGCCATTGGAATTGTTTTCTGAATTATTTCTTTTTGTACTAAAGATAAGAAGGTGGAGTGATAAATCTGGTAAAATTCTTCTTTGGGATTAGATTATCGTAAATTACATGACACCTCCTCAAACATGCATTTTTGTTTAGGCTTCATGTAAATTTTCAGGCAGTTCTAGTCTTTAATTTAGTTTGGCCAGCCAGATAAAACAGGTGCAATATTTTTTCAAACATGGAGAAAAGTGAATTTCGTGTGCTAATGAAACACAAGTTTTCCATGAAAAATCCATTACAGAAATAAAGAAAAAGGGTGATAAATACTAGAGAGTCCACATCATTTACTAAAATGATTCATAAACGGTATACTGATTTATGTTGTAGTCGTGCAAGCACAAGTAATGGTGTAAATCCTAGCTAGACAAAGTCATTGAGGTGATTCCCCAAGACAATACGAAAGATGATTGTCAAAATTTTAATGAGTTAGCCTTTCCTATGTTGTTAGAGTATAAATTAAAAAATATTTGATAAGGCTTATAGGGGAGGGGTGCAGAAAACTCACAGTAAAAATTGTTTAACAGATACGCGAAAAAAAATATAGAACTTTTTGGTGGCTCATCATTCCCCTCAGCTTTGCTCCTTGCATTATCACTAGCACCTCCTAACCTGACCTATTTATTTTGGCCGAATTAAATAATATTAATACTATAATAATAATTTTGACATAGAGTATCTAACCACCATAGTTAGAGTATCTAACCACAGCCAAGTGTTGCAGGTTCAAGGGGACAAATATTTGTGCGCATGAACATGTCTGTTCCGTGTCTAGGTGTAGAAAACTCACACAGTAAATATTCATAAAATACTCAAATATCAATCAAATTTTCATTTTGTACTCACTTGTATATGTATTGTATAATATGAAGCACATTGAAGAAAGTAGTCTTTTCATTAAAAAAAAGAGAGGTCGGCCTGTGCCTAATTCTCGCTGTATTTCTGTATCAATATTTAATGTATTTATAAGAAATATATATGTATATAATAGGGGAAATACTGTCACAGGGCAGTATGTTTTTGTTTTTTGATATCTTGTTTAATTGTTTTATAATAAACTCCTAAAAAACTTGATTTCTGTCTGGTCTTTGTTATTGAAAATAATAAGTGGTAAATTCGATATTAATGTGAATTTCAACAAAAAACTTTTTGTTTTTTGATATCTTGTTTAATTGTTTTATAATAAACTCCTAAAAAACTTGTTTTCTGTCTGGTCTTTGTTATTGAAAATAATAAGCGGTAAATTTGATATTAATGTGAATTTCAACAAAAAACGAAACAAAATGTATCACCCTAGGGAAATACTTTCTTAATGACCCTGCAAATTTTGGTTCCAATTCATACAAATTTCAGGAGTGGAAACAGTCATGGCCCGCAAGTTGTTTGGATGCATATTTTATTGGTATATTTGGGAATTTGCTCTTGTCGTCTCTGTCACTCAGGAATAGGTCAGGGAAAGAGGCATTAAAACGGAGATAATGATGCCAATTTGTAGCTGCGGATACAAAGACTATCCTCTTAAGTATGTAAATCAGTTGTCTAGTACCTCATAATACAAGCATAATATTTGTTTACTTTAGAACTAGATGGTGCTGTATGAGATGTCCCAGATATTGGTATTTTTATTATGAACATTATTTGCATCGGACAGTAGTGCCAAGCCGACCCTTTAAATGATCAAAGAGTAAAGGTCCATTACATTGCAGCGAGAGTATACATTTCTGATGAACATATGGGTTATATTTTGCATCTATTAACATTTAGTTAGATATGAAAAATTTGTGCACTCAATGGGTGTCACGTTTACTGACATTAGATCATAAATGCACCTATATGACCACTTCTGAAGCAGGTTTGGCGATGATGTTACAAAAAAAATTTTTTTTCAATTTGGCTGTTTAATAGCAGTAGACAAAATGTGAAAACATCACCACTTCCAAAGACGAAAGAATAATCAAAGCAACTACCACAACATTTGCTTGATTTAGTCTTCTGCAATTATTTCTTTCTTTTATACAGTGGATAAAGTGACTGGAGCTAAGAGAAAAGTGTGTTGAAAAATAAATAATAGCAGGTGCAAAAGAATATTCTTCCACACTCCATAAAAATCTCAAGTGTAAGCAATGATCTCACAACCAGCAATCACCAACAACGTCAAAAAAACGTGTTTCTTGCATGGGAACCCCCTTTTAATTTTATTTTTATTATCTGATATTATAGCAGCCATAGTAATACATACTTCATAAAACTTTCTAGTGTAAGTAATGATCTCACAACTACCAATCACCAAAAATGTTGAAAAACATGTTTCTTGTATGAGGACCCCCATTGAATTTTTTTTTTTTTAAATATTCCTTGTTATAGTAGCCATTAGTATTTACTCTGTGAAATTTTCAAGTGTCTACCTATTACCAGTAGTGTGCGGTGGGTCCAAAGCATGGTTATGCCAACACGACATGTAAAGTTTCAATTTTCAAATGATTGTGGTGGAATCTTCATAGCCCCGCCGGCCGCCCGCGACCGTGATACGTACCACAAAATCATATTCTACCTACCTGTGGTGGCTTTAAAGAAAGCCGTGTTGGTTTTAAAGCCTGTAACTGTTACTGGTAACATATGATTAAAAACCATATACAATAGGTTTTCGCTGTTGCAATGAAATTAAATATAAAAAATATATTTATAAAAACATTAAGTATCTGTTTATTAAATCAATGCTTCTTTTCGTTTTTAATAACTTGTCAATGATTTCATTATAAAATAAACCTGACCCAGACCTGAAATATTGCGTAAATATGTGTGGATTCGTTAGTAAAAATCATTGTTTATAAAAGCTAATTGGTTTATAAAGCAAGAGATATCTACGTTCTGTATGATTGAAATTACCTACTTATTTTGTTACTGTGCAATAACTGCGAAATAAATTCTTTCAGTCCATTGAAATCGTCCAAAATTTCCATTTCGGTATTTTACACTTTAACTTCACCTAATTCACAGTTACTTTAATGCAATAATAAAACATAAAACATAACAAATCACAATGAATGCATTTGAAAACAATAATGAAGTTAGATGGTTTAGCCGCAGAAATCGCAAAGTTCTGCCTGCAGTCTAATTACGTACGAATTTCACTTTCGTCATGCCTGGCTTTTTTCCGAGTATAAAATCCAGTAGGTTCTTAAAGATTTATATGACCGAAACGTAAGTAGGATAGATGTCCATTCATCACTACATGTAAGAAGAAGACAGACATAAAAGCCTTTTGTCATTTGACTTATCTCTCGTCGTGTTCGCAGCGTGTCGGTTGGCGTCGGTATGTCGTGATCGGGAAAGAGAAGGAGGCCGGTGATAAGGTACTTAATGTAGGTCAGTAATAGCGCGCCATTGTATTATATAAGCGCGCGGGAAATTCAAACACTCTTATTTGTACTCTTGGGTTTTTCATCATTATTGTAGGAAAATTTAAGGCATGCATGACCTTTCGGCTTCCAAGGAAGGCACACACCTGCCTATTACGGTTCAGACGATACAGCCCTGTGGCAGACAGACGGACAGACAGCGAAGGCTTAGTATTAGAGTTCCTATTAGTACCCTAAAGGGTATAGAACGCTAAAAAAATTTGCCTTAAGATTATGCTGTATTGTGTTTACGTTAATATTGTTAAAAATATTAATAATATATTTGTGTCTTTTAATTACTAGTGTAGTCATATAGGTAATGATATCATGAAATAAATTCATAGAAAAAACCTCCAGTTCTTCACCATAGTTTGATTTACTTTAGTTAAATTTTTACTAATTGTCACAGAACAATTAGTAAAATATTGAACATTTAACTATATTTAGACATCCCACATGGTCTTTAGATTCCCACTTAACTAAGGCTTTAGTGAACCAAGCTTCCTCAAAAAAAATAATAATAATAATCTTGTCATTTTTCCATTGTATAGAAATATGTTATACTTATTAAGACCGTGTAGAGTGAAATATGCCAAAACAGGCAGTATGGTTGAGGTGATAAAATCAACAGTATTATTTCAGTACATGTATAAAAATTACATTTACCATAACAAAGGATGTGTTAACAATTACTTCGTGGCAAAAGGATGTAAGTACTTTTTTGGTAGTATATTTATTGCTAACTTTTGCTTGTATTAATCGAGATTAAATTGAAATAATATTTGTTTCAAGAAAATGGGAAAACAAAGATATTATAAATTATTCAACAGCTCCAGAATCGAAAAAAAAAATAGTAACCAGTCGGGTATTGATAAAGAACAGGTCAGTTCTTCTAATAGTAACATATGTAAAAGGTATGGTCTGAATATTCAGGGTGAAATTTTTATCACCATCTAAATTTTAATAATAGGATCTTTACTGAAAACAATGAAACACGACTTTTATCTTTTAGTGTCACTCAAGACAAAAATATTGCAAGTAGTGCACCGGTGGAACACTTTTCTCCTCTTTACCCGTGTTTGCACTTTTCTCATTAATATTTAAGTTAGTGACCATGCTGTATCGATAATTCTTTCTATAGAAATATTTTTATTGTGAAAAAACTTGACATACTTTTATTCAAAAATGGAATCTTTAGATTTTACCTTAAGCTCAGATTAAATTTGGCTGGTGATAAAAATAAAATCTTGTGTTTGTCCACATCCACGATGTTTGTCCACGATGAACTTCAAAACTACTTAATCGATCTTGATGAAATTTTACACACTGCATGTAATTTAGTGGTATGTATGTATTTATGTAGTGTCAGTCTGTCTCGAGGGCTAATGTCCGAAACGACTGAACTGATTTTAACAAAACTTTGTAGACATGAAAAAAAACTTATCAAGAATGATATAGACTATTTTTTATTTGAGTTGTTTTTTAAGGTTTTACATAGTATAAATTTCATTTGGTAAAAAAGCACGGTTCTTGTAGGATAACTATTAATCATGCTAAAATTTCTTTGGTTGTTAAGTTTCAGAATGTTCTAGAAACTCTCACAATGTCCTAGAGCGTTGTGTCCCATTAACTGTCCCGGTACAACTGTGTATTCCACGCAGACGAAACCGCGACGGGAAAGCTAGTTGTCTTATAAATAACAAAACTGCTCTGGAAATCAGTAAAACTACTTAATAAATTATTTTTATTTTTAACACGTGATTGAGATAACTACATAAATAACTACTAGTAATTCTGTTTTTTATTTCAAGAATCAGTGGAAAATACATCTAATTTTAAATTTATTATATAAAAACCGGCCAAGTGGGAGTCGGACTAGCACACAAAGGGTTCAATACAGTAACACAATATAAAAAAAGAGGAAAAAAATCACATTTGTTGTATGGGAGCCCCATTATATATTTACTTTATTCTGTTTTTTAATGTTTGGTGTTATAGCAGGACATTATAATAAATGGAAACAGAATTATAGATTTTGCCTACTTTTATCAACAGCTACAAGTCAAACCTGAATACTTGAATGTAATCTGAGTTGTTTAAAACTTTCAAGGAAATAGTGAAAGGGTTTCTTTCATAATGCAATTTTATCTGTCAAATATGACATCTATAATTCAAATTAAAAAAAATATGTGAAATTAAAATACAAAATGAAAAAATAAATAAAAACCGACTTCAAAAACGTAAACTAAAAAGTTAAGAAAACTATATTTTGTCTTAACACCCACCCCACTGTAGAGTACCCTCTGACAGTCTAAGTCTTTGCACACTTATCTATATTAATTTAGAAACGTGATTACTTTAATCCTTCATCATGACATGGTCGTGGTCATGCGTAACAGGGTTTAGTAATAATAATATGCTCGCTTTAAATCACAATGAAAACTTTACTGCCAATAACAATATATTAAAGGAAACAGATATGCCTAACATATAGCCCAGAAAAGGGGCCACAGTATGTGAGTCAATTGGCACGACTTAGTATCACCAGGGTCGGCAAATTAGTGAGTAGTCCATAGTTGCCCATTCACTGTGATAAAATTAGAAAAAGGAACACTATCCTGTGTGATGTGAAAATGTAATTTATGGAATATAATTATTGTATGTGTAGAATATAATAACCCAATTTTTTTCTGTGCTTCTACATTTAAATAAAAAACAACTGTAAAATGTCTAATTTCATTGCTATATATATTTACCCCTTAATAATCATCACTGTTTAAAATGTTTAATTTTACAACTTTGTAATGGCATCTATATTTTAAAAACAAGTATTGACACTATAAAATGTCTAATTTTATTACTATAGGTACATCTATCTACCTCTTAATAAACATCACTGTTTAAAATGTTTAATTTTACAACTTTGTAATATATATATTTAAAAAAAAACACTATAAAATGTCTAATTTTATTACTATAGGTACATCTATCTACCTCTTAATAAACATCACTGTTTAAAATGTTTAATTTTACAACTTTGTAATATATATATTTAAAAAAAAACACTATAAAATGTCTAATTTTATTACTATAGGTACATCTATCTACCTCTTAATAAACATCACTGTTTAAAATGTTTAATTTTACAACTTTGTAATATATATATTTAAAAAAAAACACTATAAAATGTCTAATTTTATTACTATAGGTTCATCTATCTCATAATCAACATCACTGTTTAAAATGTTTATTTTTACTACTTTACAATGCCATCTATATTTAAAAAAAATAAATTGAAATGTCTAATTTTATTACTTTGTAATTATGTGAACGTGAACTATGTGTGGGTTGCCCAAATAATACCAGGTAAACAAACACAATATTGACAAAAGATATGGTGTATGATAAAAACTCACTCCAAGGGCCCCATTGTAAGTTTAACAGTAAACAGTAACACAAACATGTTGTTTTTTACTTGAATGGGTTCATTGACTTTTGTATGGCTTATGCAATTTGGATTCTGTTTTTATTCTTGCTGTGTTATTCATTTTAAATACTTCTGTTTGCGCGATTGTCCTTATGTCTGTCTGTTTGTCATCTTTATGTCTTGGACTGCTGAGGCATTTGTGTTTTGTAAGAATCGTCTTCTGCACATGTCATACAATGACTGACACAACGCGAGTAGATTACGGATAGGGAAACAATGCGGTTAATGACAATTTTTTCTTTTATTATCGTCCTTGTTTGCGTTTTCGTTAATAAGGTTTTGTAGGTCATGGTTCACCTTCTAGTTGGTGAGTCTGAATGTTGCGGACTGGCTTTTGTGGGAAATCCCAAACATTGCTATCTAGTGCCAAACTAAGCAAAGCTTGTATTATGAGTATCAGACAACTAATATGCATGGCGGTGATACATATTTAAATATTCTTTATAATATATACATATATCGATACTTTACTCGGAACTCGGAACAAATAGACATGTTCATCCACACAAATATTTGTCCCAAGCGGGATTCACAATTGCGACGTTCGGCTCCGCAGTTAGGATTTCTAGCCACTCGACCAATCAGTCATTCCATCATATTATGTCTGCAACATATTTTCATGTAAAGATTTACCGAGGCTGTGTCTAAGTCGGCTTTGGGTGTTTTACATTTTCTCCTACTTCCGCTGCCACTCTCCTTTCTAATTTCTTAACGAGAATTTGTTTAATAATTTTAGACATATTCAGAGTTCAATGACTATTGTATTTACTTGTCTCTTAAGTTATTTTAATCATTCTACAGTTAGAATTTTCTTATATAGTAGCTTCAGTTACCTATTCAATCATACTAAAAAAGATAACTTCTAAAACTAAAAAACATGCACTTATATATTATAAGTAATAAAAAAAAACTTACATAAAAACGTCATTATAATAATTTTTATCCATTTTGAATGACAGGCACGAAAAAAGATCAATAGGATTGAAAGTGTTTTGTAAATGTTTCAATGTTGTATCAATTTATATAGTTTTTTTTTTTATATTAAAGGCTTCCATGACCATTTGACTTGCTTCAAGCAGCTAGCTTGAAGTTATCAAACATGTTCTTAACCATTTTGGATATTAGTTTCCCCTAACATATTGTACCTATTGATTCTCATTGTACCAAATGTCCCAAAATACGCAAAGCTTGGATATGAGTACTAGACAACTGATATAGGTACATACTTAAATATTATTTATAATATTTAAGACACGGAACGAATAGACATTTCATGCACACTAATATTCATCCATTATTTAATACCTATCATTAATAATAATAATGCCTCGGATATCCCACACAACGCCATCTAGTTCCAAACTAAGCATAGTTTGTACTACGGATACCAGACAACTGATATAAATACTTAAATAATCTTTATACTATTTGCATATATAGATTTTTTTTTACACCCAGACACGGAACAAATAGACATGTCATGTACACAAATATTTGTCCCGGGCGGGAACCGACCCCGCGACCCTTAGCTCCGCAGTTAGGGTCTCTAACCACTCGGTTAACCGGTCGTCGAATTCATCATTAGGTGAAATAGAGCTAAATATCATATGTGTGATTATTGAATGAACGTACCACTTATCTTTTTGAGGAATTTGTACCATTGTAAATTGTTTATGAACTTTAGATATTTTAGTCATTTAATTTGATTAATCATTAAACAATTTATTGATAACTGTGACAAATGTTGTTTTGATTGTTACAACTAAGTGATTGTCATTATTAATGAATGCAGAGTTTCTATATTATTAGAAGAGTTTTCGTTTAGGTATTTTTAATATTTTACAAATAGATTAAACTATTCTTAAAAACTGGTCAAGTGCGAATAGGACTCGCACACGAAAAGTTCCATACCATTGTACAATAAAAACAACATGTTTCTTGTATAGGGACCCCCTTTAATTTATAACTTCATTTTATTTTTATTATTTGTTGTTATAGCGACCATATTAATAAATAGGTATAGTTCCAATCAAACTTTATGACGGATCGGAATACAACGCTTTATGCATGCATGCGCAGGTTCAGTCATATACCTTTCGCTCCACTGCGTCCCGCTACACCTAAAACTGGTTACTGCGACGCGATTTGTGTCTATGTTCACATCCGCCATAAAGGTTGACTGGAACTATACTCTGTGAAAATTTCAATTGTCTACCTATTACAGTTCGTACGATACGACTCTGTGTTTGACGGACGGACAGCGATAGCTTAGTAATAGGGTTCTCGTTGGTACCCTTTGGGTTTGGGACCCTAAAAAGTATTATTTAAAAAAATGTTTAATATTGGTCTTAATTATTTTAAAAATGAATATATAACTGTAAATATTCAATGATAAAAATTGACGATCGCATCCAAAATAAAACTGAAATTTGTCAAAAAAATTTAATGAGGGTTGTCGCGCTTGAGTTTATGGAGCGCTAAAAAGTATGATCAGAAAGTGTCAAAAGATGTCAATCGAAACATTGAACATTTTGTTCTGACCCCAGTACAATTGCCAAATCAGAAGCTTAAAAACTTAATAGCTGACCTCCCCTCAGAGCTTCAGTGAACCACAAAACCCTAGACGTAAACCGTAGCTCTCATTGAAAGTGAGTGTAAGGTTGAAATAAGCAGGTAAAGCTCATAAAAGAGAATTCAGTAGCAATAATCAATGCGTTGTCGTCGTCGTTCTCTGAAAATGTTGAACAACAATAGGTAATGAAAAAATCTTACTATTGTGATTATGTCGATCGACAGAATGAAGCAAACCTGTAGGCGTTCCAAGTTGCCACTGCGGCCACAGCGGTTATGCAACAAGTTAATCGGTTTTTTGTTTTTCTAGGGCGGAATGGGTCGCTGCTATCAGACACGTGTCGGCACGGTTGAGCGAGGGCGCCGCGCCCGGTGCTCCCGGCATCATCGAGGACGGCGACATGGGTCAACTCGGCACTTCCGCGAAGGATAAACGTAAAGTGGTGAGTACCGAAAGGGTGGCCGCGCCCGGTGCTCCCGGCATCATCGAGGACGGGGACATGGGTCAACTCGGCACTTCCGCGAAAGATAAACGTAAAGTGGTGAGTACCGAAAGGGTGGTTTCCAGCCGTTGGAAACATTAAAGAATGAACACGGACCGCGCGGTGTGATTTTTGTTTGGGGGCAACTATTCTCTTAACAAATACTAGAGAAACTCTGATATAGAAGGGCTGTGGTGGCCGAGTAGTTAAGCACATACCATACCATATCAGCCCATTATATCCCTTTACAAGGACTTAAACCCGAACTTATACTTAAACTTAGACCCGAGGGGATCGGGGTGAGGATGCTTGGAGCGTAATCCACCATACTGCTCCAGTATAGGTTGGTGAACTTTAACGACAGCCATGTGATGATGGCAACTAGGATCGACGGCTTAACGTGCTCTCCGGGCACGGAGTCAGTTATAGTTATGTACTTAAGTAAAAAAAACTCTTGGTACGTGCCTATTTCTGGGATTCGAATCATAACCTAAATAAGAAGCGGGCTCGCCAACACTCGGCTAACACGACGCCATGGTTAAAACGCCCCATCTTACATATAAAGGGCTTGGGTTAGATTTCCGCTATTGACATAAACACTTAAGAGTTTTTTATTTATAAAAATTTGAAACATAAGTAAAAATCAAAAGCTTCGCCGACATTATTGCTTCTGTGTAGGTCGAGGTCAAAAACCCTCAACATGTCACCAGCGTGATGGGATCCAAACTCCTAACTCAATGTTGAGGAGGAGCGCTGTACTCCAATGTAATCTATACTAATATTATAAAGCTGAAGAGTTTGTTTGTTTGTTTGTTTGTTTGTTTGAACGCGCAAATCTCAGGAACTACTGGTTCGAATTGAAAAATTCTTTTTGTGTTGGATAGTCTATTTATTGAGGAAGGCTATAGGCTATATGTATAAAATAATACTATCTTTCTGTCTGTCTATCCGAGCAAATCTCCAAAACGGCTAAACTGATTTTGATGAAACTGCACAGATGTGGAAAGAAAGTGGTCAGAAATGACATACACTACTTTTTGTATGTCTGTATGTACGTCCATTTGTTTATTCCAGCTAATCTCTAAAACGGCTAAATCGATTTTAATGAAATTTCACGGGTATGAAAAAGAGGTGGTCAAAAGTGATATACGTTACTTTTTGTCCGTCTGTCTGTCCGTCTATGTATCTATTTGAGCTAATCTCCGAAACGGCTGAACAGATTTTAATGAAACTTTGCAGACGTGAAAGAAGGTTGTCAAGAGTGACATCAGTTACTTTTTGTGGCTGTCTGTCGTTTGTCCTCACTGATCTCTATCAGCGTAGATAAAGCCGAAACTACCAAGTCTAGGAAGCCGAAACAGTGGTTTATTTTATAACGTGAGTATTATTTTTAGAAAGGAATATTTGGAAATTTCAAAATTAAGGAGGGAGGGATGGAGGGGCTTCGTATGAGAATCTTTGTTCTTTAAAGTTAGAAACTTAAAAATTTTAAGATAAATAAATAATGACGTGTTTCAGGGTTTTTGGATATTAAAGGTGGGAAACGGGAGGTGAAAAGTATGGGAGTATCGATTTTCTTAAAGGAGTGGGGAGAATGAAGATTGAAAGTTTGAATGGGTGTACCCAATATTAGTTTCAGCAAAAAGTACCTACGTATAAACCGTTTCGAATGTTAATACTACGTAAAACAGGAATGTGTATTCTACGCAAGCGAAGCTGCGGGCGGTCGCTAGTTGTACTCTAATAGTGGAGCTTGAAAGCATAGTGAAGATAGGATACTCTACGAGTTAATATGTACAGCTTTTGTCAAGTGGTCACAGTATGGACACTACCTCTCTATCGGCTTTGGTCGATGCGTTATTACTTTAATTAAGCTAATCTACAAGTTCTACGATTTTAATACAGCATTCACGAATACACCTGATTTGGAAATATCAATTTCAACGTCAGTCCAGTTTAAAGAAAATTCCTCTAGTTTAGTTGATGTAGCCATTGTTAAAATAAAACTTTAGTGTGTTTAATAATCTATTATATTGTTTTCACACATTTTAAAAATTATTCTAGAACAAAACCGAAGTGCCTTCTTGCCTTGAAGGTTCCTTACCATTATTTTCCATTAACTAGTTACATATACGCTGTGTAAAGAAAAGGGCAACATTGAAGTTATCAATTGATTTCAGATTATTTACTTTAATTTTGCAATGATATTTTCCTTCAAGCTAAATTATCAACATTCTAAATCAAACGAATCTACAATATAATTTATAAATTTTGTTTCGCTCAATCTATTAGTACCTAGAAATAATAATACTAAGTAATAATTTATTTATATAATTTATAAGGACAATATTTTATTTTTATTATTTATTGTTATAATGGCACTCTGTGAAAATTTCAAGTACCTTCTACCTATTAAGGTGCAAACGATGCAGCCCTATGACAGACAGACGGACGGGTGGACAGTAGAGCCTTAGTAATAGGGTTCCCTTTTACCCTTTTCTTTCCCGTTGGTACCCTTTAGGTACGGAACCCTAAAAAGAACATTTTACTACAATAATATAGGTATTTCGACTCGTTCCGGTGTAACTAAATACGCCTGCCGAGTTCTGAATTTCTGGGACGGTTCCATCGCGTATTCAGTTTCGTGTAACGGCTTTTTTTAAAACGTAAACAGGAAAAAACCGTTTGAAAAATGTAACCGATGATGACGTCAACGCGACAGAAATGTTATCGTTTGAACGGTTAACTATTTATATCGGAGGGTTAACCTGTAGGAATGCACGGGAATTGTCACGTGGGCTTGAGACTAGTGAAACGCAATAAACGGTTTCTGTCTAGGGTTTACGCGACGAGATTTTAATGAAATTAAATCCTCTTACTTATTTATTTATATTAAGGAGAACCAACAGTTATATACATATTATATATATTACATGCATATAGTTCGGGAGCCCGTGGCCGAATATAGTCATGATACAAAGGTCATTCAAGTGCTTGCGGTCAATTCGTTAGATATGGATGCGTTTAGACGCGGTGCCCTTACCAGTATTAAGAAATTAGAAATAAATAGAAATTTATTAATATTTATCATTTTAGGTATTTTCCTTGGAGGTATTTTCCGAGTGGTTTAGCCGTATGGAAAAGTGTATACCTACGTGCTCAGTCAGGGTGAATACTTTGAAAAGATCGATACCCGTAATAAAGGAAATATATTATAATTTTTAAGTATCTAATTTCTTTTGGCGTGACCTACGTATTAGAAATCGTCTCGACGCATAATATTGTCTAACACGCGTCATGTCCAGTACGCGTTTTGTCAAATTTTGTTACGTATTTTGTCCAATGAGCTTTTTGTTCAAAACGCTTTATGTCAAATTCGCCTTTTGTCCAATACTTATTTAGTTTAGTGAGTCCAATACCAATATGTCCAATACGCATTTTGTTCAATTTAGTCATGCATTTTGTCCAACATAGTTTTCATAGTTAAGTATTGTATACAGTCTCAAGTAACGTGTTATAATAACGCGTAAAGTAATAGAAGTCAATAATAAATATTAAAATCAATAATCAATATGCAGTCATTAGAATATAATCTCATGAAACTCCGTCATAACATTAGTCATATCCGATCGTGAAGTAGGTATAGGTATGCCTACCGGGAAACCAAGTTAAAAAAATACGCCAAATACACACTCACTACCTTACAGGTGGGTGTGGAAATGTGTGCATTTAGAATGTAACCTCTTCAACTTTTAGAATTGCTATATTTTAGAAATGGTGATCCTTAGATGATCAAAAAGTATGAATACAATTTTTGTATATAATTTTATGATTACAATTTTTGTCTGATCTATTTCTTGAATAAAACTTACCGTTTACAAGAAAAATCTAAAAAACCATAAATTTTGACCTCGAATAACTTTTTAACAGACATGGAATCGATGGTGACTCTTTGTATTTTATTTGTAACGGTATACCCAAGGTCTCCCAAAATTTAGCTCTATAAGAATTTTAGCAAGTGGAAATACAGATGTATCAGAAAAGTAATAGGAATCGGTTAACATAGGACGCGCAGGTTTGTCCGAATTTATCCAATGATATAATTTTAGTAAGAAAAAGTCATAAATTATTACGAAAATACTGTAAAAGAAATCTTTATCACTAAACACATTTGGTTCAAATTGCCTTGCAAATTGCAGGTACGTCCGGTCACATTACTTTTCTGTTAAATCTATGATTTTGACCGGATCAGTAGTAGAAATTCTGTGTTGGAGTTTCAACATAGTGGACATTCTTCGTCTATTTTGGATTTTCTGCCTATTAGATTGGTTTTTATATCTTACTCTATCACTGTTCGAATCTTTACCTCAACGAAGATTACTGTCATGATTTAATAATTGTATTATTATTTGAGAATAAAATTACTTATCCTATATTATTCCATAATAATATAGGTATAACGCCTAATCAACCATAGTATCGCAGTGATTGCTGTTTTATAGGGAATGATTAAAATCTGTGGTCACGAAGCGATATTATTGTTAACAGGTAATGACAAGTCAAACAATAGCACGTGCGACGAATTCTCGGTAGCGGGTCACCGCGCATGTGAAACTTATTTGGATGTTTGTATTCGTTTTACGTCACGAGTGCGTCAGTGTGCACAGCGACACATTCGAAGATAGGAAACAACAAATCCATCGAAAATACTAAACATTCGGGGGAGGTATATTATATATGGCGGAAGGCAACATCTTTCATACTTAAATACAAAAATATTAAGCGTCGTTCATATCTACATACATAGGTACATACTTACATAATAATAATATTAAATCATTTATTTATCAAATGACATTAGACTTTAGATACAATAGTGATGTGCAATAACTCCTCCACAAGGCCTAGTCGCTGGAGTCATTTACAGTATGGTTTTTTTTTTAATTTAACAGTATTGACAAAGATAAAATTCAATCAATTACTAGTCAATAAACATCGCATCGCGTTCGATAGCAATAACATATATACATACACACGTATAAAAAAACAAATGCTTGTAATTACGTTTTATCGTTCCCGTTCTCGCAGTCATGTCACTTCTAAAATGTCACATGTTTTAAATATTACAATTTATTTATGTTACAAAATGAGAAATCAAATTGAAAGAGCAATTTTCATACTACAGTTGCAATCAAACTTTATGGAGGGTGTGAAAATAGGCACAAATTGCGTCGTAGTAACCAGTTTTAGGTGTAGCGGGTCGCAGTGGAGCGAGGGGATATGACTGTACTTGCGCAAACACTATTACAGCGTTGTATTCCGATCCGCCATAAAGTTTGAGGCGAACTATACATAATGACGAGAGTATGATGATGAAAGTGCAAGGTGGATAACGAAAGCCATTTATCTATAGTAAACCCATCGAATTTGGATTCATAAGGCCCGCCACTGACGATCTCTCCATTTGGACGATATCCAAATGGCATAGTTAAAATGACACAACTCATTGGCTCATATGGTCAGTTGCAGGCCTTAGATTTGTCTTCTCGAGCATTTTTTATAGCGCACGGCGATGAGAGTCTTATGATGGAGTTCATAGGATAGGATAGGATTGCCTTCAGTGACTTGTAAATCCCCTGTGATGCCCGCGGGTAGGTTAAAAAAGGTAGGCGCGTGCCATGGTGAAAACCATGTCGTGAGTGATCAACTACCCAAGCTCAAGGGGTTCGTGCTGAACACCTGTATGTGCGGGTTAGCTAACATACGACTGACCGATTAGCCGAGTGGTTAGAGACCCTAACTGCGGAGCCAATGGTCGCGGGTTCGATTCCCGCCTGGGACGAATATTTGTGTGCATGAACACGTCTATCTGTTCCGTGTCTGGGTGTAAAATATCTATATATGTATATGTTTTGTTATGTTTTGTTTTGACTTGACTTTGTCTTTTGTTATGACTGTTTGTCTGTTATCTAAATAAATAAATATATTATAAAGAATATTTAAGTATGTAGGTAAATTAGTAGTCTGGTACTCCTGATACAAGCTTTGCTTAGTTTGGGACTAGATGGCTCTATGTGGTATGTCCGAGATATTATTATTATTATACATGCCACCAATATACCAACCTCTGAGTGCCTACGAAGTCCAAAGTAAAATATGTATTTAAAAAAAAAACTATTTGAAAACAAGCTTGTTACGGAATCATTACTAAGAATGTTCCAGTTTTTTCCGGAAATTTCCAAAAAATACCACAGTGTTCTGAAACGTACTGCAACGTTATGATATTTGTATACTTATCGGGAACGGATTAATCCAAATCAATCTCGTTAAAACTGAATCCTCACCATACCATTATAGTTATTAATTTTAGTTGTTCTTTAGACTATTTTCCAATTTGTAAGTAGGTATATAATGTATTTCCCTAGATTCAGTGAAGAAAAACACATCTGCTCTACATCTGACTGACCGATTGGCCAAATGGTTAGAGACCCTAACTGCGGAGCCGTTCAATTCCCGCTTGAGACAAATATTTGTGTACATGAACATGTCTATTTGTTCCGTATTTGGGTGTAAAAAGTATCTTTGTATGTATAAAAAAAAAGAATATTTAAGTATATTTACCAATTGTCTAGTACCCCATAATACAAGCTTAATACTTAATAGACTAGATGGCGCTGTGCGGGATGTCCGAAGTATTATTATTTATTTATTTTTTTAAATCAATAAGGCGATAAATATGTTTCACGATTCGATCGATGTTAATTTTGGACATCCCTAAACTACGTGAGTCATTGCTGCAGTAACAAACAACTCATTTCGTCGAAAAACGCACACAGAGAGCAATACGAACCCAAAGATGTTTTAGTGACGAGATAAAGGCTAATTTCGGAACGCGGTCAAGTTACGAAACCAGACTTTTACTCTATTGTCCGGGATCGTAAATAACAAATAATGTGACGTGTATAACATTCCGATCTACTATTATGACTTAGTACCTACCTTAATAAACGTGACGTCACGCTATAAGAATTTGCAAAATGATATAACTACGTAAATACCGGTATAAAACAAAAAAAAATTCTAATTAGTTTTTTAAAATTTCTTAATCTTTCGAAAAAAAAAAATAACGGACTTCAGTTAAAAAATTTGGGAGTGGACAATTGTACCGAGACCCCTTTATCCAGGATAAAAAGTAGCCTGTGTCACTTTTCAGCTTATTAACTACATCTATGGAAAAAATATACCTAGCAGTCCCGGTGCAACTGTGCAGTCCAAGCGAGCGGAGCCGCGGGCGGAAATCTAGTTCGAAAATGAAATATAGCCCATGTTACTTGCTGTAGCTTTATATAGGTGACAGAATTTTAAAAATATGTTTGGTAGTTTTTCAGTTTATTCATAACAAACTAAAAACAAAATCTTTCCTCTTATATATAAGTATAGAGGAAACACTACTGCGTCTATAACTTGTAGTGAAAACTTGCTTTACAATTCACTTGTTTATAATACACATAATAGTTCATGTTAAATATTGTCATCTTATAATATCGTGAGCCGAATTTTATTATTTATTAATTTTATTGTCTGCAGACCCTGGAAAAGTTCGAGTTCGTCAAAGTACTAGGCAAAGGTACTTTCGGCAAAGTGGTGCTGAGTCGCGAAAAGGCGACGGGAAATCTATATGCCATGAAGATACTCAAGAAAAACCTTATAATCCAGAAGGATGAGGTGGCGCACACCATCACGGAGAACCATGTGCTCAAGAAGACCAAACATCCATTTCTCACGGTTGGTATTCAGCACCAGAAAATTTCAACGTAACTTGTATCGAATATATTGAATAAGATATATTTGTAAGTTATTGATATATTCGTAATTTTCGATTATCAAGAAACTTACAGCGAGTTGCACCAAAAGAGATTACGTATACATATATTAGATTAAGCTTCAAGCACCCTCATCCCGAGGAGAAGCCTAAGCCTCTGCAGTGGGGTATAATGGGCTGATATGGAAACATAGTAAAAATTTACAGCTATACATAAATAATTTTCATCCAGACATGGAAGAAATAGACATGTTCATACACACAAATATTTGTCCCGGGCGGGAATCGAACTCACGACGTTTGGTTCTGTAGTTAGGGTCTCTAACCACTCGGCCAATTGGTCAGTCGAGTGAAGACATGGAAATAATCATGGTTCTGATCGAAGTACAGCTGTAAATTTTTGCTTTATACGATCACAGACATAATAAAAACTCTAGACTCCCTGTCAGTTAACAACCAATGAAGCACTGTAATGGCGGCCGCGTAAGTATGTGCGAGTAGAACTTCACAGCGTACCGGCGGTCGGTTCGGTAGACTTAGGGTTCCGTATCCAACGGGAACCGTATTACTAAGGCTCTACTCTCCGTTCGTCGTCCGTCCGTCACAGTGTTGTATCGTCTGAACCGTAATTCATAGACCCTCCATTTTCATGGAGGGTGTATTACTATAGCCGCTATAACAACAAATAATAAACATGAAATAAAGGTAAAATTAAAGAGGGTTCTCATACAAGAAACGTGTTTTTTAATTTGTACGGTAGTACGGAACCCTTCGTGTGCGACTCCGACTCGCACTTGACCGGTTTATACTTTTACTTATTTATTTTGAACGCCTATAACAAGGAAAATTACCCACATATGCTATTTAATTTCTCTTATTTCGCCTTTAAGAAAACCATTAGGTTTTTTTTTTATACATATAAAACTTTTAACTTTTGATAGTTTCAAGTAGCTGTTTATATAGGAAAAGTTGTTTGAGTCAATTATATAAAAGATCATCCATCCAACGTATTTAATTTACAAGCAGTAACGTTGCATGGGTTAAGCTTTAGTGTTGGGAAAGTGGACTAGTAATGTGACACATGAGGGGCGAGTACGCAACAGCACTATCTAATCTATTACGTTGTCCACAGTCGTTACGCTATTCGTTTCAAACTGCGGACCGAGTATGCTTCGTGATGGAATACGTGAACGGCGGTGAGCTGTTCTTCCACCTAAGTCGTGAACGCTCTTTCTCGGAGGACAGAACGAGGTTCTACGGCGCTGAAATCGTTTCTGCGCTCGGATATCTACATTCAGAGGTACGCATCCGTGTAATAAAAAAATATTGACGCCTATTGAGATGACAGTGCTTCAATACAAAAATTGCACCACATACATGAGTTTTTTATGTGACAGTATAAAACAGGCCATGTCCGTACGTTTTTTTTTTTTAGTATGTCTTATATTTTAACTAAGAAAATCCAAATTTTAATCAATATCCTAATTTTTTTAATCCAGAAACGACATGTTAATACAGCTCAATTATTTATATAATGATTGCTTCCAAAATTATAAATGTCTATTTTTAGTGCTTTGAATAAAATACGATCTAGCCACTGACCACTGAGGATCTTTTAATTGTAATGTGAAATTTTATATGGCGCCAAAGATATCAAGCTAGGTATCAAGTTAGGTACAAGATGTTACATTCAACTAAAGTTTTTGGTCATTCGGATATGTGTCAATTGCCACAAAGTGTTTCAGTCGCTGTAGTCCTGTTTACAGAGTTAGACGTCAGTACACTTGATCGATTTGTTTTCTAAATGAACCACGCCCACTTGCGTTCTTCGCTGTCGCAAATCACTATCTTATGTATGAATGGAAACCAACGCCAACTTCTTTTCGCAAATAAATTCGATTATATTGCAAAATTACGTTTATATTAAGGTTCGGATAGGGAAGTTTAGAAAAAAAATACTTCATGTTTGAAAGCGCCATCTATTAGTGAGTAGAGAGTGTACCAATATCTCGATTGTGAAATACTATGGAAATGCTTCACTGTTATAGTATAGTCAATAATAAACTGTAAAGAAAAAAATCAACTGAAAAATGAAAAACAAGCTATATTCTATAGAATGTGGTTTAAACAATGTAGAATGCTCCATGCAATGTTTTTTTGTCTGATATCTACTTAAGTGAATATTAAAATATACTAATATTTAAATATGACTTCAACGGTATAAGGCATTGCAGGCGGGGACAAAGAAAACCTACAAAATTTATTTGTTTTAAAAATCTTTATCTCCACATAAAGACCACCACAAAACATATTTTGGCTATTGGTTTGTTTGTCCCCGCCTGTTGTACTATTTCTATTTTTTGTCGTGATCGCTGAGTGGCAGCGAGCCTGCTTCTTGCTGAGAAGGTCGTGGTTCAAATCCCAGAAACAGACATGTACCAATGAGTTTTTTCTACACAACTATCACTGACTCCGTAAAGTGATCCTCGGAAAACACGTTAAACCGTCGGCCCCGGTTGCCATTAATGACAGTCATCAAAATCCACCCGCCCGCCCTGGAGCAGCGTGTGGATTAAGCGCCAAACACTCATAACGAAGCGCGGCCTAAGCCCCTGCAGTGGGGCACAACGGGCTGATATGGAATTGCTAAAAAAGTTTTAAATTCAGCTTAGACTCATCTAAGTTCATGCAAAGTTTCATTTAACTTATAACTATCCGTTATTAATTGAAACATTTTACTTGTACAGGGCATAATCTACCGCGATTTGAAGCTGGAAAATTTACTACTAGATAAAGATGGCCACATCAAAATAGCAGATTTCGGTTTGTGCAAAGTTAACATCACATACGGTCGGACGACGCAAACTTTCTGCGGCACTCCCGAGTACCTAGCGCCTGAGGTGAGTTCAAAAAGCTATAAACACATAACATACTAACACCGTTCTAACTTAGCAGGATGTCTCGTCTATTTATTTATTTATTTATATATCCTAACTGCGGAGCCAAGGGTCGCGCGATTCGATTCCCGCCCGGGATAAATATTTGTGTATATGAACATGTCTGCATGCATGTATAATGCCATCACGTCTGACACGTGAGAAGGGACACTTGCTATAACTAGTAGGATTGTTTAAGTCAACTGGTTTTCGTCAACGAGTTTACATTCACTATAATTTTAATAAGTGTATAGTTCGCCTCAAACTTTATGGCGGATCTGAAAGTAAGCACAAGTCGCGTCGCAGTAACCAGATAACGGTATCAGCGAGACGCAATGGAGCGAAGGAGTAGTGCGTTCCTCCCGCAAACCCCGCGGTGGCCCATCCCATCCGATACCTGCGCAAGCTCGCATTTAGAGTTGTCTTCACATCCGCCATAAAGTTTGAAACGACCTATAAAATATCTATGAATACAAAACTTTATTAGCCCAATATTTTAATTTCATGTCAATAGGCATTGACCATGACGTCACATTAATGTTTCACGTTATTTTTATATCTGTTATTACGTCTACAAATAAAAAATATACTTTTTCTGTTGAATATAGACGCTTATTCCTATAGATATAAAAGAATTTGCACCATGTTGCAAAATTTTTAACAGTGCCAATTGTGATCTGGCCCCGATCTGTAATGAACTTTTTCGCCATTAGGTACTTGAAGACACCGACTATGGACCAGCCGTGGACTGGTGGGGAACTGGTGTGGTTCTATATGAAATGGCTTGCGGCTTCCTACCTTTCTACAACGAGGACCACGAAGCACTGTTCAGTTTAATATTAAAAGAGAAAGTGCGATTCCCAAAAACTTTGTCACCGCACGCCCGTTCCCTCCTATCCGGATTATTGGCCAAGGAACCTATGCGACGCCTAGGCGGTGGGCCGGATGACGCGGCCGAAATTATGGCCCATCCGTTCTTCAGTTCCATCAATTGGGCGGATTTGTTGGCTAAAAAGGTATGTCAATATATGTAAAACAAAGTAACAATAAGAAGGCTGTCTGTCTAATAGTAATAACAAAACTGGCTGTCTTAACTAAACTTGTGGATTTAAATAGATAGAGTTATGATGGCCAGCAAGATTTTGATAAATTGCAAAAGGTTGCATGCAAATTGGTAACTTTTCGTGGCTAACTTCATGATGTTGTTGTTAGGTTAACTGTGTTGAAGGCTCTTTCATTACGTACTAAAATTGAATTCTCGAGGTTTCTAAAAAAGACAATTTCAGTTCATCATAAGACATGTGCCTTACTACGTGACGTGTTTTTTATACTCGTATACGAATTCATGAACTTTAATGAAATTTAAATTTATACTGAAAATTGTCGGTCAGTATTATTTCATAAAATATTTTTTTTCTGTACCAGATCCCACCACCGTTCAAACCCCAAGTGACGTCAGAGACGGACACTCGTTACTTCGATTCGGAGTTCACAGGCGAATCCGTTGAACTTACACCTCCCGAAGCCGACTCAAATCTACCAAGGAGGCAAGAGGAATTCCCACAGTTCTCGTACCAGGATTTGTATTCGTCGGCGCACTCTGCGTTGTCCCATTTATCGCATCTATCTCAGATGTCTACTAGTGCATCGACATCCGGCGTACGCGCAGCTCATGCGTCTGCGATGCCACACTAGGTGATAGCTCATAGGAACGGTCGGATTTCTTTGGTCGAGGCCGTTTTTTTAATATTAAGGGGGTTGGCAGATCGGACGTGTGAACAATTGCTAGTTCACTTTATATATTTTCCCCTGTCTAACTAACTGCACACGTGTTGAGGTCACACGCCCTACCGCGTCGAACTAATATCGTCGAAGTTTATTCAGTGTTTTCAATTTTAAAAACAGTTTTACCTTAAGAAGGGGTTGCACACGTGAACGCCCATACAAACACTCTTAAACGATTACGACGTTAATACGCATTTCATTCTTGTTTTCATTTGAATTATAGTATCATTTAAGTTAGAACTAAGTTTGACATCACAAAACACAATCATCCTAGTTATAGAAAATTCGTATATCTATATAACGAAATCTCTAGAACTAGGAAGTTTATAGTAATTTCGAAGTTTTGGCTCTATAAAAACGTAGTTCAAACTCAAATAAGACTATAAATTCAAAACATCAAGATTAAAATGCGTATTAACGTCGTAATCGCTTAAGAGCGTTTGTATGGGCGTTCACGCGTACAACCCCTTCTTAAATGAATTGATAAAAATAAAATATCTCTGAACCTAGTAAAGAATTAAAAAACAATTTTATTCAATACTCTTTTAAATATTGTGAGTCGAGTTGCACTCCAGTTTGAATTTTTTTTAACAATTATGCTTTAATAACTATGTCCATTAAAGTAAAATGGTAACATAATTTCTTTTTCATCTTCATGTCGGCTTTCTTGTATGAGTAGTGGTCGCTCTTTACAATAATAGATGTCTAAACCTATTTACCAATCTCTGGCCTATAAACATATGTAGTTATTGTTAGAGTGATTCAAATTTACTCTAAAATTTCTTTAAATCGCGAAAACAAATTAAATTAGTTCGAAACACACAGTGAGGTCCCTGAAAGTTGGAACACTGACTGAATTTGATATTTTATATAAATTCATCTCGCGCCAAACTTCTAGTTCGCCCTGAAGTCGAAACGAATAGCGTCGCAGTAGGAAAAATGGATAGCACAGGGTCGAGAGCGGGTCCCGCACTCGCGTCAAATTCAGAGCGAACTAGAAGTTTGGCACAAGCTGTACAACTACTGAAGTGGGCGTGCTAGACACAGTGTAGTTTTAATTCAGGCGTAAACACACAGTTTGTATGAAGTGAACCGGCACTTATTCATTCTTTGATTGTAGTAACTACAAGTGTATACTATGTAATACATTAACTATATTTTTGTTATTGTGATTGTGCTTGTTGATAAGAATCGGCGGCTAAATAAACGCGCGGTCTGCGAACGCCCAAGAAATCGAAAAGTTCTACTGTATCGTGTAAAAGTATTGTTTGTAAGCGCAGATGATCAGAAGAGCGCACATGGCCGCTCCCACTACTTGATTGGTTAAGCTCTCGTTTGCGTGTCGCGTGGAGTGAGATGGAGTGTTAATTGGGCGCTAGTGTGTGTGTAAGAAAGGGACACGGCCGTTGTTCGAATACGGCATATCTATGCGCGCGCCTTCTGTTGATCTGTGGTAATAGGTACATCGGTAATTGAATAGTGGGTACCATCAATTATTATATAAAATGTATGCAATGTTACTAGTTGTATAACTTAAACCAGAAAATGTTTAAATCCTTATCCTGATTGCATTGGTTATTTACCTTTTTTTTTTTGCATAAATGCAATAAAAATATTTCATACATAAATAAAATAAAATCATGAAAACAATATTTACAGATAGGTCTATTTTTATTCGAAAAAATATATTTCAACTGTTCACGATTTTTATGTTTTATTTGAAAAAAAAAATCGTTCTTAATAAAAACAATATAATCGCTTTTTCTGGACGACGCTTTAAGAACGCTCTGGTTTATAATATACAACAAGTAACGGGGTCACCGAGCTTATTATACACTAGAGACCACATAAACGTAAAATACAGCGTCGAACTAATGATAATTTTTATCTTTCGTGTGCCACATATGAAGATAATTGTCGAATTTATTGCTTATACAACGCGCTTTTTCATTCGCGATCCTCGTAACGAATCATCAGTAAAATTATCCAAAAAAAATCTAATAATTTATCCACCTAATGACATTAAAGCTTACATTGCCGGAGAATGTGGTGAGTGCGGTTTTGAAACGAATAAATGAATCTGACTCTCTTTTAGCGCAATGAAGTACAAATACGGTAGGTAGATAAATTAAATAGGGTGACCATATTTGTGCTATGAATATTATTAACAAAACAAAAAAAGAAAATAACATTTCTAAATTCCGGTAAATGATGGTGCGCTGTGAATTTTAAACCTTGCAGAAATCACTCTCATTTTAGACTTTGTATTCCAGCATTACATCACTAACGTTATAAACTCCGCCCATTCCCCCCACCCACACTGTCCGGTGCTGTGTGTATTCGTAAGCTCGGTGAACACGACAGAAGAGAAACCAAAAACCCACTATTAGAAGTTAGAAACCGAGTGGTCTGTGATATTATTGATCCTGTTACGACTGATGTTTTTGATGTGATCGTGAGATTCGTAGTCAGATTGTATTCGTCTATATGATAATGTTAGGAGGCATTCACATTACTACAATGTGGAAAAGTTATCAGTCAGTGGTTCGATTGGCACAATATAATTTTACTGTTTTTTGCATTACGTCAACCAGATTTGATGGGTGGTGCGATAATGCTGAAAACAATCGAGTTACAGTTAACTCTTTAGAAATAAAATTTACACTGAAATAAACATTTTCTAATATTCTTTCACTGGCTGGCCTATTTTAGGGTTTGTCAAAATTTTTATTTTTATTTAAGTATGGTTATTTGTTTTATAATCAAGTTTTACAGTTTTACTGCTTAACTTTCGATATCAATGCTATTATTTTTAATGGTTCAAATATTAATTTTTATTTAATATTTTCTTTGAAAGTTAACATTGACTTAACAAAAAGATAATATAGCCCTTTACTTCTGTATAAGGATATATCGTTTTGAAGGGGGATATTTTTTTCATTTCTTTTTATTTAGCTACAAAGCCTACAACGTAAACATTATTCTTGTTCAACTCTATACTTTGCCAGTTTTATGTAACTTAAAAGATAACTAATGTTTATTTCTATGTAATCATACAGTATTCAGTGCTGACACGAAATGTTTGTAGTTAGACTGGCACAAAATAAAAATAACGTAATTTTACACTTAAAAAACAATTTACTCTCTACACATAGGCCGCGCCCCACGTTCGTTGTAACCTGTATGCATTTAATTGCGAACTCTATTGCCGCGCAGCCGTTTGATAGATTCACATCGCTCGTCATCACGCGGACGATGACGTGGCAGCCAGACCGTCTCGCGATTTTCAAGAGAAAAAGCAGCCATGTCATTACTGTCGCGAGACACAATTATCAACGTACACTGCCTCACGAGTCACTAGTTACATTGGTTCATATTGTGGACATAGTTAAAATAAAACAAACGTGTTTTATTTATGTAGTTATGTATATTGTTACCTATATTATTACTCTGTGCCTGGATGCAAACATTTCGTATACTGCACACATTATAGATAGAGGCCTCGACGAAACAGACCGTTCCAAATGATCAAACATAACCTCGCTCGATAGTTCAGAAAACTATTCTTAGATGGTATAAAAATATAAATAGTATGGAAGTTTGTAATCTGTATCGGATGATTATGCATTTGCCGTTCAAGATATGGTTGGTTTTTTTTTAAAATATGTTATGTCACAAGCTTTGATTATATAATATCTGGATGGACCCTCGTAATGCAATGTCTACAAAAATTACAGGCCAACTTTTAGATGCTTGTGCGTATGACTCAACAGACCACATACTCTTGTTACGTCGCACTAACCATGTACAAACCATCTCTGTGTACGTGAATTATAACCGAACTGTTAACCGATATTTTTATCTACGTTTTTTTATGCCCACTTTCTATCCAAACATTATATAATCAAAGGTCACAAGCTGATCGCTTTATTCCTCCGTTTGCAAACTGCTTATGTCCTTTAAAATAAATAAGTGCTGAGGCTATGAATTCTGACGATTTAACCTAGCCGTTGAACGTTGATCTGAACGACATTCTGGTTAAAGGAAAAAATATGTACATAAGTGATTTATTCTTGGTTGCAAATTGTGATGGCAAGACTAGTCTAGCCAGCTTTTGTCGTGAAAGGCGTTCTAAAGAAGTTTAAATCGTGTTCACCTCGAATTTACAATTTGCCTGATCATCTGTCAGGTATTTATGAAACGTGGATGCTAAGTTTCAGACAGTTTGTAAAACGGCGTATAAAGCAACATGCCTTCCAAATAGCATTTGATTATAAAGATTTTGTGTTTTATTAAACTACAACCTCTGATTGGTTGAAACGAACCGCCACTTTGCATTGTTATTCGATATATATAAGAATCATTGTTTCGCATTTTGTATGTACAATAGAGTGGATTTAACATCGGCTTTTGTATGACGGAGTAGATTAAAGTTGACCTTTTTTTTATATATAATAAATATTCAATCGAGTGGTCAATAGAAGTTTGCTTTTTAAAGTAACATTACACTAATGAATTGTTCCTTAATACAAGATAATGCCGTATCCATGAAAGTTGACAATGTTTAAAAAAAGTGAGGAGACTGAAAGAAATTGTGTTCCATGTTTGTTATTAATATTATGTATGTATAAATGCGATAGTTGATAAACAAAAAAAAAAAAAATGAAATATTCACCCGACAGAAAGTGACTACTTACCAAATAGATACCTATCATTTTAGAAATGTTCAATATGTATAAATATGTAAGTTCTAAATGATATTAGCTTAATTTTCTGAAAATAACCGTAAAACATATTGCCGTTCGGTGTTAAACATGTTTTTGGTTTTGTAAGCTTTCGATTTGTTTTTTTTTTTTTAAGTTTTTTAGATTGATTACATTCTATTTCCTTATATGTTTCTCTCTCATAATTAGTATACGTGCCTGTATTTTTAATAGAATCGCGTGGCTTTAATATTGCAACAATGCAGTATGTATAACGATGACTATGCAAAATATTCCACCACTGTGATTTAAAGACCCAATGCCATCCTTAGATTAATAATTATTCGCGTATAGATACGTTGCCACGTGTTTGCATTTTGTAGTGAGCCTTATATCCAATCGACATATGATCCCAAAAGATCCGAAATCGTCTAAATTTTACACCAAATTACCACTCCAGCCACCATCACCTAATAGTACATTATGATGCAAGTACGGTAAGATGCATATTATAGTCGAGGTGTTTATAGGCATAAGGCGAAGCCGAGTTTTTCGTCGCGGTTTACGCATGCGTTACCTACACACAGGATGCTCGTTTGTGATTAGTGTAAAGTAAAAAGGCCTAGTACTGTAAAATAGAACATTACGGTTCAAGTTTCGATGTCATAAATACTATAACACGCACGAACTGTTTCTACACTTTCCTTTTGTTATAGAAATGAAAGTGGAAGAAGTGTCTATTCATACAATAACATTTTTCAAGGTTAACTGAATCTATCCACATTGTGTAGTTAATCTGAGAAATTCGCACAGGGTTCCAAAGAACCGTTTTAAAAATCTAGACTCGAACATAATGTGCGGATGGTGGACATCCTTTTGCTGGTAGATACCTACGTTATACATATTCCATTGGTTGATATCTGTGAAGGGTTGAAAGTAAATGGTATGTTTTTTTTTTGTAATTTGTTTTTTATTCAGTTGTGTTGCAAAGTATCGATTCGGTGTTAACGTTTTTCCTACTACAATAATGTAGTCGTTTTTAACGGTAACAAGACATGGAGTTATTTTTAATTTTTTATGGCGTATATGCATCGTGTTCGAGACGTCTTTGCTTCTACAATTAATGTAAATAAAACTTTTTAAGAAATAACCTAGCTGTCTAAAAATGTTACGTTACTTGATATTCGCTACAACACGAAATTATTTACTTGTATCAAAGCATACGAAAAACTTTTAATTTAATATACAACGGAACGCACGTGCCGTGAGATTTTCCTGCGACGTTGCCCTTTGTTAAGAGGGGTATTTATTATGAGCCCCGTTAAAGATATTTTTGTACCATGTAAAAAAATAAAAAGAAGCATTTTTAGATACAAGTCTCATAACAAATTTTATTAATCAGGTTGAAACAGAATTAGAGCGCAATTTTTTTTTACATTTTTTATGTTGAAAAATTAGAATAATTTTAATTTTTTTTTGTATTTTTTGATAACCGTAACGTGACGTAGGTAGGTACTACTCGGAAACGTAGCTACGTATCTACTGAACTGTAAAAACGATGTGTATTGAAAATGAATGTGGAGACCACAGACGTAACAAGAATTCTAAAGTTACCGAACGTCACGAACACGTTGTATGTAGGTATATACATGTATAAATGCTAACTCAAGCCTTTAGGCTGTGGCACTGGTTCGATTTCGTATCGTGTCCTCACCTTATGATACTGAAAATAATGTAATTTATAATGAGCGTTGTATAGTTACGCGTGTAATGTGATAATCAAATAATTGGTAACGTCGGCGTGTACAGGACAGGAGCGCGCGCGCACGCGTTTAGTCCTTTCAGATTTGCTCGATGTACGAATAAGAATCGAGCAAGTGTTAGCGGCTTGGACGATCTTTGTTTCATAATATCGAGTAAATCTTCGCGTGTACGACACAAATGAAATTTACTCCAATATGCGATTTTATATAACGAATTTAACCTTTTCAACGCCAACCGCCTTTAGCTTTAAAATAGTTCAATAGTTACCTAGTTGATCTTCGCGGCCCCTGTCTTTGCGTATTGCCCGTCACAACTAGTTATGTACTATTGAATGAAAGCCAAATATCGATAGATTAAAGTAAATGAAGTCGACAAAAAGTGTCGGTTTTTGAGTCGTTAAATTTAGCATCTTCTACTTAGACTGTAACATTCAAAGTTCGGTGACTACAGATCATCTACAAATGCGACCAACGAGCGCCTTTCTGTCACCCCTAGAAAGCTACATTATCAACATGGGCTATATCTTATTTTCAAATTAGCTTTCCGCCTGCGGCTCCGCTCGCGTGGACTACACATTTGCACCGGGACCGATATAACTTTTTTGCATAGATATAGTTTATAATTTGAATCACTATATGCAAAAAAGTTATAACGGTCCCGGTGCAAATGTGTAGTCCACGCGAGCAGAGCCGGGGGCGAAAAGCTAATCGCAAAATATTTTTTTGGGAAACATAACGATATTCGGATTTGTCTTTTATTTGTGCTGTGAGTCCCTTCTTGTTGAAAAATTTCACGATTCTACGTCAACGGGAAGTTGACGTTCTAATTTATTTGTAGTGTTAAGGAACCGTAGACCGAATTATTTGATATTAATTTCAAGTTGATACCTCTACGCGTTCCTTACATAAAGGGTCATACAGGCAAAAAAAAGGATAACGGAGTCTTCCTATAACGGTTTCTTTTAAGGCACAGAACCCAAAAAGGGAAAAATTCACGTAAAATGAAATAAACATAATTCTGTTTATTTTATTTGTAATTTTATTTGTAATAAATATATGTTTACATGGCTATTATGTCGTCTCATGACAGAAATAAAATAACTAAACGATTTAAGTCACTGGCGTTTAAAAGGTTGAATATGTCTCGTACTTAATGGTTTAAATTGAATATTTCGCAATCAAGCCCGACGTGCGCGCGCGCATGTGTATTTAAAATACGTGACGTCACCCTTGCAATGCTCTTGTTAACTAAGTAAATGAATTTATATTAATTTTTGTCGATTGTTTTTTAATAATAATGAATTAAAGGAATAAATAAAAACGCGGCCTGAAGAGCATTGTGGGTGTGGCTGAATAGTTAAGCATTAGTTCCAACTGATACTTTGATTGTGTTACTCTCTCGGGCGTAATGCCTCGTTCACTAAGATTTTATTTCCTTTTGTATATATTAAATTTAGGATAAAGTGACTAATGTTTTTAATTTCATTTCGCCTAAAACCTGCCAAAATTTTGGCCCAATGCCGCCACCCTAGTCTCCTGCCTACTCAGCCTGGTGGTAAGTCCACCACTGAATAAACCCCAGTGCAAAATACACTATCACTTTAAAACATTGGTATTTAACCCGCGGCCCTTCTCTTGTTGCGGCCCTAAACTAGTTCTAACCTTAGATTGTTATAATAAAGGTAAGTAATGATTCGTTTATGTATAAAGCTTTCTTCGTGGAAAAAAGAGGCAGCAAAAAATATATAGAAACTAGATTTGAAAACTATTGAGCCTTTTTGGTACGACATATAATTACCGAGACGTCATATTCAAAAATGAAATACGCAAAAAATAAATATCGGAACCGTCTCTCTGACCTCTGAAAATATATTAAAAATCGCTTGTTCAAGAAGAGGGGCGAATATTAGTGAATTGGTAAAAACCAGGCAACATCAAAAATCACACTAACTGTTATCTGTTCTATCTAATTGGTATGTGGAGTCGTGATAGCCCAAAGCGCAACGAACCTGTCTCAAATTTATAAGGCCCCATAGGGCCATGGTTGGAATCCGGGCGTGTACCAATAAGTTTTTCTGACTTAAGTACATAACTATCACTGACTGTGCTTCGGAGGGCACGTTAACCAGTCGGTCCCGGACACTGTCAATAGATGGCGGTCGTTACAGTCTCCAACCCGCAGTGGAGCAACGTGGTGGATTTAAGCTCCAAACCTCCTCACCCTGGGGGAGGCCTAAACCCATGCAGTGGGGTAAAAATGGGCTGATGAAGTGAAGTTATCTGTTGCCAAAACCGATATCTTTGATTTGATTGAATAAATCTTTTTTGTACTATGTAAATTTTTTTACTCGGTTCTGCGCACTTGCGGCCCTCTGAACAATTGAACATTTTTCATTTTGCACTTATAAATAAAAGGTTGAAGATCGATGCTTTAAAAGGAGAATAAAAAGCATTTGTAGGCATCTCATCATTTATATTATTCGATAAAAAAGATCATATACAGTGTGGCTTAGCGAGGAACAAACAGTAGGTATAGTAAATAGTACGCCTAATATAATTGCTCTTGTATAAATAACTTCTGAACGTACCTCGTACCTACAATTAAACAGTTCAAAATCACTACTATGTAGTATTATATTTTCAGTTGCTGTGCCTGTAGACTTTTGAAACTTTTAACAGTAGGTATATAAAAACATCAATTCAGATATAATATGAGAGTGCGTTTGCGCATTTAACTATGACTAGGATACATAAAAACACGGACCGTACACGAGCTCGATAAATTTGTTGGTTATATTTTTCGTTATTCCGTTCCAATGACTCACCAGCCAGCAGTTCTGCTGCAAGGACGCGGAGGTCCGAGACACCAATGAGCCATAGTAGATACGACGGAGTGTAGTTAGTTAGGCTGCAGTCGGGATATAGGAGTGACAGGAGGTTGAGCCGACCCTAATACCAGCATCGTCAAGCCAGCATAAAAAAAAACGAATTGTAAACAAAATGTTCCAGACTGGAATTTAAAAAAAAATCGTATCTACGAAGGTTAAATAATTTTGTCATTACCGAATTGTATATGTAAAAGTAAATATATATAACCCTCGTGTACAGTCAGCCTATCTTTTGAGGTTCCGTATGACGGAATTTTTTTTAAAATTTATTTTATTGACAATAACAATACATAGTTTATATAGAGGTGTATCTTAATTCTAAACAGAATTGTCTGTACACCAGATCAATCGAATATTCTTTAGTACCTACTCTTCACCATTGGGATTTTCATATATGGTGCAGTACCCGTGGTCCCACCGATTTGTTCTACCGGTGGGACCACGGTATGCCACCATATACCCATGGACCCACTACACCACCCGGTGGGACCACGGGATACCACCAACGTCATAAACTGATACCCATTGTCCCACTGCACTAAAAATTGCTGAACGATAAAAAATTATAGAAAATAAAAAGCCTACATTCACAACGCTATGAGATTATGGCTTATTAATTTTTTTATGAGATTTAAACTCTTAGAGACATTCTCCCAAGGATTTATAAATTGTTTACGTAATATACACACTTTGTAGTTGATCATGTGGTCTATATTTTTTAACTCCCTCAAAAGAGTTTTTGGGAATCGTCTTTTATATTCGAAGCTACAGCAGGGCATCCATCGTGTTTCGATGGGAAGCCAAGTTCAGCCGCCTAATATACCATAAAATCAGACAACTCACAGATGTCCATATAGTTTGGTTAGTCTATATTAGTTATTTTCACACAATTAGGCCCTACGGTATACGATTATTTTGTGAGGCAGAACCGCTGACAATTTCTATAATACAAAAGAGAGACGTTCGCGTAATCAACAATCGGGAGCGATTTATGACCTAAATACATTCAATAAACCCTGTGTCTTTCACGATATTAACGTCCGAAATAGATGAACTAGTGGCGCCATCTTATTACCTGAAAAAAGTCCATAACTGTTTCATGGGGCAAGGTGTAGGCATTTATAACAAAACAAAACACGCATTTTTATTAAAGCCATAAGTTAATATTACGATGGAGCCCAATGAATCGACTGACGATAGGACGAGTGGTTAAAACCCTTAACTACGAACCCAAAGGTCACGGGATCGATTCCTGCCTGGGACAAATAATATTTATATTTATTTGTTCCGTGTATGGGTGTAAAATATTTATAAATGAATATAACACAATATATATATATATATATATAAATATATATATATAATGAATATTTAAGTATGTATATCAGTTACCTAATACCTATAACACAAGCATAATACGTGCTTACTTTGGGACTAGATGGCACTGTGTGGGATGTACCTACCATGTATTATGAATATATGATGAATCGTTGTATACAAACGCATGACGCTTATAGCCATGCCAACTTCTCGAAAGTTTATACTCTGCCCTAGTGATCCAAGTGCAAATTAAGAAATAATGAGAGTGAGCACGTGACATCTAGATAAGGGCCAAACAAACAGTGACCCGAACATATCGCGTGATTGGCAATGAACGTGATAAGATGAAGGTGAGTGAACGTGGAAACATATCTTCATAACAGATTTCACCTCTTCATTTTTAAAAGTCAAAATCTTTTTTATTCAGATTTTATAAATGAAAAACGCTTGCATAAGCGTCTTACGGAACCTCAAACGTACCTATTACACATTTTTGATCATATTTTGAACGATTTGAGTCCGTTCTGATAAAGGAATAATTAACAAATATATTTTTACTAATTTTTAACTCTGATAAAATATATTTTATGATCGAATTTGAAAATAAGTACCTAAATATGATTTACAATTTCTCCCGCGCCCTGAAATTTGCCTACTCGATACCACTAAAACTAGACAAGGACGGAGGCTTACTATTAAAAAAAATGATAAATAAACATTACACTAAAATAACTAGGTAGCATTTTATATCCGCAAATCCATCAGTCTGTCGGATACGCTTACGTAAGCTTATATAAACAATGAACTACTTATTCATAAAATTGCATTTTAAAAACCTTTGCGATTTCCATTAAACAGGCTCGATTACTTTTCATACTTCTAAGAATATACGTTCCACAAAATGTTAACATAATTGACAAAGTATTGTCAAGTTTGTCGGTTATCTGCATTTTAACTTTTCAGGAAAACTTCAACTCCGTTCGGTAGTGAAACTACAAATACAGTCCGAGACACGGATCTTGGGGTCAGAGCGACGACAGTGGTAGGGATAAAATCATAGAGTAAATTAATTTGACAGCAGCGTTTGGTTTTAATAGAATCACAAATGTAACTCCACAGTATAGAAGTGACATTACGCAATTCGCGGGGTTGAAGACTCGCGAGCGGGGATTTCGTAGGGATGAAGGCCAGCGCACGGGGACCTCGCGCACTGAAACTCGGACTGAAACTCGCCATTTTATACGAGCTAGCTAGAGTATGAGTGGTTAGACGGTAAACGCAGAAGAGGGCTTCTAGTCAATTCGTACTTTTATGGATAAAACGCACATGTACATTTTTTCGGCTGATGTATAAACTGCTAAGAGTGTAAACTATCAGGCTAACGTGACGTCTGCATTGTTATCATGAGTTTTATGCGGTTTACTCGCTAGCGACGTCGCCGTCGTATGAAGTATGGGAAATGGTACAGCCGCCTCTAGTGATACTGAGAAGAACTAACAAACGCTGTCGCTAGCGACTATCTTTAGTTTGAACCACTTGGAACTCATGGTAGAAGTGCTGATTTCTCGGACTATCCAATTCCACTTAATATAGTCCAAAAATAGACCTCTTCACAGATGTCCTTGATACCTCAAGTTCCTTGTCTCAAAACTGCGTAAAAATAAACAAATTGTTCAAGGTAACAACTGCAATTAGGTGACTGAGAGATGGACGTACCAAAATTATTATGAGTATTATATATGTATGAGTATTATATATATATATATATATATATATATATATATATATTTCAATATAGAACATAAAGAGTCGGGAATTTTGTTTTAATAGTCGTTAGTTTAATAGTTGTATAATAGTAGTTAATTGTCTAACAGAATTTCAACAAAGTAGAAAATAATACGAAATTATATGATGAAATTGGTCCTTCGAGCCAGAATATTTCCCTACATACTACATCCGCACTCCGTCCTGACGCTTCATGGAATGGACCTTAAAGCCAATAATATTTCGTACGTAATGCCAAATTTCGTCAATATTAAATCTACATTACTGTGTCACAATGTCGCAATAATATATTGTGCAAGTAAGGTCCATTTCACTCATTTTACACTAAAAAAAAGTCAGCAATAGATTCTATTCAACGGTCGCTTTCCCTTTCCAAGTAGTACAGGAGCGAAACTAAAGCGAAACTCAGTCAGGTACATTGACGTTCTTATACGAACGAAAGTTATCTATATAACAATATGCGCATATTGCAAGCGAATGTGAGCCACAGCCGTTGCCGCGCTCGGTGCGCCGAGTGCTCGAAGAAATCAAAGAGAATTTTACATCCTACTTAATAATCACATTGCTTTGCGTCAACGCCATCGCACGTAGACCGTCAGTAGCAGCCGCGCGATCGCTCTGAGACGAGGAGCGGCAGCTGACATATGACACCCGTGTCGCACAGTGCGCGACTGGGAGCCGAACGCTAGACCCAACTACTGTCGCGCATCATGCAACACTGGCGTTAGGCGGGCCTTGGGCGATTGATCTGGCATCGATTCGTTCCACGAATTTGATCGCTTAATATTTGGATTGACGGATTGAGAACTAGATCACAACACAGCTAGATAATTTGAGTCACAACGCATTCTCGTTCAAGTTGACACAAAATTAAACATGTGATTTGGTAAGACCCATAAAGGTACATTTACTGTAAATTACCACTTTCTTTAACGTACCATTTTTGTATTTTCTATCGAAAATATGGTTCGCAAAACGAAACACTTGACTACTAATTCTGTTGTAAGTATAAAGTGTAAAAAAATATGATTTTTAGTTGTAATGTTTTTAATTTAGAACGGATATATAACCCGATATGACGAATACTTATGGTCCTGTCGAGAGTACAGAGTAGAAGCAGTAGAAGTCTGTAGAAAAATGTCCCACTGATTGACAACTGCTTGACTAGTACTTTTTTTTACGAAATGGCGGTATTTCGAGAATAACTTCGTATTAACCGTACAATGCTGCCTTTTTTTATTAAACTATGTTCAAAGCAAAAAGTTGAAACTCTAATACATTTCATTTATACTTATATCGTTCTTTATGATGTAATTATATGGAGTTTTTCTCAAAAGTACACCAAAAGTATGCATCCTAGATGTGCCATTTTGAAAAACCTCCTAACCAAACAAACAGTGGCATAAAATCCATTTCAACTCTATTCTCTCTACGGAAACGTAAATATATCGCCGTACCCGGTCTTGTCAATGACCATTTAGAAAAATTAATAACTACAAAATTATATTTGAAAAATTAACGTAACGAAAATATATTTTACTTACAATTTTATTTTCGATCGGTAATGTAGTGTATGTAAAATACGGCCCGATATACTAATATAATATATATGTATAATATACTTACTGACTTACTACACTGTCTCGAATCTCGATTCTCGATCGCACAACGTCAGTTACACGAGACTTCACGAGAGCCGCAGACGAGACTGGGCGTCGGTAGTTTACTGACTGTGAATTGGCAAATACCAGGTGCGTGGTTCGAGCCAGTGACGAATAATAACAACTAAGCAAGTTTTACAGAGAACATAAAAATTACAAGTAAGAAAAAGTTGCCATAGCAAATCGTGATCCGTCAATCATCCATGCGTAAATCCGCATCGATGAAATTGATATATAAGACTCCAGGTGGAATCGATGCCAGATCGATCGTCTGAAGCTCGCTAAAGTAAACAATATCAACATAGAGAGAGGCACTAGTAGTGATCCGATATGAGGCGCTGCGCACGACACCAGTCACTGGCAGTCAGTCACAGGTCCTTGGTGAGAGCCGTCGCCGGAGCGCTACGGGGGCGCCGCTGGGGGCGCCGCCGCGCGCTAGAGAAACTCCCGTCGGCGGGCTGCCGCCGACTGGGGCGCCGAAGTGGGGGCGGCGGGCGCAGTCGGCTCACTCGGCGACGTCGGCGTCGGGACCTGCGGCGCCGTGCCCTTATTGCGCACCTGACCAACATGTCAAAAACACAGAAACGTTTAAAATTTAAACGAACTGGAAATCTGTCGTTCGGGTTTTGTTTGTAATGCCTGGTGTTACCGCCCCTTGTCTTGTGATTTTTGGTGTCCACATGGCCCCGTACACGAAGAGCCTGCACGAAACTATTTTTAGGATGGATATAATTTAAAATTTTCGCCTTTGATGTAAAGATGTAGGTACTTTTGAAATGAAGCAAGATTTAAAATTAACGCCTTTTTTTAATTTCTAAAGTTCCTTACAAGACGTTATCGGCTTTCAAGATAAAAACATAATGATAACGATTGAACGGTATTCATGGTATTCTTATTATTTTATTATTTTATTTTCTAATAATGTTCATAGTAAAACTGTGGTCACCATATTTTGTATATAATATTGTATCTATATACCAATTGTGTCTGTCATTGCTATAAAAATTAAAACTAACACTACGGCATTACAATTCAATCTCTTGTGGTGCATAGAAGTAAACGGGGTACATTTAGAACGTTAATAAAGTTTTTTCTTTTATTAAAAGTGAATTTTTGTTTTGACATTGCTGGAAAGTTCCTTGCGCCGTTTCTTGAATTTATTATTGGTAAAGTATTACGTTTAAACATTAACCTTAAATTACAGTGAATTCTTCGTATTTAATAATATGTATCATCTATTGCTCTATTGATAGTGAACATAATATTTAAAAACACTCCTCGTTGCACTTGCGGTCAAAATATAGTACCTTAGTACGCCGTTTTCTAGATAATACATTCTCGGAAGCTGCGGCACGTGGCAGCGTGACTGCATTATTCGTTGGAGGCCCAGGCTCACCCTCGCTGGGCGGCGAGGAGTGTGCTGAAGCGGAGGGGTTCGGGTCGGCCCCCAGTCTGGCCGCCAACGCCGTCAGCAGTTCCTCCACACGACCTAACTGAAAAACCATATCGTCGTTCCTTTAGTCTCTTCGGTTCCCAGCAGGTTGTAAAACATCTCAAAAATATTATTGCTGAGAAAGAAATGTTAAAATATAGTTTCTTGCTATTTCTATCGGTTTTTTTTTTTTATCCTTGTAAAAAACGATTGGCGCCATAAAAATAAAACATGATAATTTATCTTTTTCTTGCTGACTCTATCACGTTTTCAAAGTCTTCAAGTGCATATAGAAATAATTCCGAAAGTAAGAGAGTCTGATATCAACTTTTTCTGTAAAAACCTACCTACATGGGCCTACATGCTGCCCCGTCTGGTATTATATACGAGCTAGTAGTTAAATACATATCATATTGATGGGCCATTATATTATTTGAAATCACTTTAACACGTTAAGGGTAATTATATGGGTACTGGACCATTCCTTGTTCCCAGCAACGTATGTACACATAATGTCATACCTTTGTCTAGTTAAGTCGGTAAAACCATAGCATTTAAAAAGCGGCAAATATACGTTAGGTCCAAAAAAGGCCCAAATCCCATGCTTGAGCTCAGAGGTCGACCTTTACCTTAGAATTATACCCTCCGTTGTACTTCTAAAGAGCTATTCTAAATAAATACCTAACTGGATCCTAAATAGCTAGTCTAGGTACTTGTAAAAAGCTATTTCAATTATTTTTTGAGAAATCCACTCACTGATAATTATTTTTACTTGTGTATAACCGTTGGTTCTTCTTAATTTAAATAAATAAATAAAATAAAATGACAGTTTCATGGAAAAATGTGTCACGCCTCTTCGCCGTGAGCTTTTACGTAATTAAGTCCGCTTGGCCATGAATGACGTGCTTATAACGTCATGATATTTATTCACGTACCTATGCAACTACAACTTACTGTGTGTGAAATTATTGTTTAATTTTTAACTGTCAAAGTTAATTTTCATACTGAAAAGTAATAAAAATTATTATTTTATATTAAATTCGATTTGCCCGTGGCGTTTCATTACTTCAGTAAAATTGGTACTTCTGTACTTTGGTTATACGCGAAATGTTTGCATTAAAATATACACAAGTATATAAAGCGGACCTTTTGCTGCAACCGCTGCACTTCTGTGCGTACGTCCTTCCTTAGTTCGGCCAAAGCAGCTTCGTGTTGCACAACGGCATTCGACGCTTGCGGCGTTAGCGCTGCAGCGGCTGGAAGGGCAACTTTCCGCTCTTCTGGTTCAGCTGCTTCTTCTATCGTATCCTGTCGACCGCTGCTGGCACTCGGCGCTGCACTGCCGACCACGCTGACTTGCCGCGCCTTTACGAACGCCTATTATGAAAACGGTACTTTAGATAAGGAGGAATTAGATACCGCTTCGTCAATACTGTGTCGTAAATACAAATAAAATTGTGAGCAAAAACGTAGGTACGACAAAGTGTTTTTTCTTAGACCATTACGTCATTATTCTTTCCTTTTATGTAGGTGCTTGGAACGAATGAGGTAATAATCTGTCATTGCATATCCTCCGATTTGCTATTCTTTCGAAGTATTAGACTCAGTGCTTAAGTAATTCTTAAGAAAAATTTAATAAAATAAAAAAAATCATTTTTCATTTATTGTAAATTATTCTTATTTCTTACTACATTTTGTTTGTACGTGTTAGGTATGCAATAATCAAATTGAAATCGATTTTTGAAAAAGTTTTGTATTAATCGGTTTGTTCTTCATTCAAGAAAATATTTGTTTCAAAGTTGAACGATTCCAAGTCTTCTATGCGTGCTTTGACAACAGCATAAATATAGAGTAAATATCTGGGTGTAAAATATATATATGTATGTTCATTATAAAACTTTATATTATACTAGCGGCCCGTCCCGGCTTCGCACGGGTAGTATTCGTTCATCATGAAAATCACTTTTTTTATCTCAGTCTTCTCATTCCCATTCATCCTTTCCCGTATTTCCCATGTTCCCATCGCAAAAATACCAACTTTATTGTTTCCGTTCTTGGCCCTGGTGTCGTTTCGTTTTTGTTTCCATTCTCATCAAGAATAACTTTTTATCCCAATCTTAACTCATTCCCATTCATCCCTTCCCCGTTTTCGTTCCCGCGACACAAATGCTGGCAAATGAGTGTTGATCCAGAAAAAGCGCGGAAAATTTAAAAAATCAAGCACTGGTAACACTAATTACAGCAGGAATAAACTGTCTTGATACTAATGTTACTATGTAATAAGTTTCAATTAAATGTTAGGCTGTTGAGCCTAACATTTAATTGAGAGTAAGTTATCCCCCCCTATTAAAAAATAGGGGTTAGTGATAGAAGAGTGAAAATTTAGGCTTGTATGTATTTTTTAATGGCACACTATTAAAAAATAGAAATTAAAAATTTTGTCTAAAAAATAAAAAATAAAATTTAGGGGTGGACTACCCCTAACATTTAGGGGGATGAAAAATAGATGTTGGCCGATTCTCATAGATACCGGATAAGCACAAAAAATTTCATCGAAATCGGTCAAGCCGTTTCGGAGGAGTATGGCAACGAAAACTGTGACACGAGAATTTTATATATTAGATATCAGTTGTCTAGTACCATAGTTGTCACAATATACCTTTGCTTACTTTGGGACTGGACGGCGTTCTATGGGATGGCCCAGGTATTATTATTTATTAAATATTATATTACATTTGACAGCAGCAGCGGACCCAGATTATAAACAGGTGATAAACAGTATTAGTAAAACGTGAACTTACCTTAAAAACAAGACCCAGATTTTATGGTGGTGATTAGTGAATTTCCATAAATTTTAAACACGTGTTTACGTATTGTGAAAACCAATTACTAGTTTACTTTTTATTTACATAATGTGGGTTATGTGTGCTTATTATATTAGACTATATTAAACTTGTCTAAGTCCAGTCTACGCATATTTACGTAATTCACATTTTTTTAAAAGTAATACATTACTTTTAAGGAATGGGACTGCGGAAGCGTGGTGGTGCTAGGTGCCGATGCCGGAGTAGGAACCGCAGTGGTAGCGGGTGCAGGTGTTGCAGCGGCAGTAGTGGTTGTGGACGCTGGTGCCCCAGGGATGCGATCACGGGCACTCATGCTGCGCGTGAACGGCGTCCGAGGCGCTTCTCCACCGGAATCGAGCGAGCCACCAGCAAGCAGGCGCCCCCACTTTGAAATATTTAAATAATATACATTACCTAGGTACTCACCGTTTCGTAGCAGAACTTTGCTGTGTTCATACAGTTTTTGTAACTACGTACGTTATCGCTGTCTTAGATTTCAATTTACTAACGTTAATGCAAGACTACGTCTTTTTCGGTGAGGAAAAATCGTTCACAATTGAATCTACACATTTTAATGAGAGTACATACGTACACTCGCGTTTCTTTGCGAATCGGCTTAAAAATCGGTGAATAAAAAAGTAGTGGTCATCGCTATATAAGTTAAGATATGGTTTAAGGAATTGAATATTGAATAGATTGATAAATCAACAAGCGCAAACTATAAATTTCAGTCAATATCACGTAAACATTGGCGCCAAGTGAGTATTAATAACAAATCAATACTAACAAGACAGATTTAACTCGAGACTGAAACTTTGTAACGCCTGTTTACCTACAAAGTGTCTCCATCGTAGGCCCCAACATGGCCCCAACCGAGTGGCACTCTTCTAACACACGTGTGAAAAGAGTGCCACACGTCATTCGTAGACTTACGAAAGAAACGAAAATATATACATTTTTAATTTTGGGTAGATAGATACGAAAAGTAAACGATACCTTGCCACGCGCGCCGCTGGGGGCCGGGTCGCCCCGTTCGGGATCTCTGCCTGGCGCCGTCACAGACGCACTGGCTGTGACCGCGGCCGGAGCGGCAGTGGTTGCAGGAGCGGTAGCGGAAGCGAGAGCGGCCACAGGAGTGGGAGAAGGAGCGGCGGCCACACTCCTCTCGCGACGGAACCGAGAGAAGATCTTACGCACGAGATGATCCTGCGCTTGTTCCAGCTGAGGCTCACGCTTACGCCGCTCCATTAGCTCTCTTTCACGACGGACGTCAGCCACCTGCAACATATAATTAGAATCCTTTTTCATAAATAATTCTCATTACCATCACTTGAAATTAGCAAAAAAAATATGTAAACTACAACAAAAGCGTCATATTGCTTATTTTATCGTCTATAGACCCACACAGTTATAGTACATAATTATACATAAACTTTTCTTGCGACGAGATAACGTGGATTGCTCGTGATCCCTTTAACGATTGGCTGATGCAATTCAACACGTCCCAACAAGTGCAATGGGTCCCGAAGAAAAAAGAAATCGTACAGATTGTTATTGTTTGTAGGTATAATGAACTATTTTTTTAGTGTTTTATTGACCATAGTAACATATCAGCCAACTATGTCTATTTGCAGAGGCTTAGGTCTCCCGTCGGGTTGAGAGTACTTGGAGCTTAATCCACCATACCAGTGCGGATTGGAGGATTTGGACGACTGCCACCTGAGGAAGGAAACCGGGACCAACAACGACTTAATATGCTCTTCGAGGCACGAAGTCAGTGGTCAAACCCCATTGATACATGGTAGATACAACACTAATGCCATGAGATTCGAACCACTATCTTCTAAGCAAGAAGCGAGCTCGCCACCACGCGGCTATCACGTATTTACTTTTATTACAAATACGTTTTTAATGCCTATTATGGTTTGATATTGTATGGATACTAGTGGATAACACTCATTAGACCTATTAACTCGTTTGTTTTTTTAGATGGAAAAAATGGCAGCCGGTAAATTTTTATACTGATATGTTTTTTTATCGCGATATCGTGATAGCCACCTCGCTTCTTGTTTAGAAGACCGTGGTTCGAATCCCAGGGCATGTACCAATGAGTTTTTTCTAACTTATGTAGGTACTAACTATCACTGACTCTGTGCCTTGGAGGGCATGTTAAAATCCACCATTCCGCATTGGATCAGCGTGGTGGTATAAGCTCCAAACCTCCACATCCCGAGGGGAGGGCTAAGCCCCTACAGTGGGGCAATAGTGGGCTGATGGTATGGTATGGTTTTTTATCAGATTTTTTTCCGTTTCCACTACTGAAGTACACTGACTCTATACCTATGTATGTAACATTAAAAACTACAGTCAAAAAACCAACAAAGTCTCACAATGTAGACAGTATTGGAGCCTTTTATATTTTGATAGAATTCTCGATGTCACTACCTTCCGGAATATAAGCCGATGCCTCAGGTTGTACGTCAACGTCAGGTTCCTTGCAAAGCTGTTGGCGAACGCTTGATAGAAGTCAAGCACTTCTAGCAACTTGTCGCGTTTTATTGTATGGAGATCGCAATAAGTTAGCGCTCGCACGTTGGCAGCTGATTGGCCCACCGCGCTGTCCTTCCAGAAAGAGTCACCGAAAACGTCGCCTTTACCTGTGAAACATTTGTGTCCATAAACATACAATTGGTATTGCCCTTACGTATTTGTTTCGCTTCGCTGTTATGAATTAGGCGCCGATTTCGATTTCTAAAAATTTTGCCCTGAAATTCTATATTCGTTTCATATTCTACGTAAAACATATACGCTCTCGATTCTTTATATTGTTATGTCACAAAATTTGGTGGAAAACAAATCAGGAAATATATAAAATTTACTTATTTTATTTTATTTTTATTATCTTAGGAAAACTAACAGCTATAATACATATGGTAATCAATTAATTTATTATAATTAGTAATAGTAAACCTCTTAATGATACGACCTTACCTAACCTGTGTTAAATTCTTTTTTATTTCGTAGGTTTAGAATTGTGTCCGTCTCCAAATATGGTGACAGAGCATTAATACGCTATCATTAATCTAAAATAGAAAGTCACTAACCCAAGATGGCGACGACCTCATCATCTTGAATGACTTCAAGGCTGCCAGTAACGATGAAACACAGAGAATCTATAGACTCGCCAGTATGATACAGCAAGTCGCCTGGCGCAGAATGCGACATATGGAAGTGCATGGCCAGTGCACGAAGACATCCGTCGGAAGCTAACCGGAAGGCCGGATGTTCGTTGAACACCTTCCGGTTTAGATGCACGCAAATATCTGCTTTCATGTCCTTCGGGCAGTAGTTCAATACCTGTTCGCACCCAATTATTATTATCTCTGAATCTTATGGTGAAAAAAAATAATTCAAATATAGACACAATATAGAAGTTCCTTATATATATCATATTTATTAATGATCTTTTACCTAATAATACACCACAACAAATTGGACACATTTTACTATTTCTTATTTTAATTTTAGTTATTTTTATTTCTCATTGTTATTGTTTAATTATTATACTATACATTAAAAAAAACCACGTCTCGCCTATAAACTCGCCGCAAATTACAAGTGAGCAGAACAACAACATGCGACGCATTCCGTTCCTAAGCGTTCTACGCGAAACATCGGGAAGAAAGAATGTAGGTTGATCACATAGATCGTAATTTAATTTTTAATACATTTGCTAATAATACGGTCTTAATGACATCGAAACTTGAATCGTAATGTTGTATTTTACAGTCCTAAGCCTTTTTACTTTACACCTATCACAAACGAGCATTCGCAATTATTACATTTGAAGTATCTACATAAATTTAATCGCAAATTTATTGAAAAACGTCGTATGATGCTCGTACTCAGTAAGCTGGCTATTATAGTCATCGGTTTATTATAAGCAATCGGCTTCGCCTCGTGTCTATAAACACCTTGACGAAATTTGCAGCTTATCGTACTTGCATCATAATGTGATAGTAATACCTATAGGTACAAACACGCGTACGTACGTACGATATAATATTAAATGTGTATACACAAGCTGAAAGAAACTGACACACAGACAAACAAACTTTCGTTACCTTATCAGTGTCTAAGCCTTTGGTCATGGCCCAGGTTGAGACGACGTAATCCATAACACGTTCGCTTAACGCTTTCGGTACTTCGTGCAGCTTCATGAACTCTCTCACATTGTTCAACATGTCGTGGTATTTGGCGGTCGCAGATGTCATTTGTTGGATGATCGTGGTCACGTGACCAAATATCGTCGCGTACAGTAGAGCTGAGAAAAATCGGTAATCTCCAAGATTAGAATGGGTCAAATTAAAAATGAATGATAATAATTTTTAAATGATACAAAATAAGTTCGTGTCCAAGTGTAGACCATGCTAGTTATTTTGACCTACATAAATGATAAAAAATTATTCTGCGAAGCTATGTAAACAGTTATCAAATGCTAAAAACGTTGATTTTTTTATTTTTTTTTATAACATTAACATCACAACAACGTCCAGGTCCCAAACTAAGCATTAGCTTGTATTTTGTGTACCAAGCGAAGACCCGGTACCAGTATCAATATTCGTCATATAAATACTGACTCGACCTGGGATTCTAACCCGGGATCCCCAGCTTCGTAGGCAGTAAGTAAGCGGTCGTCATTTATTTATTATTATTATTATCGTCGGCTATTTATTATTTTACTATATAACTCAACTAAACAGTCGACTTTAGTAAAAGACGAAGTTTGAACAAAATATTTGAAAGATATTTTTTTCACCGACTGAAAAATTAAAAAAACTAATACGAAACCTTTAAAAAATCCATTAGTTTACAAACTATAGTCATAATAACGTAATTTTATTTTAATCAGGTCGATACTGTTAACCAACAGTTATGGTATGTCTTTGCTCCAGAATGTTGATATGAATTTTTATGTGTATCTACCTACGTTAGAGAAGATTAACTGTCATAGCTACATTAAATATTTTTCGTTATTTGTTCGAGCTATTGTAAAATAAAAAGCCGTTTTTATAGAGATTTTTATGAGGCTCATTTATTTCCTTTAAGTATTGTCAGGGTAATTTAGGGTATGTAACTCAATTACGCTAGCGAAACATAACGAAACTGAAGTATTTCTAACACGTCTTATCGGTCAGTGGCACGGTATTCTAGATGAAATGGTAAGAAAGACCACAATAGTCTAGATCATTGTGCCAGTTACTGACGCGCCGGCAACCACTCGCCATACAGAGACAATGGAAACGATAAACAATGATTATTCAGATGGAAAATGATGTACTCAACATCTCTTTAAATATGGTCTCACCATAAAAAATATCCTGTAACGAAACTTTTAACGTAAAAATATTCGTTATACGTTACAACAACAGTCTGGTGCAAAGACATACCTATATATTATAAGAAATACTTAATTTATATATTATTCTTTGATTTATAAAACTGAAAATAGTATTGGACACTGAGCCCTGATACTGACCACACAGGTGACGGCACTCAACACAACACTTCGTGGGCTGCACTCGGGATAGGACAATTAGGAGGTGACAAAAAAAATATCAAACATCTAACAAACAATAAACAAGTCAACGTGTCGTGTAACAAGTCGATTTCAACTCACAAAATACTAGCCGTGAAAGGATTGTAATAGAATTTCAAATGTTTAAACAAATCGTGCGCCTTTTCAATTAATAATTTGTGTACTTCTGAAACTTAGCTGCGTAACTACATCACACCACGGACTAGACAAAAAGATGACTCTGCGTTAGGTAGTACGCCAGTGAGGCATCACAAGTAAGCCGGCCCGCTTGTAGGTACATACGAGCCTAATGCACATGTACATCATAGGTACGCCTATGGAATAAACTACCCTTTGATATCTTCAAAACCAACAGACGGACAAACAAACCGCCTGGTCCGCAGGATCGATAAGGTAGCGGGTGCTCTGCACCGCATCCTGCCAAATCTTGGGGGCCCAAAGGAGAGCGCACGTCGACTCTACGCGGGAGTCGTGCGGTCAATAGCCCTGTACGGTACGGGGCACCGCTATGGGCTGATCGGCTATGCGGCGATTCACACATATTATAGCTGGTGCTTCACTTTTAACGAGATGCAGAGTCCATATTTTTTCTAGCCTGTGCACACATTGAAAATGATGGAGTAAATAAAAGAAATATAAAATAATAAAAACAATTTAATAACTTGAACTCATATTAATTGAATTAAAAAAAAACGCGGCGTGTGTCGCAGTACAGACCAGGATTGCAAAGGGTCCTGCGCACATGTCGCGCAGGTTGGATAGAGTGCTCCGACTAATAACAGAAGAGTCTGGCACCTGCTATAATCATCATGCAGATGGTGAAGATCTTCTCGTTATCTGTCTCGGCGGCGACGTTGCCGAAACCCACGGAGGTCATGCAGGTCATCGTGAAATATAGCGCCGTCACGTACATGGTCTTCCTTGACGGACCGTTTACTAATTCGGGCCCGTCCGACTCATTTGACCATACGTATGAGTATGGATTCTGCGTCACATTCGCCAACTTCCATAACCAACTGTACTGAAGACCGGAATCCGCATCAGACCGGCCAATGCTGTACCATATGCAAGCCAGCCAATGAGCCACCAGCATGTAAAAACAGAGTAACAGGATCAGCATTGCCGCACCGTATTCCAAGTACCGATCCAATTTCCTCACCACTCTGCCCAGTCGTAGCAAGCGGACCACTTTCAACGCGCTGAAAAGGCTGCCGATCCCCTGCGAACATTAAAAAATTCCTTAAATAATAACTAATATAACGTCATAGAGTTCAGAAGAAGATTGTCGCCTTTTCCTACTAGTATTTCAAAATTTGTAGACAATTTAATTTTAATTTCATTTAAAATTTATGTTTTAATAATAACTGGGGACATACCACACAGTGCCATCTACAGTCCCAAACTAAGCAAAACTTGTACAACTAATATGCGTACTTAAATATTCTTTACAATGTATAAATAATATATAGATATTTTACACCCAGTACACAGAACAAATAGATATGTTCATGCACACAAATATTTGTCCCGAGCAGGAATCGAAGCCGCATCCCTTGGCTCCGCTGTTAGAGTCTCTAACCATTCCGCCAATTGGTCAGTCAGTAACGTAACCATATTTAATTTAATTGTCTCTCTATATTATTATAATACACGAGCATTTGCCCAAACTTTATGTGGACCTTAAATATGTACGATGAAAAGCAAAATGTACTAACTTCCTATTTATTATCAGGTGCCTACTTATCTAATTTGTCAAAACTGTATGTACATAGTGTACTGAACATCTGACATACAAAAATAGATATCGAAATCACTTACATCCTCATCGTGGTCGAACGCGTTGAAAACATCATAGGGTAGACAAGACAGCAGATCGATAAGAAACCACGACTTGAAGTAATTTTTGCGGATGACTTTCGGATCGCTGACAACTTCACCGCCGGGGCCAACGAACGTTGTGTGGAAGTTCAGAACGATATCGATGAAGAAAATTACATCAACTATGGAGTCTATCACTAACAGTGATACGTCTTCACTGGTTTTGTTCTTGAAGGCCACGTTGTATGGTACCATGATTGCGGTGTAGAACGTCAAACAGAGGATGATCCAATCCCAGATGGCTTTGAAGGCGCAGTAATGGAGAAGTATATGTGGGGGAGTTTTTGGCGCTTCTTGTCTGTACTGGGGTAACACGTCGGCCGACAGCGACATCACCTGCGTCCGCGCATCCGGAAACATAAATATAGGTCGCTAAGTACTTCTGTATGGCGACTGTGTCTCTACGAGTATGATATTAATTCTCTACCTTTATTCCGACAACTGTAAGCTGGCGGCTCTTATGTCGTTCCGGAGTGCAAGGAAAGATATTATTAGCCAATCGATGCGTTTTTAATAAACAGATAGCTAATTTAAATCACGCCGTGACCGATAAACCGCCCTTGTTCCTTGCGACAGAATAGGAGCTGCCAGTTTTAACTTGTCGGACTATAAAGCATTTTGAACATTTTAACCACGTTAAGGTCGCTTGATTGATTTTTGTATAGCAAAAGTACAAGCTCTGTGACATTCTGTTTTTGATGTTTTCTTAATGTTCATGTAGGTATTGTCTGTTTAGTTCTGGTACAGTGGTTATTTGTTCGTAACAATGTTTGTTACCCGTGGTTTGTTATGTTGTCCATTTTGCATGGCGTAATTGTTAACGTTCCAATTCGCACACAAGACCAATTGACCCGCTATAGCTAGACGATGACTGTACATATGCTGTAGGATCTAATAAGAACCTTTACAACAGATGTGTAATTCCATATTTGGTCATAACTTTGGCAACCCTTTTGAATATAATATATTTACAGTAGCTACAAAAAGACTTAGAGCTTAGAGCAACTTTAGAAAAGAGTTGGAAATTACTGACACCCATTGAACTTTAAATGTAGTAGACTAGAAGATGCACGCTTGCTAAACTCACCGACTCAAAGCTGACTTGTCAACTATATTAACTTCTGCCTTTAATTCAATAGGACGTAACTGTTTATAACGGGTAATATACAAAGACCTGGATACAACACAAACATCTAGATAATAAATAGCGGGGACCATACGCCCCTCTTCCTTCCACAGCCTATGGTTCAAATGTAATAACTTTGGTTCCAGAACTAAACGGCCACCATTACTCCTCTATTAAACTAATTCAAAGCTCGGTGCTAACACTTCACTCTTTTGTACTGCTCTAAATCTTATAAAACTGCCAAAGTTATGTCTAAATGGAACTACATGTCACTTGTTGTAGATCCTGTGCCTTCTTATCTGAGTCTATAAGCTTTTCGGATTTGTGTGTTAATAGGGGTGTTAAAGATAACTTTAATAAAGTAACAATCAGAAGTTGCATTCCTTTATTATGTTAACACTTGGTGTTACCGAAATTATTATTTAACGAAATGTAATAAATATTGTAAAATCGATCGATAAAGGCAATATAATATAGAACTCGTAAAAAATATTCTTATTAGTACCGCAATTATTATATTTTACTATAGAATTGTTCATTACACTTTTTTCATCCACCTATGTCCTTTGTAACTTAAACAATTTCCAGTGTTTTAAGGGATTAGTCTTTCTCTCCGCGGCTCCGAATTGGCATCGCTATCTCCGTTTCAAGCCTATTCCTGAGTGACAGAGATGACAAGAGAAAATTCCTAAAAATACCTATAAAATACCCGTTGAAACAACTTGTCGGCCGTGACTGTTTCCAGCCCTGAAATGTGTATGAATTGGAAGCAAAATTTGCAGTGTCATTAAAAAGATGTCCCTATGGGGAGGTACGTTTTGTTTTTTTTTTTAATTTGTATTAATATCGAATTTATGGCTTATTATTTTCAAAAAAAAAACCGGACTGAAATAATGTTTTTTTCAGAAATTTATTCTTAAACAACTAAACAAGATATCAAAAAAACAAAAACGTACCGTCCTGTGACAGTATTTTTCCGATCAAATACATTTTTTCTGCAAATATTGATGAAATTCAGCGAGGATTAAATACGGGCTGAACCCTCTTTTTTGTATGAAAAGCCTACCTCCTTAATACGTACCTACAGAGTATATAAAACTTTAAAAAATATGTGAAAATAGTGAATGTTGTGTAATTACAATAGATTTAATTAGCCTAATTCCGTGAATTTGTGATTTCAAAGCAACAGTGCCAGTGGTGCTTAGCTTACTTAGCAATCTTTAGATAATGACGTCTTTTTAGGACTAACCTTGTAGTAAGCAAATAACCTGCTCACTTATTCCGGTTTACAACTGCAATCTCAGATTTGATATTTTATTTATTAATTTCCTCCCAGACGAGAAGCTTAGGTCGTGCACTCAGGCACGTGCTACTTATAAATTATGCACATGGAAGTGCTGTTTAGCGAGAATAAAATACCCACTTTCTTTTGTATTGCAAGAAATCTCCGTAACAATATTTTAATTAAGATTTCTTGTGGCCATTTGTTCACCAGGAGAACAACTAATATATTTAAAAAAAATTAATTCAATCAAAACTTTAAAATCGGTGATGCAACATTGTCATAAAAGTAGGAATGCACATATTAACTAGGACATATTAATTATTATTAATAATTAATAACATATTAATTAGGGTCTTTTAAATTTGTCCGATTACGTCAACAACCTCAGAAAAAGATGCATTTATAGGAGACGAAAAGAATCTCTAGCACAAAACACAATACTATGACGTTCTTCTAAGCTTCGCCAAAATTTTCGCCGGTTGTGGCCGTTGAATTTGGCCATGTTGGCGTGTTGAAGAATTCCAAGAAATCTCAAAAATTAGAAACTATAAGAATTAAAAATGATATTTTCAAAACCGAGTTTTTATTCAATAATGAAGAACAAGCACGTAGTAAAAGTTGTCTGAAGGGAGCTTAATGAATAACTATATTCTTACCAGTGTCAGAGATTTTAGAAATCGGATACATACCTCAATGAGCGAAAAGTTGGGAGATGAGGGCCTGCGGGAGAGGTGGAAAAATTCCCAAAATAACTTGCCGTATAGGACATTTGTCACCCCCTTACAGCTAATATATAATTGCAAATACGTAACATTGTCTCTCTAATTGTTGCTTAATCACGCATAAACGGCTGCATAGGAGTTATGATTTAAGGTGTGCAGACGCTACCAGCAAATCCTGCACTACCTGGAAAATGATCCACTGCTCCGAAACTAAAGTACATGATATCTTTATGGTTCGAAGGTTGGAGACTTTGGTATTTCAAGACTTTGGAGCGTAAGGGCATTAAGGTTTCAAGCTATGTCTTTAGGGTTGTAAAACTTTGGGATTTCACAAATAGTAAACATCCAGATTTGTTGATTATTGACGTACGGATAGTAGAACTAAAAGAGTCAGATATAAATATGACGGGTATATAGACCCATGTGTAATTTAAACATAATTCCTAATTGTATGACCATGTATCTTAAAAATACTTCTACTTCTATTCTAGAATAAATAGCGGTGCGGTGTTTACATTGAGGTGGGTCGTACTGACATGCGCGAGGTGGCTCTGCCGTGTTGGCTCCTTGAGAGCGGGCAATGCTGACACCAAAACCGATCTTGATCGTGTCACCGAACGCGCCAACTTTGCGAATTTAGATAGACCTGAAAGAGAGTAACCTGGATACCTTTCTACCATCGTGTCGGATTATCTTAAATGATACGTACAATTATTTATTTGTTAAAATTATGACGATTTAGGGCGTTGACCCATTAACACCCTAAATCGTTATAATTTCACGAAAAACAAATAACCAGTAGAAGGTTAAACGAAAAATCGCATCCATTTTAATAACGGTTCGGTTTATGGAGTACAATTTTAATAACACAACGCTTTTACTAGCCGAGCGAGAAAGATGTGCATGCACTCGCTGTTACAATTTCACAGTTTTTCGCTTGTAGTGGGTCCTTACGCCCTTGCACACCGTCAACACTGTAAACCGCGTTACCTTGGAGCAATACTGGCAGCAATATTACGTATATTTATTTATATGTAGTTTATGCTGTGTTTCGCTCTGATTTAAAAAGAATTCCTGTAATTTGCTTTCTCTTACTTTTCGATACCGCCAAATATAACGATGGTGTGCAAACGGCGTTAAGGGTCGAGTTTGGCGTAATTTAATCTATCAGACTAATAAATTTAAATTTAGTAAAACTAAATTCTAAAGAGATAAATTGTTAAATGAATATTCAAACCAAATATGAGATAAATAGTTGAACAAAGTCCTGGAGGTTGGCCGTCAAGCATAACGAAAATCGGCACCATCAAAATCATACCTGTGGCGTGTGCCGTACCTCCTTTAGGATCATCTCCTTCGATGGGATGTTTGAGGGCGGTGATATCTCGGAAGGTTAGCAGGAACAGCACCACCAACTCGCGTTCGTTGCGTATCGGCGCCACTTGTAGCAGTAACCAGAGCGGCGTACCTAACATACAAATGACCATCAGTGGATAAAGGATCACAGTGAATCACGTGGAAATGGCGCAGCAGTTCAGCTGGCCAGTAGGCACTCTGGAACCTAAATCCAATATCCTTTCGGCTTGGCTGGAATTAATCTGCGTTAATCCACGAGAGTACACCATGAACGTAACTGGGCGAACGTCACGATATGAGCATACGAGCCAAAGCCGCTCTACCTGAGGCCAGTGCTTATCTGGCACGTAGGTTTCTGCGTTTAAGAAGAACTCAACTACTCATGATGCTGAAGCATTAACTGGTCCCGGCTCATTTAACAAGCATCTTTTTGGTTTTGGTATTACGGTCAATCCTAGTAGGACATGCACGGAATCCAAAGAAATAGCTGCTCAGGTGCTGGTTGAATGCAACGAAATGGTCACCTACCGGCCTAGTCCTTTCAACTCATCGAGGTTATTCCCAGAAACCATTGACAACATAAGGGTCACGTCAAATCAAGTATAAAGTATTCGTGTAATATTCTCTTCCGTTTTGTCTGGCGCTATTAATAGTATTTTAATTAATTAATTTTCTTCATACGATATTTTTTTTATAAAACAACATTAGCAATATTTTTTCGGTTATATAAAACTTTTAATGTTTATAATAATAATAAAAATATAATGTTTTTCACTAGCGTTTCTCGGCTGATATTGATCTGCCACCAAGGTATATAATATCGTGATTTTTTTGTGTATATAAATACTACTCGTATAATTCCTTGGTATCGTTCCCGCTAGGCGATTACTTTACTTTATTAGGCGAGTACTTTTTCTAGTTTAGATCTCGATCCCGTTTCTGGGTTTCAATTTATAATAATAAGCATAATAATAATACCTGGGACATCCCACACAGCGCCATCTAGTCAAAGTAGGTAAGCAAGTATTATATGATTGTATTATGGGTACTAAGACAGCTGATAAACATTTATATAGAGTAATATCTGAGACATCTCACGCATGATCATCTAGTTCTAAATTAAGCAGAGGCCTGTATTATGGGTACTAGACAACTGATATTCGAATTTAAATATATGTTTTATAATACATACAGCCGGCCCGCGTGGAAACGGCAAATAATACAATTCCCCACCGCCACCGGAAAGCGTGTCGTAAGAGGCGACTAACCCAGGTTAGCAGAAGATGGCCAGCAGCATCTCTCTGTGAAACTATACATACTGCGATCACCAACCCGCCTGCCAAGCGTGGTGATTATTGGCAAACCTTCTAAATGATAGACACAAAAACACAAGGGCTGCCAGTCTCCGGCGGCCCTTCCATTCCTGGCTACGGAAGCGGTCATGGTAACGGAAGGGCAGGGGGTGCAAAGCGTTGGACGCCCCCCGGCCAGGTGGACTGATGACCTATGGTGATGGCGAGCCTTGGGAGAGGCCTATATCCTGCAGTGAAGAGACACAGACTGATGATGATGATGATGATGAATACATACACATATAGATATTTTACACCCGGACACGGAAGACATGTTCATGCATACAAATATTTATCCCGGGCGGGAATCGAAACCGCGAACTTCGGGTTTGCGATCAGTACCTCCAATTACTCGACCAACAAGTCAGTCGATTTATAACATCAGGGTTGAATTTTCGGTTTTAATTTTTTCTCGGGAATTTCATTCAACTCAAAAAGATCAATTCAGATTATCATTTATTTCTGATCTTAAACCTACCTTAGAGTTCTTGCAAGGTGATGTAATAACAAATATACAAATATTTGTTGTTTTGACCATGGGTAACCCATTATCTAAAGCAAAACGTTAAACATTAATTTGTTTGCATGTACACAATAAGATCCCTACTTAAATGCGTGTATAAATAATTCTTTTAGAAAAGCCTAGAAACCATTCCGTCCCGCGGCTTTTATTTTGAACGGAAGACACTTTCCGAAATCCTAGTAATTTTTTTTAACCAGTTTCAGTACTTATTTTAACAGGGCCTATGGGCTCAATAAACATTTCGAATTCATTTGATTTTTATGGATGTCGTATTCGCATGCCACGTCCTGGGGTGGAATCATAAAATAAGTTCGGTAATGTCGGCCGACCATGGCGGACGACAATCAAATTTGACTTTCGATCATGACGGTTTATGGCAGTTTGTCCTCTTCAATACAAATATCGTTTTGTGCTTGTTTTATAGGGCCCTGCGCGTGAAAATCGCGCTTAGGACCATCTCACCACCAAATCTCACCACCAGTGGTCAGTTGAGACAAAAAAAATCCCATCTGACTACTGGTGGTCAATTGGGAATAATTTTTTCCCGATTCACCACCAGTGGTGAATTGAGAAATTTTTCGTTTCAACTGACCACTGGTGGTGAGATTTAGGGGTGAAATGGTCTACCAAATCTCTCCACTGGTGGCAATTTGGCAGTCCAATTTCTCCATTATTATTATAAAGATAAAGGGTTTAAGCTTTATTATTAATACAAAAACGTGCAATACACAACTAAACCGTTAGAAATAGTCTGCTTGGAGGCTCACCCCGGCAAATAATGACAATGAAGCATGTTTAATTTTCCTCTAACTTATAATGAAACGACAAATAAAGTGGTATATGTCTATTAAAAATCATAGGTAATGAATTAAGGCTCCCTACTGATTTGAAATGAAAAGCACTATTTTTTCAGGTCAACTCAATAACCATTAATATATTCTATATTTTTTTAATGCATAGTCATACATCACCTATTTATCTAATAAATCTATATTTCATTTAGATAACAACATAATATATGTATAACAATATATATAACAACGTAATATAAGTAAGTAAAAAATAAATTCAAACATATGTTTTTGAGTACGCACGAAACAATAGATTTTTCAGGTTTTTTTTTAGCGAACTGGTTGCGAATACCAATCACAGAGAAATCAAACGTACGAGGCATATAGTATATTTGTAAATCTACAAAAAATTGTCTTATTATTTAAATAGTATTGTAAAAAGTATGTGTTCCATGCTGAATAAACGCAAAAACGTCGTGTAAAATCGTTGTCTACGCGTTACAATTTAATGAAAATAACATGAAAATCTATAAAAAATAAAATTTGAGGTGTTATTTCCCAAATACTACTTTTATATCTTATTTTTGTTTGTAAACCCCTTTGTAATAAAATTTAGAAAATTATCTTATTAACTTATGTATACGCTCGCGGTGTCGAAGGCCTACTCGACGACAGTCAACTTACAGGGACTCATATAAAATTAAAAATTGTTCCTAATCGACCCCCAGTAGTTCTATGCCCAATTCATCACCAGTGGTCAAATGGGACAATTCACACCACTGGTGGTGAAATGGGAATACTATCGTGTCATTTGACCACTGGTAGCCAGTTGAGACATTGAAGTGCCAACTGACCACTAGTGGTGACTTTTGGTGGTCAGTTGGTCCGGAGCGGAAAATCGTGCCTCCATTTTTTATGACTATTAAGCTCAGAATAACAGAAAGCGCGCTCAATTATGATCACACATACTGCACTGTGTCCAAAAACATTACGTACGTCCCGCGCCTGCCTCACTTCCCGCCCGCGTAATGTTGCTAGATCGGGAGAGGTTTCCTACTGTTTTTGCGATAATCATATAAAATCAGAAAAAAGGTGTTTAATAAAAATATTAACAGATAGGTATATTTAGGGTGCGTTTATATAACACAAATTATTTCTTGCGGGGCAGCCCTACGGTCGCCGCGTACTTGTGTTCATTCATAGTAAGTTTTAACTATTTTAGGTACTAGGCCAAAACTCACAACATTCAAATTTCCTTCAGGCGCCAGGTGTTTACTTGAGTTTAATAAGTTTTTTGGTACAATACGAGTATAACTATAGAAAGGAAGTAGAATGACCTTCTGACACAAGTGTTCTTCATGTAATAGAAAATTACTCACTACAACATGAAATTCATACATACCATTTAAGTTGAATAAAGGAAATAAACATTAATTTTTTTATACCTATTACAATAAATAAAACCCGGCTTCAATAAGGTAAGTTTTTAAAAGTAAGGTTAAGTAAGTAAAGTTTTTATTAGGTACCCCTTTGTTTTGTAAGCTTTTTATAATATTTTCTTTTAGAATTTGAACTGATTTGCAGAATTTTACGTTTAAATAAATAATGTAGGCGCCTAATTTTGTATTTAAATCTTTTTCAATAACCGCCATTTCTATGACTTTCACCATTTATGTGGTCATCATTTACAAGGAATATATTATTTTTTTCACTGAATTTCTTGAAAATTGAAAGAACGATTGCTAAACGTTCGATATTTGAACTTATAACAAAATCTTCATTTGAAATTATTCGGGCATGTGCTTCTTGAGAAGCACATGCCCGAATATTTGTATTTGAATACGACATTCATGTAATTAAGATTTTGGGGAGGGAAATAAAGTCTGCCTTTATTTTTCAATCCATATCACAATCCATACCACACCTGAGGCCAATTGCTTCTACACAAAACGAACATTTTATTGATTTCGACAGGTAATAAGCAACAGTTCCCGATATTAACCTACGATATATTTTGACAGATAATGAAGCTGAGGCAATTCTAAGACAACAATTTTGCAATGCCACCACTATTTTCACTATTATAAATCATTATTGAGTAGCTTTCTCGTTGTATCACATAGAAAGTCCAAATCAGAAATATGGATATCACCAATTTTTGAGTTTGATCCTGTAGGCGATTGCGGCTGTGTATCCTGAAATGAAATACTTTAAGTCTATCATAAAATGAAAAAGCAAAATGCTTAATCAAAAACAGAAAATCAAATGTAATCAATTAAACATAAAAATTTTAGGTAGGTAAGTACGCACATTTTCCGAAATCGAAGGTCCAGATGTTTCTATATGTGACTAAGACAATTGTGATGTCAATACCAAATGCCGAAATAGCATGCCATTATTAGATAATTCATATATCACTCCATTCACCAAAATTTAATTTTAATCGGAATGCATAGAAGATTCATTAACACGTATACAATGTATTCATAAAGGTATATCCTTTGTATTTTCTAGGAAAAAATGAAATTTTTGGTATAATAGCCACCGAATTTCCAGTCACTAGTTGTGAATGAATTCCGCATTTATCAGTACGGTATTGGATTACCCACCAACCACCTACCCGCCATCAACCCGCATTGGATCAGCGTCGTGGATTAAGCTCCAAGCCTCCTCATCCCGAGGGGAGGCCTAAGCCTCTGTAGTGGGGTATTAAAGGGATGATGGAATGGAATGAAATTGGATTATTTCATAATATAATTATGACCTACATAATGAACAAGAAAGGTGCAATATGAATAATATTTAACTAATATATCTTGACTAATTCTACCTTAGTCGGAATAGCTGATTTCTTTAGTTTTTTTAAACCACATTTCGTTTCACAAAAATATTGCTCGTCAAGGTGAATCGAACAAATTACGTTCCGCTCTGATGGTCTCAAAAACTTATCTAGCCGTGCTCTTTGTATGACTTTCATCCAATTCAATTTTCTTTGTTGTTTGTTGTTCACACAGGTGCTTTATTACTCAAACAATAGAGTATTCTAAACAGGTATTAAATAAAAAGTAGATAAAATTTTCGATGGAACTGGCAACACTCACAAAATGAACGCGCCATTTTTTAAGTCAATCACAATATGTAAAACAAATTCAATAATTAAATAAATCCACTTTTGAATACGTTACTTACAGATGAAATGTGATCCCATCCGATTTCTTCGTAAGCTCAGCAGCATTTTTGCATGTAGGAACGACACAAGACGACATTTTAAAATTAAAATTGATACTTGTGCTGTACATTATAACTCGGTAAGTGCAACGGAGTGACTAATCGCAACAAAGTGAAACCACTCTATTTAAGAGTGGTTTTTGTTTCTTCAGTTTCACGCTTACAGGCGCCTTCTGTTATTCTGAGCTATTAAGATTTGTTATATGTTATATAGCCTAGTGGGTAGCGACCCTGCCTACGAAGCTAGAGGTCCCGGGTTCGAATCCCAGGTCGGGTCAGTATTAATATGGTGAATATTGATACTGGTACCGGGTCTTGGTTGTTAGAAAAAAAAAATATTTACATATGTATATATTATAAAGAATATTTAAGTATGTATATCAGTTGTCTAGTAACCCATAACACAAGCATAATACTTGCTTACTTTGGGACTAGATGGCGCTGTGTGGGAAGTCCCATGTATAATTATTATTATAAGCCGGCAAAAAAAAATTGCCAAAAAAAGAACATATTGTTGAACAATTGTAATGTTATGTGCATGAAATGCTTAAGGTAACTAACGTATTTAATCAGGTATGGATTAATTAATATTGTATCCGTGTGTAACAGCTTTCCAATTACCACATTATATGTAACAATTTTTTTTAACATTATAATAGCTATAGTAAGCTATTTTATATAGATAGATGCCATATCGAACTTTCTTCAGACCCTACGTCATATAAAGGGGACAATTCCTTACGTCTGCTTGATTTTTTCGACATCTTCAACATTTATCGTCATATTTCAACTAATTTACACAAAATATTAATGAATTATACACATAAACCTTTCTCTTGAATCATTCTGTCCATTAGTGACAACCGTATGAAAGCAGTTCGGTATTAGTTTTTGAGTTTATCACATTAAGACAGACAGACTCAGTGCAGACATTTTATTATTATTTATTATTTGTTTTATTATATCTAGTGATAAGTTCAATAATACAAATATGATGTTCTGGACTGGTATTTAAAAAGCCTGTTCGAAACACTGATGATCCTAATTTAATAATTCTATAGATGGTAACCCTAAACCTACGTAGTTTATACCATGTCTATTCAATAAGCACACGTATGTTGCAGAGAAATGGCAAAATGAATATGGGGCATTAATTGGCTACGTGTTCGCGTCCGTTTATGCCTCCCTGGTCGACGATGGCGGACCGTTGTACATTAATAACCGAATTTATTTTATACGCTGGCTATTGTTATTTCAAAATGTTTATTTTGACGTGTAAAAATAAAACGGCAAAATGACGAAAGATCGGCACTCTTACTGTAAGAAACAACAAAGAAAATAATTTATACACGGGAAAGCTGACTACGTTCTAATTCTCAAAGAAAAAAAATTATGACCTAGGCAAAAAACTTAGAAATATTTTTTTTTTAGTATTAGAAATGATCTTCAAAATCAAATGTTGAAAAGGCGTAAAAGATCGAGTGATTAGAGGTCACAAGATCTTGCAGGTAGTAACGTATTTTGCGCGACGCGCACCGACTATAGGAGGAAGGAGGAACGCTCCGCTGCATTGGTATGGTATGGCAATTCGACTTGACATATGCAAATGTGTAATCAAGTAAATTAGTTTAGTTACCTTTTTCTGTCGCTTTTCACTTGTTAGTGTAGCGTCACAAAGTTGCGAAAAAAGAGGAAGGGTTCCTATTTCTCTCTCCCTCTTTCTATCGGGTCTCTCTAGTGTCTGTCTGTTTGTTTGTTGATCACAAAGAGGTATCTCGGGATGTACTGACCGAACCACTGACCGAACCGATTCAAATGAAACTGATGCCGGAATATTTAACACGGGCTTTTATATTTTAGATATTAAGTCGTGAGGCCACCTCCATTTTATATTATTAATTTGATTTTTACCATGATGTCATTTTTATTTTATTTATTTGTTTTGTTGTATTAATGCTTTTTGCTGTATCCCAAACTAAGCAAAGATTGTATAATGGGTACCAGACAAGTGATATACATACAAATATATTTATTTCGATTTGGTACGTACAAAATTTCACTTCCGCTGGAATCGCGCACTGGCTTAATTTGCTGTGTACGTTGTTGACATCACGGAATTTACGAAGAAAAATTGAGCGTGCTGAAATGTATTATGAAAAATGTTATTCAAAATCTAATTACTTCGTAGATAGATGGTATAGATAATTCCACCCAAGTTCTCCTTTCCCGTAAAAGTATTTTATCCGAAGGGTAATTTCATTACTATACAAATATATCATCTAATATGCGAAAAAAAAACAGCCGGGACCGTCTATATAATAAATACCGATAGAAAAACTTAGTATGTGCAATTAAATGTTAAGGTGATTTACATAGGTCGTATTTCGTCCATAATACATTATTTATCTCAGAGTTTTTTCGATATAAAACAATAATTTGGGCAGATTGCCAGAAATATTACATTAACTGATATATATATCAGAAAAATTGAAACTTCATACATATAAAGGGCTGCTGTATTATGTAATGGGGAAGTTACGGCAGCTATCGAATCGTTAAAGGGCCAAAAAATATTGTTTGGAATCTTGCGGTAACTTTCAGATTGACGCATTTAAAACTTTACTCACAGAGCTTGAAAAAAAATTTCACTGAGGGAAAAGAAAATCTTCAGTTTTTTCTTGTACTTCAATTATATTTTATGAAAACAAAGGTATAATGATTCATTTTTAGGGTTCCGTACCCAAAGGGTATCAGCGGACACCTTATTACTAAGCCTCCGCTGTACGGCCGTCCGTCTGTTACAGGGCTCTATCATCCAAACCGTAATAGGGAGATACTTGAAATTGTCACAAAGAGTGTATTGTGATATTGTATTGTAATGGTCGCTATAACAACAAATAATAATAATAAAATAATGTTTAAAAAAAAACACGTTTCTTCAGTTTTCGTGTTTTTTTTTCGACGTTTCTGGTGATTTGGTGGTTGTGACGTCATTGCTTACACTTGAAATTTTCATGAAGTATCTACTACCATGGCTACTATGACAACAAATAAGTAAAAGAAAGTTAAAAATTAAACTCCCCATATAAGAAACGTGTTATTCTTTTTTATATTGAACGGTAGTACGGAACCCTTCGTATGCGAGTTCGACTCGCACTTGTCCTTTTTTAAAACGTTTTTATTAAAATATATCTACGTGGCGGAATCATTTAACGTAATTTGGATCAACTTCAAGACGTCTGACCAATCGATATTTTTTTCACTAACCAGTTTAAAAACCTTTTCAGGACACATGTGTAAAAGTATTTTTTTATATACGAATATGGATATCAGTCGTAGACGCAGGAAAGATAAAGGATGAATTATTTCTTTTCTCTTGGCAACGCATCATTTCTTCAAAATCTATGAATATAGTTTGACAACTCTGAAAGTTAAGGGTTGTCCCTAAGTGCCTTTTGTACCCATACGTGCCCATACTGTCTCAAGTCAAATTTCCATCCTGTGTATTCAATGAAGTAAACTATTATTCAAATGCATAGTAAGTGTTACAGCATTGTTATTCGATTTCACTTGAATTTCACTAACAGTTTTAAAAAAAAACTTCTCGTCATAATTTTACAATACACTTTTTTTTATCAGATCACGTATGCTATAGGTCTATACAAATAAAAAGGTAATATCCGTACCTACCTATATGTATTGTTATATGAACATCTTCGCCGTCGATTGTCGATGCTTCCCCATCACTAATTATATACCAGAAAGTACAGTAAAAACAAACGGTGATTAAACACCGCAACTTCTGGAACATCCAAGAACGTTTAAACCCCTCAATTTAAAAAAGCATGCTTGAGAAGCAAAATGTCAGATTAATAGCAGTCAAGTCAGCAGTGAAAACCAGTTAATTGTTAAAGTTAGTGATGGCGCCAAAGTGAAAGTTAACTTTAAATAAAAAATAAATGAGTTGCCAGCGTCAGTGTGACGTTATAGGAATAACAATAGAATAGTGCTTTATTTTGTGGTGGGATGTTGGACAGCAAAATAAACGTGAAAAGAACTTGCCGTCGGTTTTACTGATAGTACAGAACCAAATGTTGTAATAGTATTATAGAATACAATTTCTGTCTGTATGTGTTTGTCGTCTTATAACTGAAACTGCTTCTACCAGTTTGATCTACTATCTATACTCCCTGTTCGGCTAAATGTAGTCCAAACTTGTAGAGCGCGTAGAGCTTACCGAACTAAACAAAAAGATTCTTTTTTTTCCATTTTTAAAACTTAGCTTTTAACTTTTTGTTTAGTTCGATAATCTCTACACGCTCTATAAGTTTGGACTTCGTTCAGCCGAACATCCCGTATACTATAAATGTCGTAATTATTACTAGAAATTATTAGAATGTACCTACCTAGAATACAAGAACTGTTTAAAATGTATATATTTAGTAACAGAGTCCCGTTGGCATCCTTTGGGTGCAGAAAAACAAAAAGCAGTAAAATGAAAGTATTGAATTTCCTTACAGTTCAGTTTACACTCAATTCACCGTTCTGCTGATTTTCTGTCACTCTTTTTGTAAATCGACAGATTTACTCGAAGGAATGTGAACATAGAGAAAGCACTTAGTATTTCGAGCCTTAAGCTCTATTTTTACACTATCTGTGACCACTCACGGTTCTTCTTGTAAAGCAGGATCTCGACCTGATCCGTGATATGGTGATCGAGAGCTCGCTCTACACGCTCCGCCGTCTCCTTGTCTGTCAGCTCGCCATGCATGAAGGTGCAGCTGACAAAAAAAAATTTTAAACGTCAAATCATGAACCACGCTATCTATCACATGTAAATGAGCCGGAAGGCGAATCAATATATGGATGTCTGAATTTATACTCATACTGTTTATTATTATTATTTTTTTAATCTTGTTTTTGGAGGCTTCAGTGCACCCTGGGTGACTATGCTAGCCTCATTGGGAAGTTCAAGCTATCCTACAAACACGTTAGTCAACTCTTGTACTCAAAGCTTCTTCGAAGAAACAATATAGTTTCTGGGCATTGTCAGACAAGGGTTGACTGAGAATTACATTTATTTCGCGGGTTTGATTTAATATATTTGGTAAATATTTTCTTCTCAATTCTTCGGTCCAACCACATTCCACCAATATATGAAATAGATCTTCTGTCATATTGCACTGATTACAGAGGAAAGACGGTATTCTACCCATCATGTGATAAAACCTGTTAACTGGAATGTGGTCTGATCGCAATCTAATGTTTATTAGTTATAAGTACACTTGATACACTCAAGTTAGTCAATGTTATACACATTTTTGTACATGTATATTCCATTACATCTACTAACAATCAGTATATACCTATACACTAAATAGTAACCAGAACCAACAATAACAGTCAAAGGCATCCTCTAAGATGGCACAATTAATCCATATCATATATAAAAAGTGAAAAGATATTGAGACAGGCCAGACACAATAAAACCTGAACCATTTACCTATCGACAATACGACGACTAAAATGACAACATTTTGCTCACTTTTTCGATCGTTTCGATATATGAGACACTCCATCTTAATTATCAATTTAAGGCTACAACTTATATTGATTTTTTTTAAATCATATTTTAAAAAGTTACATGGTCGCCAGCCGGTATCGCTCGCGGTTCGGTAATAAATCTTTTAACATTCTAATCTTTGGAGCTAATCGAGCTAATCTTCGAATTATCTTTTTAACTGATAGGTAAATGGTTCGGGTTTTATTGTGTCTGGCCTGTCTCAGTATCTTTTCACTTTTTATATATGATATGGATTAATTGTGCCATCTCAAAACTTGCATAAAACAATGATGTATGGTCGGTCAAATCTCTAAGTTTGTACACGTCAATGTTTTGTGCAAACATTTTGTTAAATTACACATAAAATGGACTTAGTTTCAGAATTTTCATTTTCTTTTCCAGTACAAACTTAACATGCGGCTCATACTAATCACTTCTTCATAGTGCATATGTCAAAACATCAAGTAGCGTATATTTGTTATGCGGTGCATATTTTTTGCATTGAACTGTTACGCGTATTACGAGTTACTGTTACGAGTGTGTGTTCCGTATATGCCAACACCAAAAGTTTTAAAAGTTTACGTATACTTTAATTTGTAAATTAATTTGACAGCAGCATTATGACTTATGTCCGATGTCGTGATAGCCCAGAGCGCAACGAACCTGTCTCAAATTAATAAGGCCCCATAGTGCCATGGTTCGAATCCGGGCGTGTACCAATGAGTTTTTCTGACTTAAGTACACAATTTCACTGACACCGTGCTTCGGAGGGCACGTTAAGCAGGTCTCGGACGCTGTCAATAGATGGCGGTCGTTACAGTTCCCAACCCGCAGTGGAGCAGCGTGGTGGACTTAAGCTCCAAGCCCCCCTCCTCACCCTGGGGGAGGCCTAAGCCCCTGCAGTGGGGTGAAATGGGCTGATGATGATGATTATGACTTATACTAATACTTAGAGGAGAGATTAGCACTAAACTTGGATGTCATACACAAACAGCCGTTGCACACTTTTTGTTAAATGTAGTGCTTTTTGAATAATTCTTCTACTTATAAAGAAATTATTGATGATGAGCGCAAAGTGCCAAGGACCGGACCCTAGCATCTTTCCTGCGTCAGCGCATGGCTAGGCTGATCCTCTGAACAAAATATTCTTTGCTCAGAGGGTCACCCAATACCAATCGCAACCGGAACCATATTATATTTTATTTGGATATATAGTCGGTGTCAAAAAACGTAGATAAAAATATCACCTAACAGTTCGGTTATAATTCACGCACACAGAGACGGTTTGTTATTGGTTACTATAGATTAGTGAGATTGTGTGGTCTGTTAAATAACACACACAAAGTGTGCAAAAGTTGGCCTGTCATTTTTGTTGACATTGTATTGCGAGGGTCCATCCAGACATTATATAATATAAAGTGTAGTGTACTAATTACATACTAATTACTACTTGCTAATACTAATATATTATGCTACTTACTTAACCATATGCATATATTACCGGCATGACTTCTGCATGACCTCGGCCCGGTTGTACCCGCTCATCTTGCAGAACGCCTCGTTGCAGTACACTATTGGGTAATCTACAATCTGAGCGTTGGCCAGTAGAAAGCTGCTGTCTGCTGCAACATAAAATCCAGTCTAAGTTCATGTGTTCAAAAGCTTTAAGCATTTTGTAAAAACCATAGAAATCTAAACAAATATTAGAAACGCTTTTTGGCAACCGCCAACTTGGAGAAGGGACGGATTTCACTCATTTGGATGCTTATTGTAGCTGTTGTAACTTTAATCCGCGATAGAATGAATAGAAATTAGTTTATTTAGTTAGAGGTAGATTGTTTCCTACAAATGCTGTTAAACTGTCAAGTTAAAAGAAGCCGTAGTTCTCACGGGTGGAATTATATGTTACTTGTGCCACGACAGGTCATTTATAATACCTACCAATTTTATCATACGATATACATTTATTCGTGGAAAAATTATATCCCTAACTAATTGTGTTCTTGAAGATGAGATCAAAAAAAAGAGCCAAATCGAGTGTTTTTTAGGTTCATTCTAAAATAATATTCTTGTTTACAGATGATACTTATTTAAATAATTTAACATCTTGGGACGTCAATTTAATTATTTTATAATATATGAGTTTACGAGTACAGTCATGGTACAGATCACGTCAAACTTCATGGCGGATCGGAATACAGCGCTTTAAGCGTGCTTGCGCAGGTATAGTCATATACCCTTCGCTTCACTGCGTCCTGCTACACCTAAAACTGGTTACTGCGGCGCAACTTGTGCCTACGTTCGGATTCGCCATAAAATTTGATTGGAACTGTACAATCGTACGAAATTTCCGTTTTAGCTACTTGCCATTTTAAATTAAAATAAAACCATCACGATCCAAATTTTTTATCTCAGACTTTTTAAACAAAAAGTTACTGTGATGAATTCAAGAACAAAAAAATTTTTATTAATTACTTGTTAATTTGTTTTCACAGTCGCGTCTGCACTCAAATATGTACAACTAGAAAATATTATTATTTTGTGAATACGGATACAGCTCGAAACATTAATGCTGAGTTTGGAGGATACATGACTAATGAACAGACCGTGCGTTTTTCGTGTAGTCGCTTAATGAAAGCTGATCCGTATCAGTCTACAGCAGAACGCAATATTCAACCCATTTATGTCAAATTGACAAACAACAGCCCCCACTGTTCAACCAATTTACACTATTATCGCTGCTTCCGCAAAACGTCATACTGCACTGTTAAAGAAGCCGTTTCAACGCTACAGGACTTACACTTAGAGACCCTTTTGTCTGTTCTTCCCGGACTTGATATCTACCGACTACAACTTTTCCCGTAGTCCAAAAGTTGTCCAAATGGACAACTTTCGGCATAAAAAAAAATAGTTTCCGAGAAGCAGTTGATATCTCCATTACAAACTTTGTGGAGTCTCTTAGTCAGTTCTATCGGAAAGGCATTCATCATCTCCCCCTATTAGGTGGCAGAAATGCGTAGAAAATACGGGCGATTATTTTAATCAAATAAACACTTTTTTTAGGGATTCGTAGTTTAGTTTTTTAAGGTCACGTATCTCACAAGGAAATATGGAACCCTTGTAGGATCACTTCGTTGTCCGTCTGTCTGTCTATGAAAACCCTTCTTCTTAAAAACGCGAGAAGGTATCAAATTGGAATTAATATCAAATACTTAGATCTACAGTCCCTTGGAGCTTTAAAAAAATTAAAGCTTCTAAGTCCACCTGATCAAAAATACGGCCATTTCTTAATGTTTTGACACTCGCGAGCAAATCAAAACCTATAGGTGTACCCACCTGTGCATACCGTTGACCTACAATCACGTTTAGCAAGAAACAAGATCTTACAGTACAAGTTAAGGAAAAATCCTAAAATCGTTATTTTGTAGCTATATCACAATTACTTAAACGCAATGCTCTCTAAGTTTGCTGTAGGTACCCTGACAGGGTGGCTAAGTCATCACCATTGTAATACTTAAACCTTGTAAATAAATAATAGAACTGAAGGCCTATCCGTAATAAATATTTTCAATACACAAGTAGCATCATTGATTCTGTAAAGAAGTTTCACTTCAGACGTGTGGTTCGAGACATTTTTAAAGGGGTGATCGACCAGCGAGCTTCACCGCGGTTTTATGACTCATCGGCATAGATATAGGAATAATATATAATAGTAAGACTAGAACAAGCGCTCATTCAACTGGACTTTCTGCTTCTGGTCTTAGTATTAATTATTATTCCTACTTCTATGCCGATGAGTCATAAAACCGCGGTAAAGCTTGCTTGTCGATCACCTCTTTCAATGAAAATTAGCCAAGTAAAATACGACGGTCCAGGGAAGAATGAACAGAAAATAGCTGCGTTATAAGTTTTAATAAATTATACTAACCTATTGATCTTGTCGAAACGAAATGCATTAATGCTTTTTGAAGTGAAACTTCTTATGGCACCGGGTGAGCCTAAAACGACACGAAATTGCGTCACGCTAAATATTATAAGTGGGGGAAATATAAGGAACAATCGGCTTTCACATGAGAAGCCGGTTGTTCCCTATATCCCCACTACTAACTGCTGAGTGGGGAGTAAGGCCAGAGCATTACTCAGTTTCGTGTCGCTGGCAGCTGGGTCATTGCTCGGAGTGTCAATAGATGTGAAAACCGTGAAAACCAGATTTTCAATAACTAAGATAATTATAATAACATTATGAAAATTAAAATTTTAATACTAAAAGTTCTAAGTTTTCACTTCTGTCGGCAGTTCCTATAACTGCCAATCAGTTTTTTTTACGTACAAATTTATATTCATGACCTGAAATAAATCTTGAACACGAGAATCATGAAATATCAAAGTATCACACAGCAAGTGGATTTCGAAATCCTTGTTTTTATTGCGACGCGAAATGGCTTGTAACAGGTGATGCGAATTACATGTTTTGGGTCACGATATAAACCCCTAGTTTTTATAATCGGCAATGAAACGCGTGCGGCACTCAGATGGATGTGTTTGTAGATGAAATTATGCTGTTATATTCTCGATTTCGAATATGTTGCCATTTTAAATGGAAGTTAATTTATTTACTGTCGTATGTAGAACTCTTTACCAAAAGTAACAAGATAGGTAATAATAATACATGGGACAGCCCACATAGTGCCATCTAGTCCCAAAGTATGAAAGTATTATGTTCGTGTTATGAGTTACTAGACAACTGATATACATACTTAAATAATCTTATAAATATTTTACACCCAAACCCGGAACAAAATAAAGATGTTCATGCGCACAAACATTAGTTCCGGGCGGGAATCGAACCCACAACCACTCGCTAATCGGTCATGTATAACAATAGGATCGACAACGATAGATGAAAAAAACTGAACCATTTAACAAATAGCCTAAAGCAATAAAAGACAGTAAATCACCTATTTTTTTTTTGACACCAATGAGAGATTTCTTACAGCTCGCGCCAAACTTCTCGTGCGCTCTGAAGTTGAGCGAGTAGCTTCGCAGAAGGAAAAACAGGTACGTAAGGATCGATAGCGGGCCCCGCACCTTTGCAAAACGCTTCCACGTTATCTTCAGAGCTTAGGTACTCTATGACTTTGGCGCGAGTTGTAGGTACTTGTTTTATGTGCCGTTTGTTGATCACTACATCCCTCTAATATTATGTATAAGCTTTTATTATTTATATTATTATCTGCCCTACTCCATTGGTACAGTGCTCTTACAGTGAGTGTTCCACTTATCTATCTTAATCTAAATTACTTTTCTATTTTTTTTTTACTGCATTCACTACTTGCAATTTGCATTTCAAATGAGAATTATTTCTCTGTAACTATGGACCAAATATCACCTGAGTACAGCTAGCAAACGAAAAGTAGCCTCAAGAAATGGCAGTATGCATCTATTTTTATAAAATAACCATAGACACAAATGTAAAATAACCGTTTTTTATACAGACGTAGAACCATATTGCTAAATCTTGTTATATTATGGCCAGAGTCCTGTTTTAAACACTCATTTCTCTACACAACAAAGCACGACGATATACAACTACCATCCTACTTCAATAAATGCTCGCATCACTAGCACACCTTATTTATTTATTGTCTATACACTTATCGATGTTATACTTCGAGATGTTATCACTCGACTATCAGTCACTTCAAATGTCACTGACCGACGAACAATTTATTGTTCGGACTTTCTAGCGCGTTTTAGAAAACTTCAATCGATTCATATTGGAAGTCATTTGTTTTTCATCGAACTTTTTATCAGAACTAAACTTTTATAGTTTGTTTCAATGTTCATATTTAATAGGCTTAGTTCAAAATTGTGCAACATGGTCCAATTTTTTTTTGTATTTATAGAAATAGATGCCTTAATTCAACATAAAATTAGTGAAATTTTTTGGAGGCGTAATTATAAATACTACTGGTCGCCCAGTGGTCGACGTTCGACTATATATACATTTTTGAAACCAACAATAATAAATAGGTGAGGGTGTGTCAATTCAAACTGCATCAAACGACAGATTATCCAACTCGTATACTTGACAGTATAGATTTTAGCTTTTGGCGCTCCTTTTCCATGAATACTTTAACTATGTCAAATCTCAAACTCCTCCGTACCCGTTATATGCTTTAAAAAGGATACAAAGTTTTTTCTTCGCGTATTAATATATAGATTTTCAAATCAAGTGGTTTGATTTCTTGTTAAAGCATAACAGATTTTTCAAAAATGTAAATATGCAGTTTTGTTTTCTCAAAAATCAAGCTCTTGACCCCTTTAAACACTTTTCGCTATTTTTTATAGTTTAGGATTTGGCTATACAGTCCCATCTCAAACAGTTAATGTATGTAAATTTTACCATTCTACACTTGTACTCCACATAAACTTTTAACTATGCCGAATCGCACACTCCTCCGTGCGCGTAGTATGCTTAAAAAGGGCTCTAAAGCTTTTCCTTCACGTATTTACATATGTATAGAATAAAAAGAAAACGTGAAACATTAATATGACGTCACAACTACATGCAGTCATCGACGGCCATACAAATCAGCCATAAATTTTCAAGAATTGATTATGCCTTGAAACCATTCATAAATTTTAAAAAAATAATACCAAAATACCCCTGAATATCTATATTTTCATAAAAAGTATTCAAACGTAATTTCAACATTTTTGATCTAAGCCCGTACTTATTTAATGAATATTGAATCGAAGGAATGATTATATACTTGATACAAAGGAAGCAATGACGTATTCATAGATGTGGAAATGATTTTATCGTCATGTAATGTAACCATCATTGGCACAGAATAAATAAATTCATAAAAAAAGACGAATAGCAGCCATAAAAAAGGTATAGCCTTCCTCAACTCAGTCGCCTGTAACATATTACTCATTTAACTGCACAGTAAGCGGCCCGAAACTTGGTGTTGCCGTTCTTCGTATCTTTATGTAGATCTACGTATACTTAGCCCTAGTAGAAACATCGAGAAAAATTAAAAGTATTTCCGTATGGAAATGTCATGATAGCCCGAGCGCACCGAACCTGTTTCTAATTTACAAGGCCATGTGACTGTGGTTCGAATCCGGACGTGTACCGATGAGTTTTTCTGACTTAAGTACATAACTATCACTGACTCCGTGCCTCGGAGAGCACGTTAAGCAGTCGGTCCCGGTTGCTGGCAATAGACGGCGGTCGTTACAATTTGCCAATCCGCATTGGAGCAGCGTAGTGGATTTACGTTCCAAACCCTCTCACCCTAGGGTCCTCCCTAGGGGTAGCCCTCCTGGGCTAAGCCCCTACAGTGGGGTATAATGGGCTGATGGAATGTATTTCCGTATATTTTTCGATACAGACTGACTGTATTCTAAAATTCTTGTTACAACTCCGGAGATTCAGTATGCCACGTGATGCCACACAATTAAATGCACGGCAAATTCTTATCAGTTTGTTTCGCTTTCCGACATTTTACAGCAAATTAATTCAATTACGAAGATATACTATGGATTTGGATCATCTATTCGCGACGTTGCGTTGTATACATAGCTCTCCCTGTGTCCCTGAACCTCAATTGCGTAAGAGACAACTACAGACCAAAACGAAAAATTCAAGTTCCAACGGGAGTTCCAATTTTCTTAACCGATTTTCATCTTTCTTTTTTCTAGATAAGAATCTAGATGATATTGTTTTTTTAGTACCATTTAAAACGCTTACTGGAATCACTTTTTTTCAGAGTAGAAAAAGATGCGTATTTATTTTATTATATATTATTGTCCTAATTTAAAAAAAAGTCATGCAAGTCACAGACTGTCAGACCAATGGTTTTTGGTTTGACAAATAATAATACCTGAGAATTCCAAACAGCGCCATGTAGTTCCAAACTAAGCAAAGCTTGTATTATGGGTGCCAAACAACTAATATATATACTTAAATATTCTTTATAATATATACATATATAGATATTTACACCCAGACACGGAACAAATAGACATGTTCATGCACACAAATATATGTCCCGGGAGGGAATCGAGCCCGCGACCCTTGGCTCCGCAGTTAGGGTATCTAACCACTCGGTTAATCGGTCAATATTAAACTATTTAAATAAATTCTTTACTTCGACCCGATATCCATATTTTGGAAACAGCAATTACAAAGTATTCATCAAATGACATTCATAGAAAAATAGAGTATTTCATTATTAGTTACTTATTTTTGTTTATATGTAAATGCGTCACCTTCGTGCTTAAAACGCACCACGAAAGTTGTATTAATCGACTCGTATTGCGTGACCCGTTTCTGGTCTGTACTAGTTGTATTTATACTTGCCTTAATATAATATCATGGTAATATCTAGTATTCATCATCATCATCATCATCATCAGCCCATTTTTACCCCACTGCAGGGGCTTAGGCCTCCCCCAGGGTGAGAAGGGGGGCTTGGAGCTTAAGTCCACCACGCTGCTCCACTGCGGGTTGGGAACTGTAACGACCGCCATCTATTGACAGCGTCCGGGACCGACTGCTTAACGTGCCCTCCGAAGCACAGTGTCAGTGATATTGTGTACTTAAGTCAGAAAAAACTCATTGGTACACGCCCGGATTCGAACCATGGCCCTGTGGGGCCTTATAAATTTTAAGACAGGTTCGTTGTGCTCTGGGCTATCACGACACTATCTATACGACACGACTATATCTAGTATTACATTTAACCATTTTTCTAAGATTTTTTAGACTAAACTATGTAACGGCCATTTACAGTAGCAAGCGGTAGGCGTATCGTGGGAACAAAACATCTCCCATGGGAAATGAGTCGCTGCCCGTCCTACAGACATTTACTTTCCTTAGCCACACAAAGCAAATTATCTTTGCGCTGTGAATTATGTAAACGGGAAATCCGACTTCAATCATTTGAATAAACATTATTTTATAAAATATTTCTAATATGTTTCATTGTTAAAAACTTTGTTTACCTGCTATAAAAATAAAAATGTCAGCTCAGCAGTCATATTCAGTTGTGAGTGTGTATTTATTCCATTTTAAAATCACCCTTAAAAAAATTATTAACAAGGTATTTTAAAATAATTTGTAGTCAAAACACACACCCCTTTACACCCCTTCAGAGGATACGTTTAAAAAATCGATAATATAAGTGTTTGATAATTTGTGTAGTACATTATTACGAGAATTATTTATATTATTATTACACAAGTTTGAACACCCTTTTTTGCGTTTAACGATTCGGTCATTACATTATTAAAATGTGTCTTATATTATTTACGCTTTATTCAAGGTTTATCCGTAAAAACTTAACAGCACCTCTTAATTTGGTTGTTTACTTATGATTTTGCACTTTTGTGCTGTTTGTGCACAGCTATGGCTCAAGTCCTGCTTAACGGTACCCTGAACTCACATTTCTACTTTATGTCATAAACATACCTAAAATTTTCAAGGTTTTAACAAAATTCATTTTATTTCAATTTGTATTCAATGTAAGATGTATTATTAAGTCGAGTGGTAGCGAGCCCGCTTCTTGTTTAAAAGGTCGTGGTTCGAATCCCAGGGCATGTACCAATGAGTTTTTTCTAACGTATGTACATAACTATCACTGACTCTACACCTCGGAGAGCACGTTAAGCCGTCGGTCCCGTTTGCCTTCAAGAGATGACAATCGTTACAATCCACCAACCACATTGAAGCAGGGTGGTGGATTAAGCTTGAAACCCCCTTTTCCCGACGAAAGGCCTAAGTCCCTGCAGTGGGGCAATAATGGGTTGATGGAATGGTAAGTTGTATTAAACAAACTTATTGAAAGTCAAGACACATTTACCGCCTGTTTAGAAATACTAGAAGAAGAACCAGCAAGAAACTCCTGATATTTTTTACTACAATCATGGACGAAATTAACCGCCCACCTCAATTTCTCTTCAACGTATTATTTTTTTCAACATAGAATGTTTACGACTATTATAATGAGAAGCGATGAGAATGTGCGTTATGATCACAGAGCATTAAAGTAGGTTAGAGTTGGCATGTAGGCGGTTACGCTGTCCCCTTCAACTATGCAATATGATGCACACTTAATTAAGTAACCTAAACTCCAAAATGCGACATCATATCAAATATGTAAGGGAAAGGGATGAACGACTTAACTGCTTTCTAAAATGATATAAATCTAAGACAAAACTATTTACGTATGCGTCACATTATTACTTATATTTGTTTTGTGAGTAATTATTTTTGGGACACGTGTCTCTGAACAAAATACACGTGCACCTCTAACCTACTCGGTTCTCTGTGGTTATGATCATTCAAATATTCCTTGACGGAATAATAACCTTTTTTTAAGAGTGTTTGTTATTTAATTTGTAATACTTCTATCGGAGGTTTATTTTTAAAAACGAATAAAATTGCCCATTCTTGAAGTGGTAACTTTTGAAAATCTAAATCTAGAAATCATAAGCATAATATGCTTACCTCTAGGATTAATATTGTGGCCATCATCGCCCACCTTAAAGAAAGTTTGTATGTAAAATTACTCGGTAAAATCGCAAAGTCTTTTAAAGGGACCTACATTATCCCTGGCTCGCTGAGATTTGACCAGGCGTTTCATAGCATCTTGACTGAGTTTGGATATCGGCGAACACAGTATATATCGGAGATCTGGACACGTCAAGGCAACGCGATACTCCGAACGCGTTGTTTCTTACACGGAACACCTAAGAGGTATGATACCTACTTCTTCTGATCCAAGAGTATAGTGAAGAGATTCATATACTTACCCGAATGCTTAGGATACAATTGGTTTAAACACCAGTTAACCCGAAGTGATTACCACTAATGCACTGCACTATGCAGGTGCAGTGCGTTAATTTCGAGCCAAATTTTAGTGTACAGACATAGTTAGTAAATAATTTGATTGTTAAACCTATAATTTAGTATTGCCCTTTTATTTTCAAACTGTCTGTATTAATAATTCAATTAAACCTTTGTTCAATTTCAAATCAACCTTTGATTTTGCCGCCAAGCCCTACCACATAGCCCAGGGAAATCTTTGTCCTCATAGGAAGAGCACCCGACCCACGTTAAGCTGATGAGACCAAATTGACTTCGCACTCGCACTGGGGACTCTCATCTGAGCTGAACCGGAGAATCTAAGTATGATAACATAATTTTAGTATTAGGTAATTTCTAGTTACACTTTGTGGGGACGTTTTCCCACAGTGTAATAAATTCACTCTTGTAACGTATTTAAAGATTATGTTACATAACTACGAAATAAAGATATATGATTTGATTTCATTTGATGTTTTTATGTACGTAATGGCATGACGTCATGGCCGCCAATTGACGTTTCTCAGTACACAAGGGAGAACATGTATTTTCATGTTCTCTCGATGGCTACCCTGCGTTCACCGTATGTATGGGCAACAATAATGGCTTCTTAAAAATTTATTTCGGCGCTGGATAGGTAGTGGAGGGTCTGTTCCATGGCTTGCTCGAAGTCTAGATCTTACTCCGATGGACTATTACATCTAGGGCCATATAGATAGCCTCGTCTATGGTGCAGGAACAATTATGTCCATACAAGTGCTTCGATATCGAATAATTCATGCGGCAGTTATTATACGACACTCCTCATTAACTTCGGACGTCATTAAAAGTCAATTAAGACAAAGAATGCGCGCTTGTATACAGAACAGGGGCGCTCATGTGGAACATGACCTATAGAGACACAAAGTTTGTTTATAAACTTTAATTAGATTTTTCTTTTAATATATTATAAACTTATTATTTTAATTTATTACCGTTTCTTGTTCAAATGAAAAAGTTATGTACCATTATTTTTAGTATTTTTCTGCATCTAAACAACCTTATGGAATATTTGTATCTTGTATAATACCCAAATAGATTGAGATGCTTTTAATAAGGTCACCACAGCTCGCACCAAATTTGGAAAATCCAAGGATCTTTGAAATACTACATCAAAACGTTATAACATTGCGTACACAATTCATTATTCTAAATAAAAAATAATTATGAAATGCTTATTTCTACATGAAGCATCATAGGGCAAAATTGATTGCTTATTAAGTGTAAAATATGCTCTTAACGGAAAGGGCAACTAAACAGTTTACATTGAAAAATGCCAAATACATAGCTCTATTGCCTTAAAGATATGCTAAATGAATATTAAGTGCTGCGAACGATGCGGAAACGATTTTTGAACTGCGTATTCATATCGTTAGCTTAACTTAAACATTTTTTAATGGATTCTTTATAGTAAGTATTAAATAATATAGATCGATTTTCGTACGCCGATCACCGATACTTTCTTGACATAAGTAATCTAGAAATTCTGACTACAATAGACTACAAAATACTTTGTATTTTTTTATTTGATCAGAGCTTGAATCCGAATCCACTTGGCTGGTTTTTTTACATTTAAAATACGTTATCTTAATTTTTAAACCAAAATGAGTCATAAATAAGTTGTTGTCAATAGATATTCATCTATCATCTATTTGATTGACCGATTGGCCAACGGATTAGAGACCTTTACCTTTGACGACATCTCGTTCTGGCCCTATATTATGACAAATTTTGTCACGATGCGCGTGTAGCCATGCGGGGCAAATATTTGTGTGCATGACGATGTCTATTTATACCGTGTCTGGGTGTAAAATATTTACATATGTATATATTATTTTTTTAAATAATAATAATAATAATAACGTACACTACACAACAACGCCTAGACGCCTAGGCGTCAAACTAAGCATTAGATTGTGTTTTGGGTACCAAACGAAGACACCACATAACAACCAAGACCCGGGACCAGTATCAATATTGTAGCGTATGTGTCTGGCCGCTTATCAAACTGGCCACACACAACGTTACATTCTAGTTATTTTAGATCTAGAATATCAATTTAAATAATAGAATTAGATAGAGAAATAGAAATAAAGGAAAGTCGAATTTGCGGGGCCGAACAATAATGATTGTTACGCGATTAGTGATTTTATAAGTAAATAAAGTGTAATTTTATACTCGTTAATAATAAAAAGGAAGTTCAGTTATTCAGTGGTATTTTTTACGCTCCCAATAGGAACGATTCCTACAATATTCAACATATAAATGACCCGACCTGGGATTCGAACCCGGGACCCCCGTATCGTAGCATCGTAGGCAGGGTCGCTATCTGCGAGGCCAAGCAGTCATCAAATAAAATATATACAAATAATATAAGCTTTGCTTAGTTTGGGACTGGATCGCGTTGAGTGGTATATCCCAGGTATTATTGTTATTTTATAAATAAGTAAGTAGCATCATCAAACTGTTTCTTAAACAGACTTTAGACTATTCTTTGACGTTTATGAATTTAAATAAAAAACCATTTGGCAATGAAGCTATATAGAGACGCCATTTCACTAGAAATTATCTCCAGTATATGTGTCGCAGGATGATTTGATAATTCGAATTTTCGCGAAAACGCTAGGGATTTTGCAAAAACACGAATAAACAGACAATGGTGAAAACATTTCTCAATCTTACTGGAAAGAGTTATGGTTTTTACAAAACACTAGTCCCTATAGTAATTCTGCAAAACGAAACGTTAGCTATTATGAAATAAGAACGCTGGTTGACCGGTCGGAGCGCCCAAATCGAGACCTCTTCTACAATCATTCACGCACGTTGTTTTGTTTATGTTTTGAGAGCAACTCAGCAGTTTTTCGTTTTAAATGTGGTTAAAAGTGTGCAAAAGTTTTTATAAATCGATAATGTCATTTCTAACTCTTCATAACTAAATGATCTAATACTTCAAAGTTCACAGGGTAAAACTAGGAACCCAGTATTCACTGTTACTAGAGCGACTAGCGTTTTTGCAAAACCCTATCTTTTTCCAGTAAGATTTGCAAATATTTTCGCCACTGTCTAATTATCCATGTTTTCGCAAGATACCTAGAGTTTTCGCTAAAATTCGAATAATCAAATCATCCTACGACATATGCAAGAGGATATAAACTTGGTATAAACAGTGTAACTTTTATCATAAATGGAGTCGCTCAGCGGAAGAGTGCTTACTTACTAGCTTACTCTATATAATATGGAGATAATGAGCAAAATGTGATTAAAAATCTTACCCGATTTCTTTTTAATTTGTTTGCCCAAGGTCAAAATTATGCGTTAATTATTAAATAGTAATACTCTATTGGGATATCAAAGCAATTAATATCATTTCAAAACACAAAAATTTAAAAGTTACGCCACTATACTGAAAAAAAATATATTAATCATGTTATTCCGGTTCAGATTAAGTCATTATTGTAAAAGTATAACTCATTGTTCTGTACTGAATTGTTTTGCATTAGAGGGATATGAGGCAAGAGTTGTAAGTGATAATCATATTTTTTTATCAATGGGGCGTTCATTTGGATACGAAATATGTAATTCTAAATCTGATAATAAGTAGGAAAATCGTTCTACTTCTTCTAATCAATATTGGGCCAGTGTGGTTTTTGAGATGTCATAAAATTCATGACGGAAGAACTTTTTCGATCAATGCCATCTAACTATACCACATATAACCTTAGGCCACTATGGTTTGGAAAATAACACATATTTTACCTTACTTTTGTAGCTTGGGCCACTCTTCCGCTGACATATAGGTACTTTGGATTTTTTAGTGTTCAACAGTCACTACACATAAAAAAAGAATTCTGTCATCAAGTAAATAAATTTTCAGTATATACAAATACCGCATATTTACGCATCCGATTTAGTTAAAATTTGGAATAATAATTATTATAATATTAGGGACTCCCATACAATGCCATGTAGTCCTAAAATAAGCAAATATTATGCTTGTAATATTGGCCACTAAGACAACTGAGATATATACTTAAATATTCATTATGACTTATACATATATAGATAGTTTTACACGTGTACCCAAACACGGAACAAATAGGCATGCACACAAATATTTGTTGCAGGCGAAAACCGAACCCGCGACCCTTGGCTCCTCAGTTATGGTCCTAACCACACGGAAAAAACAAGACTTGATGCTGCAGCCAGGACTATCTCCTCATGAGAATTCTCCTCAACGGTTAGTAGCACGAAAACAAAACTTTTTAAATACGTCGGATTTTGATAGTTAGTATGACATTGAAAATATTCCATGTATTTAATAAAAAACCGACCGACTGCGAGTCATTTTCGCCCTGAGGGTTTCGTACAAATATTTAACATATTTTAACGTATTTATAGCTACTCCTTCCGAAACGCACGAAAATTTATAGAACCTAAAAAAATTACTTCAAATTAGAATTAGGTAATTTCTAAAAGTTATTTCTTTACTTGTATAACGAGAAATTCTGTTGTGCAAAATTTTAAGATTGTAGGTCGACGGGAAGTACCCTATAGGTTTTGATTATGCGCCACTTGGTGTGAAAATATACTACTGTTTTTTGTGACACTGCTACATAATCTTCATTTTTTTACAGGAATATACCAGCACGGACAGATTCGATATGAGTTTTAGTAATTTAATACCTCGAGTCGTGTAATGGAGTAGTGGCAAGCCGAGCTTCTTGTTTAGAAAGTCGTAGTTCGAATCCCAGAATCCAATGAATTTTTCCTGACTTAAGTACATAATTATCATTGCCTCGGTCGCAGTTGCCAACACCAGATGGCAGTCGTTGCAATCCACCAACTCACACTGCAGCAGAGAGGCTAAGCATCCTCATACCGAGGGCAGGCCTAAGCGCCTGCAGTGGGGCATAATGGGCTGATATAGTGATTTAGTACCTCAACCCGTTTCTAAGAAAATAATAATAATAATAATAATACATGGGACTTCCCACACAGCGCCATCTAGTCCCAAAGTAAGCAAGTATTATGCTTGTGTTATGGGTTACTAGACAACTGATATACATACTTAAATATTCTTTATTATATATACATATATAAATATATTTTTTTTTATATATATAAGAAAAGGGTTGTAGGCAGAGAGAAGACAGACAACAAATGACAACAAGGGTTTTTTTCTAACCTTTTCAGGAACAAAATCCCAAAAAAGGAATAAATGAAAGGGCGCGTTCTTTAAAGTGTCATTTAGAATTATTATTTAACGACTCATTTGAAATGTTATTATACAAGTCATCTTATGCTATCTTTTAATTCGATATTCATAAGAAATAGATTTAGTACAAAGTGTGTCGTCTCTCCAAATTAAACAATCATTTTTGTTTTAAAATATTTGCGAACATTCACGGTACCTACCAGCGCATGAGAAATCTTTATGAAAAAAGATGTTTCTTATCTTGTGATCGTATACCATAACATAGCATCAGCCCATTAAAACCCCACTTCAGGGGCTTAGACCTCCCCTCGGGACGAGGGGACTCGGAGCTATTGATGACAACCAAGACTAACGGTTTAACATGCTCTCCGAGGCACGGAGTCAGTTATAGTTACGTAAGTACATAAGTTAGAAAAAAACTCATTAATAGACATAACTCACTACCACTCGGCTATCACGACACGTGATATTGTATAGATATAATTATTTAGCTTAACTATCTGTATGATTAACATATTGAAAGGAAAAAAAGATTGTTTTTATTTTAAAATATTCTAATTTGTAACATTTTCAGCACTATTCGATAATTTGAATCAAGGTTGAAAATTATATTTTCCTTTTGTGTATTATCGATTACAATTTAGTGGGATATTGCGTGAGTCGCTTAGCAATGACCACTACGGTTCCTAGTTAATAGCAAACAAATAACAATCTTATACTGCAGATTTCTAAATAAGTTTCAAGGCTATTGACCGCCAGGGGTGCTGCTGCAGATGTGTATCTTAGAAACGTCTAGACTGATTTTGGTACGGTTTTTTGCATTACATAGGTATCACCTACGGGTAGACTATTAAATAAATTGTGCAATTATGAGCCACCAGGGGACGCTGCAATAGATATGTGTCTCTAAAACGGCTGGTAGGATCTCTACGCGGTTTTTGCGTTATATAAGTTGAAACCTATGAGCTAAGTATCAGCTAAAACTAAAAGTAAGAGTAAGTTTAACTGTGCAAACACGTACGATTTTAACTAATAATAGTACAACGTAGCTCGTAGCCCGTAGCGAGTAACAACGTAGCGCCGTAGCGTTGCAGCACGCCATCGACAATAAAGTCGTAGTGTTACTAAATTTTAGTAAATCCAGGGTCCACATTTGTATCAAGTGGGCGTATCACGATCAGCATGTTTTCGTATCGTTTCGTACTCATATGTGGACGCCTTCTTTTGCTCTCTTGTATCACTTTGCCGTATCGTATTTAAAATGCGTCCAGACTTACAAATGTCGTATCGTGTTTGTGTATCGACATAATGTATCCTCTATGATGATCTGGAAAAAACCCGACTCAATATGGAACGGGTTGTATCACGTATCGTTTCGAACGTTGTATCGTGCTACGGTATCAAAATCCGTCCAAACTAGAAATCACGTATCGGATACGACATCAGAATGGCGTATCACATGACCGTGTATCATTTTCTGTCTACATTAGCGTTTTTGATACGCGTCGGTGTAATGAAACGGAGATATGATACGCCTACTTGATACAAATGTGGACCCGGCTTTAGTTAGTTCAATTAATTATTAATGTTTACCCTAATATTACAAGTCTAGGTTAGTTAAAAAACAAAAGCTTAGCTTAGGAATATAAATAATAATATAATTAAAAATAAAAATACAAATCTAACATATATTCTGAATAATAAATGTAAGACAATAATAATAGTAATATAAAATCAATATATACCATGTAAATGGCAAAATTAATTTACTTGAATTATTGATTTAATTGACATTGCCCAAATTATCTAAATAGTTTATTTCTCTTAGAAACTGTTAATTCAATATTTTGTATGACGTCATAGACAAGTTTTAAATGAGTTCGTATACTTCAGTGGTATGAATTGAATGCGAGTTATAAAACACACTTTTTATTAGCCGTCTGTCAGCACTTTACAAGCCTTTTGTTTGAAAAAGTAACTTTAAATTACCAATATTTCAATCGATCGTCAGTGACCAGCTGATGAAGATATACGTATACGAGTATAATTTTATTTTGTCCAAAAAATTTTTACAATTTTTTTGTTCAATATTTATAAAATCTTATTCTAAAGTGTTGTTATTGACATCATTTACAAAAGTATATTAACAATCTATCGAAATAATCAAACTGCACAAACTTTTTGTTTGTCTTTTTTGTTTTTTGTGTACATGCAAAGAATGTCTATTTAAATCTAAGTCTTTAAACGATCGTGCAGGGCAGCCTTAAAACAACTTCAATAATGATAGAACTTCAATTTGTATATACGTACATGGATAGTATACGTACTAGGTGTTATCTCGAAGTCAAGATTACAGCGATAAGAATCGAGTATTAAGGGCCCTGTAAGAGCGGAACCGGGCGGCTATAGGCACATTCAAGTGGAGGGAAAAAAGAAGGAAATTTTATCATTCCTAAAGAAGGAAGATTTATCAGGGCGGAAATGAACAAGAATAAAAGGCACGCGTTCGACTATAACGAATTAATAAGCTTAAGGGTAGATAATAACCACGTAGAGACGACACACACGTGACTTCACAGTACTCGAAATCCCTCACCAATAATAAAAGCGTTTTATCGGTTTTGTTCGGTGTACAGGCGACCAAAAACAAAATACGATCAGGGGTACGGCTATCTCATGTGAGTGCTACAGTTCCAATCAAACCTTATGGCGGATATGAACATAGGCACAAGTCGCGTCGCAGTAACCAGTTTTAGGTGTAGCGGGACGCAGTGAAGCGAGGGGCATATGACTGAACCTGCGCAAGCACGCGTATAGCGTTGTATTCCGATCCGCCATAAAGTTTGATTGGAACTATACTTCTCCGTAGTTTATTATGTAATCAGTCAACATGAACAGGAATCCCGACTCCACGTCTTTTTTATTACCTATCGACAGTGAATAACAGTTACAATATGATACAGCTCGTCAAGCTAGAAAAGTATATGTAATGCCTTTATTACTATTTCAACTTATAAATAAATAAAATTGAGTTAGTCACTAAAAAAGCTTCTTAAAAATTAGATAAGACAACTCGGTTAATTTTTATGGATTGCAGTACATCAAAAGGAAGGTAAAAAAAGGACCACTTATAGCATATTTTGTTATCCGTCTGTATGCCTGTTAACATCTATTTTCTTAGGAACGTGTAGAGGTATCAAATTAATATATCAAATAAAAAAGTCTGCGGCCCGATAGGCCTGTAAAAAATCGGGGGTCTAAGTCAGTGTCATAAACAGTTATGATATATTTTCACAGTAAATGGAGCCTCATCAAAATCGGGAACGAGTCGGAAATGAGGGGCCGATATAAAAAAAAATATTTTGTTGCCAAAACGCACCAGAAACAGAACAATCATAATTCACTTTTATTTTTCCGATTGGTAGAATAAAAAGTGTTATACACGTAAAACCCACGGCGTATCGTTGTAGCAAGTAATAAAACAAAAATGTTTGAATACAATAGACTTTCATTAACATTAAAAGGAATGAGATTCTGGAATAACTTATCAAAACTTCAAATTTTTCTATTTATGAATTTGATAGATATTTATGAAAATTCAACTGACGTTAAAATTGTCTCTGTGACGTCATCTGAACGGTTGAGTGAAGCCGTGCTACTAGATTTGGCAACGTTGCATTATCTGTCACATATAGACCGATTTACTTCGTCAGCTGACAAGATGTCATGATTTAATGAATGGAAATACAATATGAGATTTCAATAACTAAATATGAAATTAGAGATAGTATTTAGTAGAAAATAGAAATAAGAGAACCTATTATGTGATACTAGCACCTGCCCGCGACTTCATTCGCGTGTTATAAATGGATTTTATGAATAGAATAGAATGAATGTTTATTATATCTCATTTCGGTTAGTGTTATTATGGTTTACCCATATGGGTGCAAAGTTTTCATCAATAGAAATGAATTAAGTCTAAACACCAGGTAATTGCTGTAAATCGTTAAGGAGTTCCTTCGACTGTGTATGGTCTGCATCATCAGACCTGTAATGGCACTTATAAGCCATATAACTGCAAAGTCCTCATCAATAGAAATGAATTAAGTCCAAACACCAGGTAATTGCTGTAAATCGTTAAGGAGTTCCTTCGACTGTGTATAGTCTGCATCATCAGACCTGTAATGGCACTTATAAGCCATATAACTGCAAAGTCCTCATCAATAGAAATGAATTAAGTCCAAACACCAGGTAATTGCAGTAAATCGTTAAGGAGTTCCTTCGACTGTGCATGGTCTCCATCATCAGACCTGTAATGTTACTTATAACCCACATGGGTGCAAAGTTCTCATCAATAGAAATAAATCAAGTCCAAACACCAGGTAATTGCTGTAAATCGTTGAGGAGTTCCCTCGATTGTCTTTCGGCTCCATCATCAGATCGATGCCCGACCTTCATTAAATAGTACTAGTACTTCATAAAAATACTTAAAATACGATACTTTAAAGACCATTTTCGAAATTTTTCCTCGATTTCTCTGAGATGCCGTCATCAGATCCTGGTTTCCTTATCATGGTACCACTCCGGAGATATCTCTTTTCCACAAAAAAAAAATCATCCAATTCGGTTCATAAACAACGAAGTTATCCCTGAACACACATATATAAAAAAAAACATATATACGGTCGAATTGAGAAACCTCCTTCTTTTTTGAAGTCGTTTAAAAAATATAGAAACTACGTATGTGTTAAAATTAAAACCTCTACCTGTTTACCTGCTACCTTTGAAATACTTTTCTTTTGATAAAGGCTATTAATTTTGGCTGACCGATGGCCGAGTGGTTAGAGACCCTAACTGCAGAGCCAAAGGTGGCTGGTTCGATTCCCGCCCGGGACAAATATTTGTGTGCATGAACATGTCTATTTTCCCCGTGTCTGGATGTAAATGATCTATAAAGGTATGTATACATTATAAAGAATATTTAAGTATATATATCAGCCGTCTAGTAAGTACCCATAATACAAGCTTTGCTTAGTTTGGGATTAGGTGGTGCTGTGTGGGATGTCTAGTTGTTATTATTGTTATTATAAATCGCAATGACGTCACGACAATCACCTAGTTGTTTTCATAAGTGTCAATCAGAATCACAAATTAAACGAAATTTCAGTGTTTGTGATTGTTGATGATCTAATACTCATTAAGGCGCCCATTCACGTACGGCTATGATGTGTGAAAGCAAATGGTGACTAATTGCGCTGTCATCCACACGATTGGCCCAGTTTATTAAGCGCGCAATCAGTAGGACAGGCGAGTTAGGCGACTCCTTTTATGTACACGGTCCAGGACCCGCTCTGGGCGGACCATCCCGACATTTGTTCGGGACGGCTAATATAAAAGGCGGCAAATATTGTAACCTTAACTCATTGCTCAATCTCATTCAACTTCACCAAAGAAGATGACACGTATGCAATAATTCAAACATCATGAAAAAAAGTGGAATTGCCACGTCAAATTTACCATAAATTTTTATTTTAGAAGAAGAATTATGGAGGATACACGGCGAAAGCGTACGGTCAATGCCGATTTTAGTAAACAAGCAATCATCCACATGACAGTATTCGCCCATTGTGACCAAACGTGAAAAGCTACCTTTGCCTTTACATAGGTCAAAAGTAGGGCAAACTGAGATCATTGCAATACGTGTGTGTTTCGGTATATTTTTATTATTTTAAGCCGAAAAGCTAATTTAAAAATAAAATAAACTTAAAAATTAAAGGCCCTCATACAGAAACGTAATTTTTTTTGACGTTTTTTGTGATTGGTGGTTGTGAGGTCATTGCTTACACTTGATATTTTTATAGAGTATGTACTACTATGGCCGCTATAGCAACAAATAAAAATAAACCTAAAAATTAAAGGTGGTCCCCATACAGGAACATATTGGTTTTTCGACGTTTTTGGCGCTAAACAAAATAAAGTTAACAATTGAAGGGGGTCCCCATACAAGGAACGTGTTTTTTTTTTAATTATATGGTAGTACGAAACCGTTCGTGTGCAAGTCCGACTCACACTTAGCCAATTTTTTTAAAGTACGAGGTGACATTTCATCAAATATTTTTATGTTACTTTGGAAATGTCAAACTATACGATTAAAGTCGTATCGGGGCCAAGGTCTCAATGGATTGATAGTAGGTACGTTAATACCATACTGCGACATAAGTACAATATTATGTCGACGATATAATATTATGTTATAATGAACTAGAGATCGCATGAAGCAATAAGTACGCGATACCGGAGTTATGACTTCTGATTGATGGGTATTATAGGCGCGATTATACCTAGGTTTGTCACAACTGTACTTACAGGTCAATAACAACAGTCGACAACTATAAACTTGCGGCGGCTATGTCGTCATTGCGCGGGACAAGAAGCGTTAGTATATCGGCCAATAGGCGCATTTTAAATTGACAGGTCGTTAATTTTAAACGCTCCGATAGGATGATACTAACGCCCCTTGCACTCCGCAATCAAAGTACTTGGAGAGCGCGGCCCCTAGTAAGTAAGTCATCTTCGGTACTATCAACGGTTCACTAATATTTAGCACGAGACACACGTGTAGGAATGTCGATTACGCATAGCTTCGAAAAAATGTCTTTTTTTTACTTTCTTGTCTGCTCTCCCGACGCTCGCCATAGTGATGGCCGGGAAGCGTCCTCTGCCCCACCGCACCTCTTCTTCCCACTTGTGTCGCCTATTTATCGTGAAGATGTTCTACTTATAGAATCTTAACATATGTTGCCGCAATGGCATAGACGCTGCAAGTTTATGGTTGTCGACCTGTAGCACGAGTCGGTGCCAGAGTTTCGCTTCTATACGACGCGAATGTCAAGTTTAAATTTTGTACATAAAAAGCAATTTAGAATGAGTTCGTATAATGGTCATTGACCATCATTGGTCAGTTCATAACTCATAACTTGAACTGACCTCGTGATTTATAACGTTAACCTACTTTTCTGGTGTTCTTCGAAACCGCGACCTGATTCTGAATGTTCGATATCGGACCGATTATTTGTTATGATACTTGTAATATATAATTTTTATTTGGAACATAACAAAAAACGAATAGGACTCTGAAATGTAGAACGTACCTACCTAGTTAAGCAACATAAATATTTTTATTATACTAGAAATGTTTATTCGTTAGTCACAATAAATAATAGCCAATCGAACTTTCTTCTTTCTTATACGACAAAATAGAGTCAGGTTTGAATCGCTAATAACTAAGCACTGAATTATGTAACTAAGTTACTAATAATGTAAAAACAATGTTTGAGCTCACAACGGAGTTCACAAAGGTCATCACAATACGTATACTTATAAGTATTTGTTTTCTCTATGACGTCATCGTTCTAGTGTAGGCGCATGGGTGTGATTATTAGGAGTTAACTTTGTGCAAAGTTTTAAATTAATGTAGCATGGAAACGCGTTTACCTAGAACATTGGTTCGCATGTTATTGTGAAGAGCTTGCAATGCACTATTGTGACTTAGAGACAATAAAAACGTTCGCTGGAACATAAGCGAAAATCGATATCAAATCGTAAATTACTAACTAATTAAATATGACGTCTCATATGTCATATATCATAACCATATCATATGGTTATTTTTTTTTTACAATTTGGAAGTTGTATTTGGAAAAGTAATCACTTTCAGTTTGACTCAAGTGACTGTGACTTTGTGAACTAGTATACCTATTGTGAATTGGAGATAAAGAACACAAAACTTTTTAATTTATATTTTCTCATAGGTATTATTTAAAGCTTTACTTACGATGTTTTTGCAAACTATACAAAAAATTATTATTATCTAGCATAATCGCTCGTAATATCTCAAACTTATATTTTTAAGAAATACCCGAACTCTAATTTACATCCTGTAGTGAATCAATTTCAAAAGAATTTGTATATCTACGAAAACACAAGCACAATACTTCTATGACAGCACGAATTAAGATCGCCATTCTTCATTCACGCAGAGGTTTTTATCATCACTATATAACAAGCGTATCCATGATAAGATGATAAGTTATTAGCCCGATTGGAATAGTTCCTCCACATTTCACTTTTACCGTCAAACAGACGGCTCATGTGTTCAGCGTTCTTCACTCGTGCCGCTTAATTTAATACAGTTACATTTTAGTGAATAAACCGTACTCACGTTGTGACGAGGACCGGCGGATGATGTTTTCCAGGAAGGTGTTCTGCGGGGCGACCAGCCCCCGCCTGCCGCCGGGCATGGCGCCGCCGCCGCCCCTAGCGCGACCTATCCCCGCTCCTAACTCTCATGTGACCCTTGTACCCTAACCACTGATTCTAGCATTTCACTGGCGCTATGGACCCATATCAAGGTGCCATTCTCGTGAGAGCTTTTGAAAGCTTCTCGAGCAGATTTGAATAAACTGTTGTCGAGAAAGTCCTATAGAAGCCACGATCAAAAATCAAATTATTAAAAAACACATATACCTAGATGAAATAGGAAAATATAAACGATGTGTATTGGATTTCTACGACGTTCAGAATCGATTCGCGAAACACGAATAACTTCGTATAAAATGTAGAAGAAAATTATCTAGAGATCATTAGTTTTCACATTTTTTTTATGCTTGAAAAGCCTTATAATTTAATATTTTATAACTACTCAATAGTAGTTCGAATAACGCAATACGCGATTTTACTTATCTCTTCCACTCTTTTAGAATGTATCGTATATGTGAGCTCGGTCCACTCAACGCTCCTTTTCTAATGAGAAGCGGGCTTTAATATTTGCATCTTTTCACTCTTTTCGTTGTGTTTTAAACACTTATAAATAAAGTAACTTAGTAAATTTTGATATTAGCTTGAAGCGCATAATATACTTATGAGATATACGTATGATTTATTGCTTAGTTTTTTATATGTAAGTAATTGACGTGGGCGGCGGCACGGCTAGCGTCAGGCTCGAGTGCGGGATCTGAAATAAAGATAATTCTAATTAGCACATAGCTACACCCGTTGAAAATATGTGTATGCTCAAATACAAAACCGTTCGGAATTTGTCTGATTCCGAAACAGACATAAAAAAAAACTCTAGACTCTCTATCACGGAACAACTAATGAACATAGCAATGGCGGCCGCGTAAGTATGTGTGATGAAACTTCGCAGCGCCAGTGGCGGTTGGTGGACAGTTGATGCATGCGTACATATGGCCAAGGATTTACTAGGGGTGCATCGATAGTTGACAAGACGGTTTTCTGCCCAACAATGCCCCACAATGAGAGTTCAGCGCGCAGATGACCACTGTTTTAACACCGCTTTAACATTTTGTATTTTAATTGCCTTAAAGCACCTAAAAGTAACCAAACTGACAGCAGTGTACAGTATAGTTCAGAGTTTGAACCATGCGCCAACGTGCATATAAGTGGCGGTAGTGAAGGCGTTCGCGTGGATGTCGACGACCGATCTCGTCACTTGGTTCGCCTACAAATCGGCAATGTACACCAGTAAACTGGTAGTTAGTTAGACGGATCACCTAAATGCTGGTATTGAGATGGATGCTGCCGTCAATTTTGTTTTCTCACGATAATTCCATTTCACCATAGTGGCTGCTGAGTTTTCACTTCGGGTATTCCGTGTATTCCCGATACCTACATTGTACACGTGAAACCCGCGTATTGACACGGCAACTTACAGCAAATGGAAAAACTGGATAAGTGCGAGTCAGGCACACGAAGGATTCCATACCACCGTACAATATAAAAAAACACGTTGCTTGCATGGGGGCCCCCTTTAATTTTTAACTTTATTTTGTTTTTATTATTTGTTCTTATAACGACAAGTTTCTACCTATTACGATTCAGCCTATACAGCCCTGTGACAGACGGTCGGAGGACGACAGCGGAGGTTTATCGATAGAATTCCTGTTGGTACCCTTTGTGTATAGAACCCTAAAAAAGACAAATAAATTTGGAGCATTGTATGGTTTCAAACTCGTCAGAATTTTCACCAGCGGCCGCTGCGGCTATAACCGAGTGCTACATGTTAGCATTATCCGTATTTACAGTCACGTATTTTCCACTTCACAAAAGGAAGAAAGTATCTTTTCTCAGTAAAAGTTTATGTTCCTTTTAGTCTGCCTTTGAGCAATTCTAGTTTAAAATAGAAAATCTTTCTGTGCTCCTTTACGTATGGTATAGTGCTTGTAACCGTTCTGACCGTACCCTATCAATTTTCTCGCGGAAATAAAATCTTTTCTCGAAGTAAATCCCAATATTATGACATAAAGTCCCTCTGCCGCGTCTATCCATCCATCCGTCCGTCCGTCCATCCGTCCGTATCATATTTCCACATGAATAAAAAAATAACTTAAAAGAATATATAAATTATTACCTATTTATATCAAAGGAAAATTTGAATATTAATGTATCATTTGATATTATAGAATGTTTAAAAATATTCGTTGTACCCTGCCTCGAATACAGAATGCAATTTTTTATTTGGAATATAACACTTAATTATTGATCTGAAGTACAACTCAATACGATAAATTAGTGTTCTAAAGGATTTTGTTTTTCTTTTATACAAAAATTAGAAGTAGATATGTTTATCTATTTTTATGAAGTGATTTTTATGTTTTATGAGTAAACTATTTATCACTTCTTCCTCCTCAAGGGTAATCCTTTGGTAAAATTCCTTTTTAGTAGGCGCCTACGTCATAAGAGAAAGGCATCCCTATAATTTTCTCTTTCGTAAAAACAGTAGTTTGGGCGGGGCGTTGATGATTTAGTCATTCGACCGGTCACATTTTAGATATTGTACGTATTTGCCTACCATTTTTTCGTCAAGTTTTTTATGACCCGTAATTATTTAGTAAATATATGTAACATGATTAATTATAAGTTTTCTACACCTAAAAAGGTAAACTGCTTATTGTAGATTTGATCAGTTTTACGAAACCCTGCTTTATGTTACTTTTCTTCATACGTAGTTTTCCTAAAAAAAAAAAGCCCCGTGATTATGTATCTACTACAAATGTTGAATCTCTTCATAATATAAATGCTTGAACCTAGCCATGCGATACAATCACAACAAAAAATAGGCCAGCTCTGTATGATTCTGTAGCAATAAAGCTGGGCTATTCGTGGCACAGATTCTACACTGTCGCTGTAAGTTGCTCGCAGCACTAACTCGTTATAACCGAATTGTTAGGTGATATTTTTATCTACTTATTTAGCGCCGAAAATTTATCTAGACATGCATATAAACATAAAGGTTGAATGGTAATTTTATAGTAAATTGTGAGAGTTTAAACAAAATCTATTTAATGTTTTCTTAAGACCACGGAACTTGACGGAACGAATTTTATTTTCATCATCATCATCATCATCAGCCCATTTTTTACCCCACTGCAGGGGCTTAGGCCTCCCCCAGGGTGAGAAGGGGGGCTTGGAGCTTAAGTCCACCACGGTGCTCCACTGCGGGTTGGGAACTGTAACGACCGCCATCTATTGACAGCGTCCGGGACCGACTGCTTAACGTGCCCTCCGAAGCACGGTGTCGGTGATATTGTGTACTTAAGTCAGAAAAACTCATTGGTACACGCCCGGATTCGAACCATGGCCCTATGGGGCCTTATAAATTTGAGACAGGTTCGTTGCGCTCTGGGCTATCACGACCTTTTGTTTTGGTGACGTTAAAATGATTAAATAAAATACAAGCACAGCAACATACAAACAGGCAAACAATTTAAAAAATTTAAATATGGTTAGTCTATTTTGGCTTCGAGAACGAGTAATTTTAATATTTGATTTCAATTGTGCCGATAATATTTTCAACACATCACTTCGAACCTTCGATATTGTTGTAGGTATAATACACGCAGTATAAATAAAGACTAAGGGCTTGTACTTGTCTATACCCAGGCTAATTTTAGGTTTTGATCTCTTGATCACCCCCGCTATTTACCCAATTTGTGTCTCGACCTTATTCCATTGTCTACAGAAAATGGTGCCCATCAGTTTTATAAGGTATCTCTTCTTAATGTTTTCATTATACGAAATGGAAGACAACGAAACTTGCATAATTTACATTTAACATTTTCTCTTGGAGAGCTGACCCATATTTGAAAACTTGACCTTTAAGAATTTCCCTGTATAGGAAAATGCCCATTTATGGTACTGACTTTTCTCTTGCATCGCATGAAAATCTATTTGTAAATTATTATATTTATTTTAGAAATCGTACTGCCAATTTTCTTCTTGTTTTAAACAGGAGATTTGTTTGCATGAAATCCCACATCAAAACGTATAAGCAATGATTTCTTTAATTCTTTGATAAAACTTTGAAACTCCAGTTTTGATTTCTTTAATTACTAATGTTGTAAATTGTAGTTTTTTACACTGTTTAAAGCAAGTTTGGAATTGACGCAGCATATCGTGCTCATCTATACCGTGCTCCATCCATATCTCGAAGGTTCTTTCAATAAGATCTAACGAGTCCCTGAAGTTCTTAGTGAGCGGTAGGTACAATAAACAAATGGACTAACATTGTCGTTGTTTCTTTTTATGGTTCAGTATTTTATAATAAAATATAAAACAAAAAAACATATAAAGTAAAGTCAAATAACTTTATTTCGTAGTTATGTAACATAATCTTGAAGTAGGTACGTCACAAACGTGAATTTTATTACTTTGTGAAAGAACGTCACCACAAAGACGCATTCAAAAATGCTGGTTCCTCTCAGAAGAATACGCAAGAAACTGAGGGACGCTCTTTTTAACAAAATTATAAACATTTTTTTATAGTAAGTGCTTAAAGATTAATATTATTGAAACAAAGTGAAAGGAGAGCGGCTTGGACTCATGGATATTTATCATTTAAGTGGTCCGATGCTTTATAATAAGCTTTTGCATAAAGATTTAGTCCTTTTAAAGCATTTGAATAGCTTTAAAAGCTTTCAAAGGGCACATTGCCCTTTAAAAGATTTTGTGATTTTATTGAGGTGACTTACTATTATTTACAACGTCTCCACAGGTCTCACATCCCTATAACAACATCAACCCAAGAAACGACAATGCCGACTGCATCATATACAATTAACCGAATTCATTATTACCTGACTATAAGTTTCATTTCATGTCATTGAAAATATCACTTTTTTTTGAAAACTCTAGGTAGAATATGGTATTTTCAAGAAAGCAGCATTTTTGAGATATTATACACTGAAACCTATACATAAGGAGCCATCTTTATACGTTACACAGTTGCATTCGAATGGTTATATTTCAAGCAATACGTATTTTTTCGAAACAATACATGTTAAGTGTCAGAACGTTGTCTGATTTTTATAAAGGTTTATCCAAGACAACTCAAATAATAGCACTATCTGTTGCAAAGAATATTAACTAGTTATGTGGCGCCATCTGTGCTAAAGTATAGCAACTAATTCGATTTTAGTTCATTTCGCTGCGTAAATTGGATGATTGATCTACTCCGTTGCAATTTCACAATTTGTTTTCAGAGTTCATAAAACACCACTGCATAGAAATGTATTTTGCATAACTTTGTTTTTCAACCGTCTTCGAAAAAAATTGTTGGCATATTCAATTTAGATTTTTTAAAACATAAAGCGTTTATTTCTCTCTTTTCCGTTCTTAAATAAATAAATTACAGTTTTGAATTCATTTAATTTTTTTTTAATTACTTTCTATATTGATTTTCTTAAGGGATAGTCTTTTTATTTTTAAACAAATAAAGAAAAGGGGGGGTCATTACTGAACTTTGCTCTGTCATACTGCATTGATTAAACCTCGCAGAAATGTTACAACTGGCTGGAAAGTTGAATTAACTACCCAACTTAATTCCAGTATGTCTGGTTATCAGGCCGGGATTATATCTAAATGTGTTCATGAACACCATTTCAAGCATCTGAGCTTTTGATTCGCGCTTGCTCATACCTATGTCTAAGCTAGACAGGTGTGGGCCGTATGCGCAAACACTTTCAAAAAATCAAACAAAATCGAGTTATTTACGTGATATATTTAGGTCAATACAAAACCTTCAAGGTGTCAGCGCAATTGTGCTTGTTTATTGCCTTTATTAAAGATGTAAATAACTAATACAACAACAGAAACCTCTTTGAAACATTTACAGAGGAGAAAAGATCAAATCGCTTAAGTATTTAGGGGCAACTGAATATTTTATGAAGGACGCACCCGAAATGTGTCTGCATTGAAGATTACTCGCATCGAAAGTGGACCAAACGACGTGACCAGAGTAGCTTGACAGCCTAATTTTGTTTCAACTTTTAGATATTTGGTAGTTTACGTGGATCTACATAGGGTCGAATTAGATCCCGGACATAAAACCATAAAGACATGGTATATAAAATGCCACACAAACTGTTTTAACATGTTTGGAACTTTTCTTCTTACCTACTCACTATTCACGCTGTACAGTAGTAGTTTAGTGTAGTTTACGTTCTTGATACAGCAATTTAGGCAAGATTCTATTTTCAAAGTGGGAGCAAACAATTTAAGTTCTTAATTTACAACCACGGTTATTAAAATTTCCCTAGTTAGTATAGTCAATGAAGGCAAAAATCAGCCACAACCTCCGATTTCGTTGAACCTCCATAGGTTTGAATGAAAATTTGGGATTGAGTATGTTTTACCCTCTACTTCAAAAGTGACATATGCTCGTCTTGCGCTTTTTGCATTTTAGGGGTGAAATCTACCCCTTTTGTTAAGAATGGGAAAAAATGCAGATTTAACCATTCTGGCTTAAGTAATTGTGTTTAATTAGATAAAATTTATGTTTTTTAATATTTATATGCATGATTTATGATTTTAATTAATTTTTCAACCCTTTTAGCGACCATCCCTTAAATCGAAAATCATGAAAAAATCATTTTTTCTATTTCTGAGTTTTAAAATCGCATATTAACATTACATAAACAGTTTGTTTGATACTTGTGATATAATTTTTGGTTAACAGTGAAATTTCAACCCTTAAAAACTACCCCCTTATTGCAGAATCACTGTAAAAATTGGTTTTAAAAACTTTAACCTATTGAATAGTACATTACTGAAGTGAGATCTTAATTATTGAGTACTAAATTATTTTTCATAGAAATTTTTTACCCTTAAGAACTACCCCTTGTCATAATAATAATGAAATTTTTTTTTTAATCAGCTTTAATTAGTTGGAATTTTTTTATAGTTAAGATAAATTTTATTTATTATTTTTTTTATTATTTCAAACTTTATTAATATTATTCAATTCACATTCTTCAAACTAGGAATCCAAATTACCCTTTGTGCAAAAAGTGATGAAAAAGCATACTTTAAAGTTGGAAATAATTTTTTAATATCTTTTGACTCGTGAAATATTTTTTGACATGAAAATTTAATTTACTAATTAAGAGAAAAATGTATTAAAATAAATATTCAAATATATGAAACGATTATTCATTTTTTTGGAGGGCTATTTTGGCAGTTATCACCGCTGCATGATCCTCAGATTGAATTTTACTTTCTCTATCTTCAAAACACACATACATACACCCAACATGTGTATTTAGTAAGCATGTACCTATTGACACGTTTTCCTATAATATATGCATTTTCCACAATAATACAATTTGTTTTTTTTACAATAACTCCGTTAATCTTTAATATATCAGGTTCATTCAAAAACCAAAACCAAACCAAAAGTTAATTTCAAGATCTATAAGATCGTCTTAAATAATTTTCTTTAAAGCTCTTATTTTTTAAAAGATAAAGGGTTAAAGGCTCCCGGTTACATGGTTCTAGCAATAAAAGTTAGGCTTTAAACGTCTTTATCTCGGTTATTTTTCATCCTATAAAAATAAAAAATAAAACAAAATCTTTATTAAAAAAAGGACTCAAATTTCATTTTTATCATTTTTTACGAATATCCAATATTTTTGAAGTTAGTTTCAAAAGAAAATGAAATTTACGAAACTTTTAAAAATTTCGATTTTATTAAAGAATACTTTTTTTCAAAAATAAACATTCTAAACCGGGCAAAATTTTTGAAGTCATCACTTATGCTAAAAAAAGAAAGTCCTTTAGAGATAACCGTAAATTTGAATTTTTGTGGAAATGGTTAAGGTTTTATTTTTCGTTTCTTTTTTTTTAAATCGAAAGGGTCATCTTATTTTTATCATAACTTGTTCAATTTTGATGCTATTAACTTTTTACAATGTTCATTAGAAAGGTATTTTTGAGTACTTTAAAAAATGTTCAAAAAGTGTATGTCATAAAATGCATCGGTTTCCCGTTATTTCAGTTTGAATACATAGATTTAAGTACTGGCCGAAAAAAAATATGCGTACCATTACCTATAGCTCACTTTGAATCAATATTAGAAGGTTTTTCAAAGTAGAAATTTGTTTGTTTTTTTATTAGCTTCAACTTTGGTAATACTACATTTTTTGTAAAAACTCATAGTTTTTGAGTTATTTATGAAAAAACCGCTTTAGAACGTATTTTTATCACGAAAAATCACAATTTTTGATCTTTAACAACTCAGAAAGTATTGATTTATTCCAAAAACTTTATATAAAAAATTTTACTTAAAATTAATTTTTCTATCGATTTCTGTGGTTATTTTTATTAAAATAATTTTCACCCCCGAGAAGGGGTGGCATCCATCACCAGGGCAAAAGCGTAAGTTGACACTATGTTACTTTTGTTTTTTAAGATCGATGGAGATTCAACGGAATAGGAAGTGAAAACCTTCATTGACTGGACTATTCCTAGTTTACAACTCCTAACATGTCGTGTGTCTTCGTGAAATGCCGAATATTCACGAGCTGCTTTATTAAAATCGCAGTCATCGCAGACCTCTATTCTCAAAGCCCATTGAAACCCTTATCAGAACATTGATAAACAAAAAAATTATTTCTTTAGGACATTCACGCTTACTCAGGAAACATTGGAAATACACTCTAATTAAATTCATGTTTACGTTTAATTACGAGTATTTGTTTGACGTCGTAATTTTTCGCACATTTGTTTGACATTTCAACGTGTCATGCACATTTCGCGTTACCGTATATTTACACTAATATTTTGAAAATCGCGAAAATCCATATGTTAGGTTGGAAGCTAAGGCACTTTGATTAGGTGTCTTCATAAGACTGAGTGCCGTCGGGACCCCCACACATTGCAGGCGGTGTTTCTTTCTCATTGATGCACTGTAATTGTTACTGCTTACCCTAGGTTACCTAAAGTAACCGAATGTATACCTACTTAAACCTGGCCAAATAAGGTATTACCACAAAAAAAAACTATTGTAAATCTGACCAATGATTCTCGAGTTATATGCGCACAAATGGACCGACAGAGAGACGCATGTTATCTATACTAATATTATAAAGCTGAAGAGTTTGTTTGTTTGAACGCGCAAATCTCCGGAACTACTGGTTCGAATTGAAAAATTATTTTTTTGTTGGATAGTCCATTTATCGAGGAAGGCTATAGGCTATACTACATCACGCTACGACCAATAAGAGTGGAGCATCAATGAAAAATGTTGCAAAAACGGGAAAAATGATTCCTTTTGAGTGCTTTCGTCGCGCGCGCTGCGTAAACGGTTGATGTCAAGCGAAAAACATGTATTACGGAATTGTTCCCCTTTAAAAGTTCTAACCAAAAGTTCGGGACAGCATATGTGTATCTTTTAAGGTTAACTTACTATAACCTTTTTTTGACAATCAAATTTGTTCAACATAATGTACTATTTGTGAAGAATATTTTTTAAACGTGATATTAATCCTTATCAAATTAAATACGTTAGTTGTCTTAAGCATTTCATGCATATTATAATTGCCCTTTACATCATACAATTTAAATTAATATCTTAACAGTTTTTATTGAAATTTAAAAACTATAGCGGGAGAAAATAAATTCGCTGTCTGCCTCTGTTCGTTAACTTTTTACTTCCAAACCAATAGACTTTGATACGGTTTTTAGTAATATCTTATTTTCTTATTATCTTATAATCTATATAATAGAAATACTTATTATAAAGCTGAAGAGTTTGTTTGTTTGTTTGATTGATAGATAGATAGATAGATTGATTGCGTGATTAATTGATTGATTGATTGATTGATTGCTTGCTTGATTGATTGATTGTTTATTTGTTTGTTTATTTGTTGGTTGGTTGGTTCGTTCGTTCGTTTGTTTGTTTGTTTGTTTGTTTGAATGTGTTAATCTCTGAAACTACCAGTCGGTTTTGAAAAATTCTTTTTGCCTTTGATAGCCTGATTCTAGCGGAGAGTTATAGGCTATATACATGAAAACGAACTGTCTGTCTATTCGAGCAAATCGGCTTCGGCCAAAACGGCTTAACCGATTTTGATGAAACTTTACACATATAACAGGATGTAATCTTTTGACTACACCCTTTCCATATGTGACATACAGAACTTTTTGTATGTCTGTCTGTACGTCCATATGTCTAAACCGATTTAAATGAAACATCAATGAATATGAAAAGAAGGTCGTTAAAACTAACAAATGTTGCTTTATGTCCGTCTGTCTGTACGTGTATCTGTCTATTTGAGCTAATCTCCAAAACCTAAACAGATTTTAAGGAAACTTTGCAGACGGGAAAGAAGGTTGTCAAGATATTTGACATTAGCTACTTTTTGTCCCTCTGTTTGTCTGTACGTCTATTCAATTCAATTTTATCTATTCGAGCTAATTTCCAATACGGCTGAACAGATTTTAATGAAACTTTGCAGACGTGAAAGAAGGTTGTCAAGAGTATCATATGCTACTTTTTGTGTTTGTCTGTCTGTCTATCTGTCTGTCGTTTGTCCTCACTGATCTAGCAACGTACAGCCGAAAGTACCAAGTCTAGGAAGCTTAAATTTGGAACATAAGTTTATTTTATAAGTTATATATATAATATTAATTTGTTAATATATTTATTAATATTATTAATATCTAAATCTAAATCTAAAAAAATAATCTGTTAATATTTTATTAATATTATTATATAATATTAAGTTAAGAAAGGCTTTTTTAGAAATTTCAAACTTAAGGATGAGAATGGAGGGACTTAAATAATGACGTGTTTCAGGGTTTTTAGATTTCCACATTTTAAGAGTGGGAAACGGGAGATGAAAAATTGTATCGGTTTTTTAAAGGGTGGAAGGGGAATGAAGATTGAAAGTTTGAATGGGTGTGACCAAAATTGGTTCCAGCAAAAAGTACGTATAAACCATCTCGAACGTTAATAGTACCTATAACAGGAATTTGTAGTCTACGCAAGTGAAGCTGCGGGCGGTCGCTAGTGTTTTATAAAATGTATGGATAACGTACTTCCGTCTTTTTGAGCGACTTAAAAAAAGAAGGAGGTTACTCAATTCGACCGTATATGTTTTTTTTTTTTTATGTGTGTTCAGGGATAACTTCGTTGTTTATGAACCGAATTGGATGATTTTTTTTTTTTTTTGTGAAAGGGAGATATTTCTGAAATGGTACCATGATAAGGAAACCAGGATCTGATGATGGCATCCCAGAGAAATCGAGGGCAACCTTCGAAAATCGTATTTTAAAGTATCGTATTTTAAATATTTTGATAAAGTACTACTACTAGTACTATTTAATGAAGGTCGGGAGTCGATCTGATGATGGAGCTGAAAGACAGTCGAGGGAACTCCTCAACGACTGGCAGCAATTACCTGGTGTTTGGACTTGATTCATTTCTATTGATGAGATCTTTGCACCCATATGGGTTATAAGTGCCATTACAGGTCTGATGATGGAGACCATACACAATCGAGGGAACTTCTCAACGATTTACAGCAATTACCTTTTGTTGAGCTTCCGTCATACGGTTGAATATGCCAAAATGTTCAGTTCGCACAAAAATAATAATTAAGATTGAAGTTTTACATAGGAATACCACTGCCTACTAGGCATGCTGATTTGTCAATTTGACACTGAATTTACGTTGCGTAATCGCGGTGCTGTCTCATTAGAGTAGCGCGTTTAGTAGCCCCATTTATACTAAATAGAAATAAGTTACAGATGCGTTCAACTAAAAATTGAAAAATAAAATAATTAAAAAAAAAACCGACTTCAAAAACATAAACTAAAAAGTTAAAAATAAAATTTTCACTTTAAAGAAAGGAGCATTAACAGGCGGCATATAGTTAATGAAGTCGGTGCCAACTCAGACATTTTAAATGGGTACTTACCAGGTAATAACAGTTACAACAATTATATATTTATAACTATAACAAATATGGAACACAATTTAAAGTGTCTGAGTGAGTAGGCACCGACTTCATTAACTATATGCCGCCTGTTAATGCTCCTTTCTTTAAAGTGAAAATTTTATTTTTTAACTTTTTAGTTTATGTTTTTGAAATCGGTTTTTATTTTTTTTTTAAATTATTTTACTTTCGGAACATAAACTCTACTTAAACATTTCCAAAATTTGAAAAGAGAAAAAGTAAACCGATCTTTTAATGTTTTGACGTGAATTTCTGAATGACTTCCTCGTTGTATCGGGGCGGGCATTCAAAAAAAAATGCGACATAAAAGCATATACTTTTGAAAGCTCTTAAAATTTAAAAATTACAAGATGATAGTTATATCGTTGTGAAGAACTATCCGGCGACCGCACTAAAATATAAGTTTGACCCTCCCTTCACCCCCTGCGATGACGTCATAGGCCGCCAAAGTGAGCACTGAAAATGAGGTCTCACGCGAGCACCGATCAGTACAACTTGCGATAGCATCAATAAATTTCCTTGGAAATAATCGAATTCACGAAAAAAAAACTACAGGTGCCCGGTTTCTAACCACCTCGATTTTTTTTTCATTATTTGTTGGCGATACTCTTATTAACGCGGTTTCAGTATTGTCCCTCAATAACCGGATAACTGGTATAAAATAAAATAGATATTTAAGTACATTTTATTTATGTTCGGTATTCTTCTATTCTTTTATTCCCGAGGAGCTTCTCTATTTCTATGCCCTTTAGGCTAGAGGATTAAAAAAATTACTAAATTTTTTTTTTATTTTTTGCAACCTAGCTTTCAACCGAATGTGGTCAGCGGGTTGTCCAGGCGCGCAACACGTTGTTTTTTATTCAGAATACGTACCTACATTAAAAATACTTTTTAAAAGTATAAGTTTATAAAAACATATTCAGAAACTATAAACATAGAAAAAAAAATTAGTTAAATATTTCAATCTGAAGCTTTAGAGATTTGTAATATTTCGTAGATATAGTTAAAGGAATTTACGCTGAAATGTGAATAGTACAAACCGACGTAAAAAAACATAGAGTAGGTAAATTAATTTGACAGCATCGTTTATAAGAAAAAACAAAAATGACAAACTACGCTTTTTTAATGATTTGGGAATTTTGTTCCAGAACAAAGATAACTATTTAAAATATTCTTGCTCTAATCTGCCATTTTAGAAATATTTACCTACCGAAAACTGTTGGGAATAGAGTTTTTCCCTCAACTCCTCCCACGCTTATAGTATATAGGTCAGATAGACAAAATTTGCATATTTCACTTAACGTTCGACTCTAACTTCAATGCTTATGAGTACTTACAGAATTTTCCAACACGGTTATTAGATATGTTCCTTGCACTTGGCCATTACAGAGCGTTGGACTTTTATTAAAATTTCGAATAAAACGAAATTGAGAATAGGCGGAAAATTTCTATGATTACATGTATCTTTGTAGGTGAATATGTTTTTAAAGTTCAGTAGCCGAATCGCAAGAACTGATCAGTGATAGTTTCGTCGTCCGTCTATCTGTTCTTCTGTAAGTCGCAGGCTCTTATCTTCTCCATATATCGATTCTGAAGAAACAAAGGCAGATTTGTTTAATAAACCACCATACATAATTCTGTCATACGAGGCCAGCACGCTATGAATGGGCTTGGATCAAATTTTTTAAGACATAGTTTTTATATTTTTTTACGAAAATATAAACCAGTTCATACCTTCCCCATAAAATAAAATAAAAAGTATTTAATTTACTTAACAATTTTTTCCCAAATTTTTGATTCATGAGGATTACAATTTTATATGATATAGTGACCTAATCTCAATTTTTTATTTAGTTTTGTTTTTTTACCGTGGAAACAGCGCAATCAACTCAACCGTCCAGATGACGTCACGGATTAATATCTGGGAAATAACTTTAAAATCTAGCCCAGCCTATTGAATTATGCCATAACTTTTTTTTACATATCATCGTGTATGGTATCTATAGCTAAACAGTCTTTGAAATCACAATAAAGAGCCTTAAATCACTTGTTATTTACTTACATGATTATCTCGCGTTATATGAATTTTTAAATTCGTTAAAAATGTGTCCCCTGTCTCATTTCTGATGCGTGGGATTAAAAAAAGTACCAATACGAAAATTATTTCAAACAGGATGTGTTTGCAAGTTTTTAAAAATCTGCAATCTTCAATTAGAAATATCATTGAAATAAACTTTAAAGCAAAGGTTGGTAATTAAAAATACTACGAAACTGTAACTCGACTCGTGCCAAGACGCACTTCCAATCTCTGTCTTTAATTTATTGCACGATTTCGAAGTATTTTATCGAATAAAGTAAATCTGAACAAGTGAGCATATAGCTACAAGGTATCAACATTTCTGTAAATGACATTAAAATCGATAAAATTTAGGAAGTTTGAATAACTACATGGCACTTCACTCGTCTATTTTTTTCTATCATTACGTTCTGCTCTATCAAACTCTAACTCTTGAATGCAGAAACCGATATCGATAGTATCGATGCGGCGGCGTTTCGATAAAAAAGCACCTCTAGTATAAATATATATTAAGTTAGATAAAAAGTTTTTTCGTATTTTGTATACAAATCCAAGGCTTTTTTTCATGGGTCCATTATATTTAATTAATGTAAATTGTGTCGTTTTGTTCTATAATTTGTTGCCTTCTTATAGGTAGTGACAACAACCCGCTGACGTAGACATTTTGAGGTTGTGATTAAAAATGCGACAAGTAGTTTTGATAGTCTTCTCTTGATATTTTTACCTTATACTACCTAAAGCATTCTGTCTGAAGAGGCCGAAGCAAGTGGAAAACTGAGGGCGCAAGGACAGCGCTATATGGTGGAAGCATTAACACTTTCCACACTCTTAATTTTTCTTGAGTCGCTAAAGATATGTGTGGTCTGGCGTTACCGTGATAAAAAACGCTTTTCTGTTAAACAGTTCTGGCTGATTTTTTTCTTATCAGCTGTTAACAATAAACATCCCAATGGATGGTTGTGCCAGCGGCGGTAAAAGCTCATAATGTACGATGTCCTTCCTAACCCACATGATGCACCTAACAAAAGTTTTTTTATTTTTTATTTCTCATTTTCGTCACGAAATTAGAATTCGTTTATTACGTTAAACGCCCATAATCGGTTCACTTAACTCTCTAAGATTTGGAGAAAATAGTCTGTGACAGACGGACAGACGGACAGACAGACTCCGAAATGATCTAGTAAGGGTTCCGTTATTTCATCCCGGATGTACGGAAACATAAAAAGATAGTATAATTAAGGAACCAGAATATTGTAACACAGCCAAATAGAAACAAGATGACTGTTGCTACAATCTGCCTGATTAGCAAAAATATCTTGCGTGACGAGGTTTATCGCTCCCATTGAATCGCTCCTCACATATTTTAACAGAGGTGTAAATATTGATATTACCGTCACAAAACTCCATAGATTTATTCGTATGTCCAAGTCAAGTAACAGTCTTTTTCATTGCCATTTTTGGTTTTTGTTTAGGCCCATACCTAGCTACGATGACAACCGATCTATATGTAATGATGTATGTGCGTGTCGTTCTTTCCAATCACTTATATGCTAGTTTTCTGGTGCATAAATTTGGTGGTGGTGGTGGTAAATAGCCAGGGCGTGTGATGTATCTAAGGCAAAGATCATCCAGATCGTCCAGGGATCCCTGCTCGCTGGCCTTCACACCTAGTTTCCATTCATTTCTTATTGTATTGTTGTCATACTTATTGTAATCTCTACGGACCATACGCTGGTGTCGATTAGAATTTGAAATTATAAATTGTAAATTGTACATTGTATGCTACTTAGAAGATGAATTGATATGTGATATTTCATTGCACATCAAATTAAATAATAACGAAGCCGTTTCTACTAGCCTAGTTCAAAGTGGGATGCATTACAGTCTGCTTGATAGGCGAGCTTAATCTACACACAGACATAATAAGAACTCTAGATTCCCCGTCAGTTAACAACCAATGAAGCACTACAATGGTGGACGCGTAAGTATGCATTACTTCTAGAGTGGAACTTCTAAGGGTAGTACTGGCGGTCGATAGACTTACTGTGGTATGAGTGTGTTGAAGTTGACGCGTGCGTACCTACATAGCAAGCTGACTTACTAGGTGTAAACCTATATAATAGTTCGCGATACTACGTCCAGGTATTCCTCGATTTATGTATCAACGATTAAAAAATTCCCAACTGACTCGTGCGTTTTTTTTTATTAAGTATATTATTTTGATAGAACATTATATGTAGATAGTGCTTGTGATTTCAATAACAATGCACCAACCACGTTTACTGATATTCGATAACAGAAAAACATGATCCGATCCAAATGAAATCGATGTTTACAAACATGTTGACATTGTTAGTTTGAAATCAATACAGTTAAACTAGGTTGAAAACTCTACGTCTATGAAATAATATGTATGAACTGCATGTAGTAAGTAGGTACCATGGTAGGTATTTACCTAGTTTATTTTAAAATTCATAAGATCTTGGTACAGTAAGAGTTTGCTGAACTCTATTTTTAAGGGAATGTTTTTAGGGTTCCACAGCCCTTTAAGAACCTTTGTAGTTTTGTCATGTCCGTCCTTCTACATGCGTCACAAGCGCAGCCTCTCTTCTTCATTTTACCATTTTTTATAGTGGAATTGTCAAAAATCGCATTTGGTATTTACACAAAAGTAATTCATAAAGACGGAAGTTTCTTGTAGCTTCTGTAAGTGTTTACAATGTTTGAGATAATAAAAAGTTTTTTTGAGCTGCAGCTCTAGCTTGCCTGATTCGCTCTGTAGTTAATATTGCAAATGCCTTCGTAAATGTACCATAAAATGAGAGGTCGTGCCATTGATCATACGACACGAATCCAAAAGTCAGCGGAGAGCGGTCATGTTTTATTGAACGACGCAAGTTCTGGCAACACACCCACGGACATGTGTAACTCTAGGATTAGTTGAGCTCGCGGCAACCCAGTGATACGGATCTACCAACGGGACAGACCACTGTAGATATAGTTTCGTAACTAAACTGCAAATAAACACAACCTTCCAACTAGAAAAATTACACTTATAAAAGACTTATAGTATGCTACAAAGTTGAATTATATAAATTATTATTATTATTACAAAGTTGGGCTGCAAATTTTTAAAGAATAATTTGATAAATGACAATTGTTTCCGTAATTATCCAGATTTCCACATTTACAAACTATTAAGATCTGAACCTAAGTTCCTTATCAAAGCAGTCGACTTGCTAGTAGCGTTCACTGCATGAGAAAAGTACTATAGTGCATTCAGATTTCATTATTATGGTTTCACTATCAGTAGTGCGATTGATAATCGAGATCATCATAAATACGAGGAAACTGAAGAAAACAACTACGCATTATCATAATTACGTTACAGGAACGATAATTTCCGCTGACGCATATTTTTTTCCTCTTTAAATTTCTTGTTTTTTATCATGGCGTCATCCATTGCTCGACTGATGATGAATAGTTTTCTCAGGGTGCCTACTTCAATTTAAGTTTACTTTAGCGTACTTTACCGTGTATATAAACTCAATAAATCCATTTTTTTTTTGTTTTGGCTTCATATTCATATAAACAACAATAATATAAGGAATTGGAGCTGCTCCAATGCTTGCTATAGCCATGGAACTCTATGAGGATGTGAATATAGGGAAGTTCATGGCCACTAAACGCATTAACTAATCATATATGGTAAATATTGTCAAAAGAGTATGCGAATATAGTGCGTAAACTCGCTGGTAAGTTATTACATAGTAATTTTATTGAGTAATCTAAAAAAATATTTCATAAACTACGAATATCCGCCATATGTTTCTAAAATTGTTTGCACTGCTTTATCAAATCATTTTAGATACAATAACGCTTATTGTACTTTCAGTGAAGGTAAACTAACCACTGTGTGTTATGTTAGATTGAATTGTAGTTTCTCATTGAATGTCTTAAACATTACGAACGTCTGAATTTTGTTTTGCAACAATTTTAAAATGATTGTGTTTAATTATTTAACAAAAAATGAATTAATTTTACTACATCCTTATCAGCCGTGTCTCTCTACTGCAGTATATAGGCTTCTTCCAAGGCTCGCCACCACACACGGTCGTCCTCCTTTCGCATTCAACTGCCGGCGATATGGTGCTTCAGGTTATCTGTCCATCTGGCCAGAGGGCGTTCACTCGGGAACTCATCTACCCCATCGGTTGTCGGTTCTACGGCAAATATGACTGGCCGGCCCATTGCCACTTCAGCTTGCTAAGCGATTGTATCCATCAAAGAAAAATAGCATAGCATAGGCTGCTCCATAACGAGCTGAGCGACTTTTTTGTGGACCAGTCCTGCCGTGAGCGTCCATATTTCGGCACCATATGTCATCATAGGCAGGACGCTGTGGTTGAAGACCTAGGTCTTCAGACATTGTGATAGTGGCGGTAAAATAAATTTACCAACTCTTATGAAATATTCTAGGGCACACAAATTTTTTGTTATCTAAAAGTAATAGGTGTGAGTAATTGTCGGATTACTACTTAATATTATAGACCTATTCACTTCATTCATCCTCAGAAAACAATATTTTTACTGCATCAAAACTTCTTCTTGTGCCTTTTCTCTATGTGCGACACATTTGACCATTTAGGTGATTACAGAACACGTTTTCCGATGAAATCATACCCTGAGAAAAATACTATGATGAATTCAGATTTTATTATGATGGTTTTACTATCAGTAGAGCAATTGATGATCGAGATCATCATAAATACGAGGAAACCGAGGAAGAAAAACTACGCATCATCATAATTATATTACAGGAACCATAATTTCCGCTGACGCATTTTTTTTTCTCTTCGTTTTTCTCGTTTTTTTATTGTGGGTTTATTAATATTAATTAATAAGGTAATTAATAAGTAAGGTATTAGGTAATTTTTATTATTGTTTGACAGTTTTCTCACGGTAGATGATTCGTTCAGTACTACATATAGTTAAACTTAATAGCCAAGCATTGTATATTTTTGAGCAGCTCGTAATTTTTTGCTCCGTAGTCGATGTTTCAAAATCGCAATCTTCTGTTTCAAAATCAGACATAAAATTATTTTAGATTACAAACCCCCACCTAATTCATGTGGATTTGCACCTGACGCACTTGACTTGCTTCCTAATCCTGATCCTGAAGAATTTGGCTTTGTTAATGTTACATACTTATTTACATTTTTTCTTCTGTAACGCCTCTCTTATACTTAATTTGGACCCTTTAAATTGTTTGGATGTCTCGACGAAATAGCTGACGAATACTTAATACCTACTCGTAAGTGATTGGTGTAGTATTTGATAAATTTTTTTCTACTATATAATTCAATATTTATTTTTTTTAAAGAATCTTGAAGGAGACTACAACCTCGTGAGTTTATAAGTTCTAAAATAATTCTCTCTGATCATAAAGGATCCATCTCTAAGTGCTTATTATAGAATTAAGTCTAGACACTTAAAAAATGTTGCTATAAAATCAAGATTTTTCTCACGGCTATTTAATCTTACTCAGGCACTATGTCCTATATGTAACTGCTCTTTAAATTATTTTGTAGTGAATTATAAGATTTAGATATTAAAACCAATGCTCTTAACTGTACTAAAGCTTGTGTATTGCTGTTTTAAGTAAAGGAGTCTACACCGATGCATTTGTAAGATTTTTAATAGTCTTCGATAGGGCCATCGTCTTTCGGTATTTAGGGCTGACCTAATCAGGAAAAGGAAGAAAAAGCTTCTTTCCTTCATTTTCCAACTAATTGATAAAAATTAAAACAAAAAAAGTGTGTAAGTATCACATAGTTTACTTACGAAATCTCGGCGCTACCCTGGATTGCCCAAATTTTAGTTAGACATTTAAAAAAATGTAATCGACTAATTACAAATAAGTACCTAAATCCAAAAGTAAAGTTTTTGATTATTGTAAAGAATCGCTTTTGATGAAACTTTACTTTAACGCATTAGAGTACGTAGAGTACGTATGAGATCTATCAACTTGGGTTTTATTAAGTTAACTCTATAACTAGTCTGTTCTCGTATTTTCGTTAGAAGATCAAACTCATCAAACAAAATACGGAAAAATATGATAGCTGCACTGTAAAAGAGTTAAAAACAAATTCAGAAAAAGAAAGGCAAAGTAGGGCAAAGTGTTAAGTGAATCAAACGAAAACAAATATCACATTCTATAATCATTGAGTGAACAATATAATTAATAAATTATTTAAAATTGTTTTTTTTTTTCAAGTCATCATCTACAGCGGCGTCACACTAATCATAACTCGTCACAAAAAACTATTCAGAAATTATCTCCTTAAACACCCTTGAACCCAAAACATTTTTTTAATTATTTTCATTTCTATTTGTTCATTTTGTTTGCTTGTTGTTGTTGTCGTTTGTTTCATTTATGTCCATAATTTCGAGAACCACTTTTAAATAAACAAAATGTTGTTGTGTTTTTGATTCACACTGTTATTTTAGAGCAGACCATTAAGAAATAAGTGTTTAATTTTTTTATCTCAGGGTAAGGAAAATTTATATTTTAAAACACGTATAACCCATACGTTTAAATATAAACTTAGTGATAAAGAAGAAAGTTTGACAAATTAATATTTCAAATATCAAGTCGATATTATTATCCGTGCCGGAGAAAAAATTACTGCTGCACGCAACTGTCGAACCCTAAAAGTGATGAGTTTTTTATAGCTTTTTTGGGTGCATTCTCTTTTGTATTGTCAGTAAATAGAGATCGTGCCAAACATCTTGTTCCGTCTGTACTAGACGCTGTTAAATAACTATTTTTTTTACAACCTTTTATTTATTCCTGCTGCAATGCTACTCCTTTCGACTTTAGAGTTTATTGGCACGTAGCTATTCCGAAATACGTTCAGTGACTGAGTTTTAGTAAAACTACTTCATCAATAAATAAACCGTGATTGTTAGAGTTGCGTGTTCACTGCCACCACCGTTCTCGCCGAAACGACGTTACGCAAGCCCACGAACCCCCACAATCACTTGCACTTGGTCTGGTAATCTCTCGCGAATTCAATACTCATGTATTCTTGCTAAACGCTCATACAAACCATCGATTAATGTTATTCATGTAGTTAATTGGTTTACTGTGCGATCTATTTGTTACATTGTAGGTATAGATACATTTGTTTTGTTTTTCTTTTGCCAGCTGTACTCGACAAATAGATATTTATTTTAAATAACGAAAACATCAGCAATAAGAAAATTAAAAACATAATTAAAAGAGACTGTTGTGATTCTAATATTAAGAGAATATCATCATCAGGACCTTTTTGGTGCGGTGGTGTCTTCGGAAATCAGTACAGGACCGCCCGTGGACGGCATGGCAGCGTTAGATGATGTTAACGGACACGTTCCCTTAAAACTACACTGTTTTTTTTATCCACTCACTCCATGATGAAACCATCAACGTCAAGAATGATCGAGGACAGGAATTGGAACTAGGGCTCCAAGATGACCTGTCTGTGCCCTTACCGACACTGCCGCAGGAGGGAAACGCGCGCAACACCCTTTCACCCTCTTAGCCTTCTTTCCCTTCCTTCCTTTTAGGACCAAAAGCGCAGGCGCGAACAACCAGGCGTAGATCCCACCCCCACACCACACAGTCTACGATCAACCCTCTTCAGCATATGTATTAAATCACACCCTTATCCTATTTTCTCGAGACCAAGAAACAAGGCGTAATAGATGGGCTTAGCCATCGCAATAGTAATCACCAAATAGCTAATGAATTTTCTTTCTTGATAAACGATTGTTACGTAGGTATAGTCAGTATATATTCCTGTGAATGAGTAACTAAATAAGAATGGCCACATGTGTAGTATATTTTGATAAATTTAAAGGTTTTGATTTGGCCATATTTGTAATTATTGTATTAATCGACTCCGCTGGCGTACAAGTACAATGCGGCAACTAATACTACGTCGAAAACGGCGTACTGGACTCGAAGTCTCGTTGACGATTTCTGCTGTGGTCTGGGTCACGGTAACGTGCTGCGTGTCGTGTGCTTTCAAATAAAATTCCGATTAGTGAGGTATGTGACTATGAAAACAAAACTACAAAGAAATAATAACAAACGTAGTTGTAGTAAATTATTAGCTAATCAAATTCTCTAATAAGTTACCAAATGCAAGAGGCGCGACCGAGATCAATATTTACTCTATGTTAATATGTCTTAAACAACCTTAATTTTTCTGCGTCAGTAGGTATAATATACCCGCCTGCGTTAGAGATTAGATAGATCGAACTTAGAAGTTCGAAGGGCGAACCCTAAATGCATGCGCTGATCCACGCTGACCTAACCTTGAATCTGTTTGATTTAGTGCCCTGTTTTGCACTACCTACTCTATTAAATAACATCATAAGAAACTAAAAGCCGTATCATAATTGTATCCTTGTTAAATAAAAAATAAAAGACTCGGTTTAATTCTCAGAATATTGTTTAGTTCTCGTAGGTCATTAGTCTTTATTTTGTTTCTTTACAGAGGAAGAGTGCAGTACGAAGGATGTGTGTTACAATTTTCAGAAGCTTTTCCTACACTTAAAATTTAACGATAAATATTTCAGGGCCAGTAAATGTTTTAGCTAGCGCACAAATAAAGAGGCGTCTTTTGTTAAACTCATCGAGCCTAGGTCAAGCTCGAAGCAGTGCAACTTCTGTGCCTCTGTAACGTACAGACTGACGAACAGTACGTACCTACTTTTATTTACTGTGTGCCTAAGTGTCACAATGAGGATAAGAGATAGGTAATTTTTGTAATATAAATAATAATTTAATAATTAAAAATATTTTAACTAAACTAGCCCAAAACTAGCCCGAGAAACTAGGTCTAAATATGGTGTAAGTACCTAAACGTTTCTAAACTGGATCCCTAATGAACTGTCATTTTCATAGTAACAAAAATTCATGAAAAAAAACTGACAATGGCACGTTATACCACCTTAAATCTGGGGGCACGGCCGTGCCCCACCAAGTCGAGAAAAAAGCGTCACGGCCGTACCATCCTTTTCTCGAAGCAATTCAGACCATTTTCGACCCCCTGTAACTTCGTTGTGGATAAAACTAGAAGACTGAAATATTCAGTAACCATGCAGGCATATTATATAAGCATATTGCACGTTTTCATACAATTTGAACCAGTATTTTTAAGAAATTATAACGGGTCAAATTTCTTAATTTTGTCACTGACTGACTCACCGATCATCAAAATTCTAAGGCACTTCTAGCAGACCTAGAAGCTTCAAATTTGGAATATAAGTAGTGTTTGGTGTATGAATCAAGGAAAAACTAAAAAATCTAGAAAAGACCGCAAAGAAAATTAAGCCCATACAGCCAAGTCTTCAGTTAAATTTTTCAATATTGGCTTTATTCGTAACGATGTTTTATTACGGCAGTTATTATTATATTAAACTGTAGCTGAAGCTCAAGAAGTAGTACCGGAAAAGAGAAAACGGAAGGCTACCTACAAAAATAAGAAAAGTTCATAAGTCAGAGAGAGGGCTTTAAGAAAATTCGTCGCTGGTAGATATACATAGGTATATACAATAAGTAGAAGGTACCGAAAAGGAAAAAAGTAGAACTGTCTACAAGATACAAAAAGAAATGAGATCCCATCAAAAACAATACTTGTCAAAAAAACCAAGTCTCGCAACTCAGTTGTTCTGCGGTAAAAAGTTGTGAGATCCATGTAATACCAAGTCGGGTATGTTAATGTTTTATACAAATATATTGAGACTTGGCCATCGCCTGAAAACACGTGTAAATTCAATCACCTGAAAACACATGTAAATTCAATTATTTAGTGCGATGGCCAAGTCTCAATATATTTATATAAAACATTAACATACCCGACTTGGTATTACATGGATCTCACAACTTTTTACCGCAGAACAACTGAGTTGCGAGACTTGGTTTTTTTGTCAAGTATTGTTTTTGATGGTAATTATTAGCAGAGATCATTAAGGGGGCAATTACAAAATAACGACATGTTTAGGTACATTTTCAGGAAGTTTGGAAAGGTACCTATATCGTTATAAACGTAATTCTGAAATAAAGAATAGTTCTTAATTTACAATCGTGTTAGAAAACATTTGCATATTTTTAACTCTTTCACACTTAAAAAACATTATTTTGTAACCCACTTTTGCCGTAATCTCGGAAAATGAACATTTTTCGGTACATATTACACCATCATCACAAGGTTTTTTGAGATTAAAAAAATCATTTAAGTACATCCTTTCTTTCTGTTAGAGGAAATTTTGATAATACACGCAAAAGTGGCAGAAAAAAAATTATCAATAACATGCAATTTCACCAAAATTTCGCCATACTAATTTGTATGAACATGTATGAACTGACAGCACAATGACAGCTTATAACCAAGCGCACATGCTATCGTGTTTCAGTCCGCTCTGATTGGTACTATAAATTCAAGACAAGGCAAAATTGAATTTTTCTTTTATTTTTATTTTAAAATTTTTATTTTATGTATTATTGCCTTTCGTTTTACCGATAAAACACATTTTACGTTTATCCAACAGCGTTGGATGTGTTCAAATTCTCATATAAAAGTGATTGACGAATCGACCCAAATAGGGTCGATCGTTAGTCCACGTTCAAAAATGCAATCGACCCAAATAGTGTCGACTGCCAGTCCGGGAGTTGCTGCCCCATGCGTCTGCCCAACATGCTGCCCATGCCCAACGCGTTAGCTGTCACTGCCTGCCTACTATAGTGTTCCCAACTTAGAGGTTTTCTCCCCAGATTTAGGGCGTAAATAAGTGAGATGGGATTTTTTTAGGGGTCTAAAATTTTTAGGGGTATTTTCAGGGATTTTTTGACTCTTTAATATTTTTAAACTGATAATATTAATATTTATTTTTTGACCTAGCGACTTATAACGACATCTAGTACGTAATTCTACAACCACTCTGTGGTGACTGGCGGCAATACTGGCGCCACTGGCCATTTTATTGTCTGTGCATATGGTGGTTATTGTTATGTATAAGTCTATATTTTTTTAAACTTGAACGTATGTTTGACATTAGCTTATGTCATATAAGATACCGCCAAAAAAATATGTATGATTTTTAAAAATCTGAATCTTCAGAAGAAGACGAAATATTTTATGTATTAAATAACTTATAATAAATAGAATATTGAAACATATTACAGCATATTATTTCTAAATCATTATGAATTCATATTTATATATTTTTTAGGGGGACAACTCAATAATTAAGGCGATTTTAGGGCTTTTTGACACAACTTTAGGGATAAATATTTTTGAGAGTTGGTAACACCTACTGTCAGTGTCAAGTCGTGAATGATCGTGAACACGTGAACTAAATGTCATGATCATGGTCACAATTAAGTTTTGTCTTTTTTAGGCTAGCTAGAGTATTTATTTATGTTTATTACAATTTTGATTTGAGCAACAAATTAATAAAACATCAAACAATATGAATGGCCTAACACTTAGAATAAGTAAAAATAAAATTGAGAAAACGAAACCTTCAAGTGGTATACCGGCAATAGGATTTACTAAGTTATTTTCAGATAAATACAGTAAGTTTTAAATAAATAACTCAGTATTTTATGTAAATCAAACTTAAAAGTACCTGCATTTGCTTTATAAACATACTTCCTATAATAAAAAGTAAATTTTGTACGTTTTATATATTACGGCTGCCAACCGTCCCCCACTAGAGGGGACAGTCCTGCACTTGTCTTTATTGTTCCCCTTTTTCAAACAACAATTCCACATTGTCCCACAAACATGAAATTTGTCCCACATACCCCCCATTTCATTCGCTCGACATGCTACATCTTCGGACCTATTAAGAAATTCCACACAAACAAGAAATATGATACTATAAAAAGAAGTGATTCTATAATTAATTATAAAAAAAGAGGTACTCCTACAGATAGGACTCTAGGCTAAGATATGTATCATAGAATTTTATTAATTTAGGATTGCTTAGAAAAATCTCATCATGTCTCCCATCTAAATTTTGGAAAGTTGGCAGCGTTTAACTTTTATGAACTTACAAATTCATGGTAAATATTAAATTATAATTTATTTAATTATTATAATTATTACAAATGTAGTCGAGCTTTAGTCGGGGATGCTACCTGTGTTGACACACTTTGTGCTTCCCATGTTGTAGCCTGCCACAGTGCAGCTGGTGCCGGTGCAGAGTCAGCCGTGTGTTTGAAACGCTTTAAATATAAGGAATTATGTCCTTGGACAATGGACAAATATGAATTTTAAGTGTTCGCAGTGGAGACAATGGTTCCATGGTCCAGGAATACTGTTGCGGTCTCGCGCGAAATTGGCGCAAGGCTCCAATTGTTGTTGGTTGACCCTCTGAGCAAAGAATATTCTGTTCAGAGGATCAGCCTAGCCATTCAGCGCGGGACGCTGCTAGCATACTCGGCACTTCGCGCTCATCATTAATAATTTTTTTATAAGTAATGATTAAATTAGGGTATATAGTATTAGAACATTAATTAGCTTAACCTGCTAATATTATATTAATTTCTTATACAATTATAATTTATTATAATTAGATTGTATTTCCAAAACTACCACTCTTTTAATATCTGTGTGAATAGCTGTTGTTTGAGGTTGGTTATTATTAAAATGTGACAAGCCACACAGAAGCTTTTGCCATTTGAAATTTGGCCAAGATAGTTCGGTTTGTGGTCCACCATTTTAAAATAGGTAGGTAGGTTAGGATTGGCTATGTGAATGTGAGGAGCAAAGCGATGAACCAACCCGATGGTGAACATTGTAAAAATGTGATTTACTATTCTGCCCTCCTAAGCCAAAAGGCGCTATCTCATCCGGCATAAGTTAAGAGAAAATTTACATTTTGTGAACGGTGTTTTCGCACCTTGTAAAACACATTTTTTTAAACATGTTAATCATAATTTACATATATTTTTGACTATATGTATCTTGGCCATACTCAAATTTTCTATAAATTGAACCAATATATTAATTTTCTGAGATACTTAGTATATTGGTTATTTGGTTTAAAAATAAAGGCTTCAAAAATTGAGATACTGCTTTCAGCTTTAATCTGCTCATATAATTGTCCATATGAAAAAACAGATTTTTTAATTTAAGGAAAATACATACAAGTTGAAAATAAAACTTCATTTGATTGTGTTTTTTAATAACTTTATTTATTATAAAAAGAAATTACAAAATAAAAAGTACCTATTTATTTGCTTTCTATAAACTAAAATTAATCGAACGTTGGTAGTTCCAGCCAGAAAGACAGCCTATTAGCAGGCATTACACTTAAAAGACATTTTTTAAATATTATGTTTTTTAACTGAGGAATGCCTGTTGGTGCTGTTTTTAGGATTCCGTAGCCAATTGGCAAAAAAGGGACCCTTATAGTTTCGCCATGTCCATCAGTCTGTCTGTCTGTCTGTAGTTTTCTCGGAAACTATTAGCAATATATAGATGAAACTGGAAGGTATGTGTAATCTATGAACCGCTACACAATGACATAGTCAAATTAAGAAATTTTTTTTTTTGGGATAGGTCAACATACATGCAACTGAAGTATGAAAAAAAATACACATATCTTAACGCGAGAGGTACCAAACCATAGGTCTTAAAAAATAATATCAAGTTTTTATTTATTTTTATTTAAGTCAACAATTGTTGAGATATGCACTCCTAAAGTCCTAATTTTTGTTAGAGTCTACCAGCTAAACCGTTGTTTTTGGATATATGGAAAAAAATTATGACAGGAGTATATATAACATAGTTAAAAAGAAAACTATCACAGCTAACTAGACTGTATTATTTAACGTGTAATAGAGTAACTTATAAAATGTACTTTTAGAAGTAAAAATTTAGTAAAAATTCCATAGAAAATGACATATGGGGTTTAGCCAACTAGCGAAAACTAGATGCATTTTATCTTTGTGATGTTTTTGTAAAAGATAATAAAAAAAAACATTTTATGATGAAAACTACATTGTGTTACTAGGTACTATAAATTTACACTTTCCTTTGCAGAGCTTATTCTCTACACAGTCCATACTAAAAGTCAAAGGATCACTAATGAAATAAGTAATAAAAACTGTCTCTCGCTGTCAGTGCACTCATGTTATTACTTTTCGGATTAGTCAGAGAGGATCGAGCGCCTTCTAAATATCTAACGAAATAAAACTGAAATATATTTATACAATAATTATTAAATTCCATAATAACGATTAATGGTTAAGTTCGATTAGCGTCGCGCTCGTTTCTTCAAATTGTATGGTGGTACGGAACCCTTCGTGTGCGAGTATGATTCGCACTTGGCAGGGGTTTTAGTTGGCGGTGGAAGTTTATTTAATTTTAAAAGCTTTTCACTTATGATGCTAGCCGTAATGGGTTCTTTATCAAAATTAGTTTTGTAGCTTATAACTGCCCCTGTTAACCTCGACTTTCACAATTTCACTGATGTGAGGTCATGGTGACAGCCGGCAAAGTTTGTACTGGGTTGTGTAGTCAGGCCACTATTAAAAATCTTCCGACGTCATTTTTTTGAGCTTTACGTTTTTGCCAGTGCTGGCTACAGCTTCACAGAAGTCGTCCGAGTTGTATATTTTATTTCTCATCCGTCATTACAAAGATGAACTTTTCGCTTATTGCTTTAAAAATTTGATGAAGATTATTTAAACTTTTTCTAGCTTCTATCAACATAGGACAATTTGGCTTCACATAAACGATATAGAGCCAAATCTCTTAGTAATTGAAGTAAAAGTAAAAATTGAGATATAAGAAATCTTCTTAGTGGTTTTTTTATATGTTTCAAGTAAGATAGTGCTATTTGGTTTATACCATTAGATGTGAAATTGTTAGAGCTATCGAATGCAATAAAAAAAGCAAAAGCAGAGTTAGCGCTTTTCGGCTTAGCAGGGCAGTATTAGTTTCAAGGTTTAAGTGATAGTAATGCCTTTTTAACAGATGCATATTTTTGGTTTTATTTCATTGGTACATTTTTTAAATTCTGAAAATTTAGTTTCCCTGAATCCCTTACATTACTATAGTTTTAAGGAGGTAGTTTTGGAATCCTGTACCATTACTTATGTTTATTGTTACTTAAAATACTGAATTAAAATGATGTTACCACAAAAAAAATCTAAATATTTCTTTACTATGTTTGCAACCAACCATTTATTATTATATTATTAATTATTAATATTTAATTAATTTAAAATAAATTTACTATTTATATTATGTATTTATCACAATTTACTATTACTAGAAAACATCTTGACACTAATCCTAAATATTAATTCCTCTTCTAACACTTCAGACTCAGTGTGTATAGTACACAAAGATGTGTTTAATATATTTTGTTTCCATTTCAGTTTGGATTTTAATAATTACATGTTATTTTCTTATGTATGATTTCAATTATAATTTACCATTTCCAAAACTATAAAATGAAGTAGTTTTTCTAAAGCCATCCAAAATACTTATTAGAAAATAATTAAGTAAATATTTGCATTAGTGATGAATATCACATTTTGTTGTAACAGGTCAAAAGGATGTTAAATATAACATTTTTTTAAATGCATCCAATGCTGATGAGCAACTAGCTGAATTGAAGAAATTATTAGAGAAAGTTAATGACAATCCAGACTCAGATTTTATGACATTCCTCGTAACAGTCTTCTTGGTGGGAGATCCAAAGCATCCAGTTAGATGTTTTTTGACTAGGTCAGTATGTTTAGATTAGAATACTAATAATACTTGGGACATCCCACACAGCACTATCTAGTCTCAAACTTAGCAGAGCTTGATTATGGGCACTAGACAACAAGAATGTATTATTATGATCACATGGATAGGTAATTAATCATTTAACAGGATATTTGAATAAACCTCTTGGTTTTATATACAGTATATGTATACTTTGGTCTACTAGCGGTCACCAGTGACTTCGGCCACGTGGACTACATGTTTATATTATTTTGGCTTCAACATAAATGCTATTAATGCATAGGTACTTGTTACATCCAAGGTAGACTTTTCTGCCATAACTAAGCTTAATCACTGTTTAATAAAAGAAGAGATAGATCCTTTTCCTTCCCTCTTACCTTTATAATTTTTTTCCCTATTCTTATGCAAAAGGTAAAATGATTACTGTGGGTTATCCCTAGGAGATCGACATATACCATCATAGATTTTTCTCCAGGTTTATTAAAGAACTACAATTCTTTAGTAATTTTTTTCTATGTATCTCTTTAAAGTTTAGCCTACGCTGACGTTGTAAATGCCTGAAAATAGGGTTTTTGATAACTGGATTACAAAACATTAAATTTTCTTTACTATACAAAAACTTTATTAGAATGTAATATACATTGCTAATTTTTAGTAAGTATTAAATTCTCTAAATTTAGTAAAAACCATATCAAAATCTGCTGTGTGGTTTTCATTGATAACCAATTGTACACGCATATTATGATATTTATGACGACCGTTTAGCCTAGTGGGTAGTGACCCTGCCTACGAAGCTGGAGGTCCCGGGTTCGAATCCCAGGTCGGGTCAGTATTTATATGATGAATATTGATATTGGTACCGGGTTTCTGTTGCTATATGTATGTGGTGTCTTCGTTTGGTACCCAAAACACAAGCTAATGCTAGTTTGAGGCCAAGACATTGTTGTGATGTATATATTATTATTATTATTTACTCATGCGCACAGATAAATTATCTGTGTGCATGAGGCACACAGATAAATTTGTAATTTTATTTATAGATTTTGATGAAATAATATCTTGTTATTTTAATGTAGTTTCTGTAGTTAATAATTACTAATTAATATTTTTAAATTATTTTTCTTTGTTGGGATGAATTACTAACTGTACATTTTGTACATATTTTACTACTATGACCATGGGAAATCACTGTTTATGTCTAGTTAAAACTGAATAAATTACATTTTTGCACATGTGCAACACTACATTTTGGTATGCCTGGAATAAGCCATCATTTTTAGTGTTCTGTACCCTAAGGGTATCAACCTATTAAGTACTAAGACTCTGCTGTCCATCCATCTGTCACAGGGCTGTATTGTTTGAACCCGTAATAGATAGGCACTTGAAATTTTCACGGAAGCTGTATTACAATGGCCACTATAAAAAAATTTAAATAAAGTAAAAAATTTAAGGAATTCCTCATACAGAAAACATGTTTTTTTTTTTACATTGTACAGTGGTACAGAACCCTTTATATGCGAATTATTGTGTTTGAAAAACCAACTGCTCAGTCTAAGACAGTAAAAAAAGCTAATTCGGTGACAACAACTTTAAATGTATTTTTGTATTTCTCCTATTTTTTAATTATTGTAGCCTACATTTTTGTTTTCAGATATGTAACGAAGCGTGTACAAATGCAAAAAGCTTTTGAAGATTCCTTAGTGAATGATTTAACAAACAGATTAAAATTTTATGATGAAAATACATCAATTGAACAATATACAGCAGTCATGAGAATGATTCTCAGTTGTTCAGAAAATTTTCTCACAGGCGTAGCAGCATTAAAAAGAATAGAAATTGAAATAGTGGTATTAACTAAAGATATGTTTCTATATTGTGTCGAAAAAATCAGGTATGATTTGAAATTAAGTATTATTTTTTGCTTTCTTGCTATTGAAATATGGTACCTAGATTTTACAGTACTACTACTATGTCGTTTAGAAATATGATACTTTTTTGATTACAAGTTTTTTTTATTCTAGAAGTAATATTTAACTATTTTGTTCCTTCCATATTAAATAGCAATCCCTTTGGGTTTGGGTCTAATAAAAATTTTATTGGATATAACACTAAGTATTTATCACCAATGTAATAAATGTTCAAGTCTTCCTGTCACTGAACAACCAATGAAGCACTGCAATGGCAGTTGCGTAAGTACGTGTGAGTAGAACTTTGTAGCGTACTAGCGGTTGGTAGAATCACTATGGTATGCTTGTGTTCAAGTTGACGTGTGCGTACATAGCCAGCTGACTTAATATAGGTGCATCGGTAGGTACAGTTCCAATCAACCTTTATGGCGGATGTGAACATAGACACAAGTCGCGTCGCAGTAACTAGTTTTAGGTGTAGCGGGACGCAGTGGAGCGAGGGGCATATGACTGAACCTGCGCAAGCATGCTTAAAGCGTTGTATTCCGATCCGCCGTAAAGTTTGATTGGAACTATAGTTCGCGATGCTACATACAGTATTCCTAGGTTCATGGTATATATATCTAAAGAATTTTCTTTAAATAAATGCTTAAAGTTTTGTATCCAATAAAATTTATACATTACTAGCGACCCGCCCCGGCTTCGCATGGGTAGCAGAACAATATAATGCCGTAGTGTTTTTTCTGTCGTAGTGCCATATCAATTTATTGCGTCGAACATGTGGATTAGATTTAATTATATTTAAATCTAACATATGTTCATCCTTCTTGGCGTATTTTTAAAGTATTTTATTTCCAACAATTGTGTAAATACTTGAAAAAGTGAAGAATATATACACAAAAACAAACTAAAACATTTCTTTGCATACAACATTAATATCTTCTGCCTAACATTACATTACACGTGTCGTGTCGCGTCACGCGTCGTCACCGGCCGGGCCCCGCTTGACATTGTCGCCCGGCCGCTTACACGCTTTTCGCGCGATAGTTTAATTTCACTATAACTCGTAAGATATTCATTTAAATTGTATGGTGTAAAGGGCAATCACAATCTGCATGAAATTCTGAAGGTAAATAACGTATTTCATTCGATAAGGATTAATACTGTATTCATATAAATTGCTTTCTAATTACCACATCATTTGACACCGTTTTTTTTAAACATAAAAATAGGTATAGTAAGCTATCCATAAAATATAGACATATGTCATTGCGGACTTTTCTTTAGTCCTATAAAAGAGAAACAATTCCACCATACATTATTTTGTTATATATCAACCGGATTAGGCAGCGTTTTTTATGAAAGCTCCCAGCTGACTTGTTTTTTTTTCCGACTTCTTCAACAATAATCGTCATATTTCAACTAATTTGCACAAAACATTACTAAATTATACACGTAAACCTTCCTCTTGAATCACTCTGACCATTAGGATCACCCATGTGCCAATTCGTTTGGTAGTTTTTGAGTTTATCGCGTCCAGACAGACAGACGCGGCGGGGGACTTTATGTATTGAAACAATTTTAAATACCTACAAAATAATTTATTTTGATAAGGATTAATAAAAAGGTATGAAGAACATGCACAACGCGACAGCGTTTATTTTTTCTATTTCTATGACTTATTAAATTCGTAATATCTATTGAATGGAATAGCCGATTTGAACAATTCAAAAAGTAATCTACATGAATTGAAACAGTCTTGAAAACAATATGATTTATTTGGACAAGGATTTAAACAGAAGTATGAATAACATGGTCTAGTTTTGGTCGGTAATTCTATCAACTTTTAAAATGTAAAAAGTGGTTATTGTGACACAACGTTAATAGTTAGACATATAGTATCGAAAAGTTTTTTGTAGTTATTAATTCTTTAATATTGTAGAACATACTTCTGTTCTATCATCAATAGTTTCCGCAGCGCATGCGACGAAAGATGTTTTATGGCATTTTTTTACACCTTGCGTTACGTTACTAAAGTTTTAGTAAAAATCCTTAATGTTCTCTAGCAATAAATATAGCCTATGTTACTCAGGGTGAATGTAGCTTTCTATTGGTGAAAGAATTTAATTCGGCGCAGTACCTAGTTTTTCAGTTTATTCATTACGTACATATACACAAAAATAAAAATCTTTCCCATTTATAATATAAGTGTAGATTCATGTTAAGCTATTTTAATAATTATTTATTTTTTACACTTGCAGAAATAATGACAATTTATCTCCAACCGAGAAAAACAAAGTTTTTAACTTAATACACTTGATATTACGAGTTCAGCTTCCAATCATACAAAAATGTGATGAGAAACATGAAAATAAATTACATTCATTGCTACCTGCGATCAACAGCTGTATTAAATATGTACTTCTTGAAAGGGATGTGCCGATGGACACGAAATCTGTGTGTGGAATGTTATGTCTTTCAATCTACATGTTGAATAACGGTGCTGATTATTGGGCCAAGGTATGAATTTTAATTGTTGGCATTTAATTGCATGCTGAAAACACAATCCAACTATTTAATTTATTGTGTTATAGGCTAGCGGTTTAAATGTTTTTGAATGCACGAAAACACCGATTTAAATCGTACTTATACTTTATCAAGAAATAAAATCAAAAACTGTTATAACACTTGTATCACACTCGCAGTTATGTTCGCTCTTGACACTTTCAAGAAACTCACTCGCTGCCTCTGCGCCGTTCGCTGTGCGCCGGAATCCTCACCCCGCAGCATCTCGAAGTTTCCGTTATCACACATTCCATTTTGAAATATTAATTACAATTTATCATAGGAATATTTCCATGCGCCACCTTTGACCGGGTCGCGATGCTGTCTCCAAAATATAATTTCGAACGTTGCAATCCTTTTGGTTCGCGCTGCCTCTAAGATATAAATTCAGTTATAATTTATTTTTATCTCAAATTTCTAGTTATTTCTGTACTCGGTCGACCGACATTCTTGTGAAGCCGTGTGATCATTCGAGTACTTTGTATAAAACATCGACGTGCTTCTACGCATATACGTCACAATAGTTACAGCTTGACATTTAAAGCATACATTAAGGGGGCAATTACAAAAAAACGGCATGTTTAGGTACATTTTTAGGAAGTTTGGAAAGGTATAAGGTCATAAACCTAATTCTAAAATAAAGATCAGTTCTTAATTTACAACTGTGTTAGAAAACATTTGCATATTTTACACTCTTTCACACTGAAAAAATATTATTTTGTAACCCACTTTTGCCGAAATCGCGGAAAATTAACATTTTTCGGTACATATTACACCATCATCACAAGGTTTTTTGAGATTAAAAAATCATTTAAGTATTGTTAATACTTCATCCTTTCTTTCTGTTAGAGGAAATTTTGATAATAAACGGAAAAGTGGCAGAAAAAAATCATCAAAAATATGCAATTTCACCGAAATTTCGCCATACTATTTTGTATGAACTGACAGCACACTGACAGCATAAAACCAAGCGCACACGGCATCGTGCTTCAGACCGCTCCGAGGAGCGCTATTGAAAGGTCGGGTGTACGTCTTTGTTTCTCTCCGATCAAATGCTGTACGTATGGTAAAGTTGAACTCAATCAATCTTGAGACGTGGGTGAAAGTAAAAGTGAATGGGCATCTTTGTATGGGCTGCGTACCCAGGTTGTATCAAGTTGTGGTATATGTCATTTTAAAGGTCGTATCAATAGCTTTATTTTATAGTATGGCACCAACCATGAAACACGTGCAAGGAAATAACTATGAGTTATTTTATATCTCATATAATGAAATGTTATTTTTAGTGTAAATGTTACTTATTGTACAATATTACTTTATTACTAAGCATACCTACTATACGGTTACCAATCGCTATTCCACCGCCGCTTGCACACCTACATACTCTTAAGACTGGCCAAAAAAATTGCAGGTTTTGCATAGGCTTCGTCTCCATGCTGTATCTAGTGTAGGCATGTTGTTCTTGGATTTCTTATTAAAAAATATAATTAAAAGCTAGTATTGCGTAGGTCGAAATAATTTAAAAAAAATTATCATTGAACTATCTAATTGAACTAACTAACATCTAGATCAACAATTATATCATCTAAAAAAGTTGCTGGCAACAATATATAATTTTGATGCCTCGCCCACCCCAAATACCATATAATGCTTATTATATGTGAACATGTGCCGACTGTTCTTCGCCCTATTAGGCACGAACAGTAATTATCGACTCCCTTCCCGTCGTTATTGTAGTTATTACAATATAGGAGTAATATATCCAATTCGACATATGACAGGACTGAATCCAACCTCTAGTAGTATGTATGTGTGTGGGCAGGGCGGTGTAAGAGTTATACTGACAGGTAGCCGCAACGCACAGTATGCTATATAACATGGTAAATAAAATAATATAAGTAAAAAATAAAAACCGACTTCAAAAACATAAACTAAAAAGTTAAAAATAAAATTTTCACTTTAAAGAAAGGAGCATTAACAGGCGGCATATAGTTAATGAAGTCGGTGCCTACTCACTCAGACACTTTAAATTGTGTTCCATATTTGTTATAGTTATAAATATATAATTGTTGTAACTGTTATTACCTGGTAAGTACCCATTTAAAATGTCTGAGTTGGCACCGACTTCATTAACTATATGCCGCCTGTTAATGCTCCTTTCTTTAAAGTGAAAATTTTATTTTTAACTTTTTAGTTTATGTTTTTGAAGTCGGTTTTTTTTTTTTTAATTATTTTATTTTTAAATTTTTAGTTGAACGCATCTGTAACTTATTTCTATTTAGTATAAATGGGGCTACTAAACGCGCTACTCTAATGAGACAGCACCGCGATTACGCAACGTAAATTCAGTGTCAAATTGACAAATCAGCATGCCTAGTAGGCAGTGGTATTCCTATGTAAAACTTCAATCTTAATTATTATATAATTAAGATTGAAGTTTTAATATAAATATTTTTGTGCGAACTGAACATTTTGGCATATTCAACCGTATGACGGAAGCTCAACAAAAGGTAATTGCTGTAAATCGTTGAGAAGTTCCCTCGATTGTGTATGGTCTCCATCATCAGACCTGTAATGGCACTTATAACCCATATGGGTGCAAAGATCTCATCAATAGAAATGAATCAAGTCCAAACACCAGGTAATTGCTGCCAGTCGTTGAGGAGTTCCCTCGACTGTCTTTCAGCTCCATCATCAGATCGACTCCCGACCTTCATTAAATAGTACTAGTAGTAGTACTTTATCAAAATATTTAAAATACGATACTTTAAAATACGATTTTCGAAGGTTGCCCTCGATTTCTCTGGGATGCCATCATCAGATCCTGGTTTCCTTATCATGGTACCATTTCAGAAATATCTCCCTTTCACAAAAAAAAAATCATCCAATTCGGTTCATAAACAACGAAGTTATCCCTGAACACACATAAAAAAAAAAAAACATATATACGGTCGAATTGAGTAACCTCCTTCTTTTTTGAAGTCGCTTAAAAAGAACTTTATAAGCTAGAAATAATGATTATTTAAATAAAAATTAAATTGTTTTAAATTTAAATTTCAAAGGCAGTAATTAAATAATAAGTTGGTGTCATACAATAAAATGAAGCTATTATTAAGACCTTTAAAATGACATATGTCACAACTTGATACACCACTGGGTACGAAACCGCCCATTGTCTTTTATAATATTTTATGAATTGAATTAGTTTGAATTATTTTTTTTACCAAGGCGGAAAGCTATTAAACTTAGAATAAAAATCTTACACTATATATACAATGTTCATAGTATATACATTACCGAGTTGACCAACTAATAATTTTTTTATGATAAAAAAATTAAATTAAAACATATGTAAAAAGTGGTGACCTCTTGGAATGGTGTAATTATTTTAATTTTAATACGCTTTTATAAGTTCCACCTGTATGTTTTTTTGTATCTAATGGAATCTTTAAACGCGGTTGTCACCCACTTCCACTGAAGATATTGGGCTGAAATTCAGAATACATATGTAACTTCGATGACAATACACTAAAATGATAAACATAACTTGATGTTGCAGCCAGAATTGTTTCCTCATAAGGATACTCTTCACCGGTTGATAGCACGAACACGAAACTTTGTATGTAGGTTGGATTTCGATAGTTATCCATGATTTTCACTATAAACTGATGATGCACCACGATAATTTGTTTACAAGGGAACTCCTCAGTGATTAGATTAGCACCGACATGAAGCTTTGTGTCGGTTTGTATCATTTCATCGTTTTATAGGTAATTGTGAGTTCCACATTTATGTTTGTAAATTTTAATGGAATGTAATTTAAAAAATATTAAGACTAAAAAAAGATAAAAAATAATATATTAAAAAAAATTTATAAATTACACTTTGATACGACTTTGATAGACAATCGAACTTTAAAAAAGAAAATAAGTAGAAAAAAAATTGAAAATTAATGTTATTGTGAAAAATCGTGGAGTGCAATGAAATATTTAAAACAACTGATATCGGGCACCCCACGTTTTGTCACAATAACATTATTTTTCCTCATTAAACACTTTATTCTTATTCTAAAAGTTATTTTCTCCTTTTTAGATCGATTTGGTATCAAAGCGCAAGTTTCTTAGTTTTTTTAAACTATCTGGGGGCACGGCCGTGCCCCCACCAAGTCGAGCAAAAAAGCGTCACGGCCGTACCATCCTTTTCTCGAAGCAATTCAGACCATTTTCGACCCCCTGTAACTTCGTTGTGGATAAAACTAGAAGACTGAAATTTTCAGTAACCATGCAGGCATATTATATAAGCATATTACACGTTTTAATTCAATTTGAACCAGTATTTTTAAGAAATTATAACGGGTCAAATTTCTTAATTTTGTCACTCACTGACTCAACGATCATCAAAATTCTAAGGCACTTCTAGCAGACCTAGAAGCTTCAAATTTGGAATATAAGTAGTGTTTGGTGTATGAATCAAGGAAAAACTAAAAAATCTAGAAAAGACCGCAAAGAAAATTAAGCCCATACAGCCAAGTCTTCAGTTAAATTTTTCAATATTGGCTTTATTCGTAACGATGTTTTATTACGGCAGTTATTATTATATTAAACTGTAGCTGAAGCTCAAGAAGTAGTACCGGAAAAGAGAAAACGGAAGGCTACCTACAAAAATAAGAAAAGTTCATAAGTCAGAGAGAGGGCTTTAAGAAAATTCGTTGCTGGTAGATATACATATATACAATAAGTAGAAGGTACCGAAAAGGAAAAAAGTAGAACTGTCTACAAAATACAAAAAGAAATGAGATCCCATCAAAAACAATACTTGTCAAAAAAACCAAGTCTCGCAACTCAGTTGTTCTGCGGTAAAAAGTTGTGAGATCCATGTAATACCAAGTCGGTTATTAATTTATTCAGTCTCTACTTGTAAGTATGTAATGTTTTATATAAATAAATTGAAACTTGGCCATCGCCTGAAAACACGCGTAAATTCAATCGCCTGAAAACACATGTAAATTCAATTATTTAGTGCGATGGCCAAGTCTCAATATATTTATATAAAACATTACATTCTTACAAGTAGAGACTTACAAGTAGAGACTGAATAAATTAATAACCGACTTGGTATTACATGGATCTCACAACTTTTTACCGCAGAACAACTGAGTTGCGAGACTTGGTTTTTTGACAAGTATTGTTTTTGATGGGATAATGTTTGCAGAAGGCGGTCTGAATGATCGTGAAATTTGAAGGGCAAGTTAGTCAAAACAGGGGTGTTCGCGCGGTTTCTCTATTTATAGAAATAAACAATGGTGGGAGCTAAGGGCGCGAGCGGGTTGCTTTTTGCGGTTTACGCATGCGGTGCAAACAGAATGCTCGCTTGTGATTGGTGTAAAGTAAAAAGATTTAGTACTGTAAAATACAACATTGCGGTACAAGTTTCGATGTCATAAAGAACGTATTAATAGTAACTGTATTGACAAAAGTATTAATCGTTGTTGTAATAACGCATACAGACTTGTTTTTTTTTTTTTTGTAATGTGGACCAAATAATAATAAAATTTTAATCTATACGAAACAGACTTTATTTTAGTAGTGTTAGGCCCAGAAAGAAAGAAGTTCAAAATGGCAGACACTATTTTCAGTTTTGACCGCAGATTTGTGAAGGGAGACCACATGGACCCATAGATATCGATTTTGAAAGTAAGCAGTTCAAAAACTATAACAGATTCTAAGGCAGTAATTTTTTTTAGTTCTGAGCACAGATTCGTAATCGAAGACCATACAGACTCTTACACATTGATTTTGAAAACAATCGGTCCAGAATCAAAAATAGTAGAATTTGAGAATTTGACGAAATGGGAAATGAAAAGGTCACCTCATTCAATGGGACCTCGGTTTCGCCATCGCCACGTATCACAAACAAAATGCACTCGTATTGCAAAACTCCTCGTACGATAACTGTGGCACAGTATAGTATTGTCTAATAATTTTTTTTTATGGAACTTTAAAAGACATCGTAACCCACACCCATAACACAAGCTTTGCTTAGTTTGGGACTAGATAGCGCTGTGTGGGATGTCCCAGGTATTATTGTTATCACTACATATTATAAAATAAAGTCCCCCGCCGCGTCTGTCTGTCTGTCTGAACGCGACAAACTCAAAAAGTACCGAATGGATTGGCATATTATTGACATCAATGGACAGAGTGATTCAAGAGAAAATTTGTTGAAATATGACGATTATTGTTGAAGAAGTCGGAAAAAAAATCAAGCTGGTTGGGAACTTTCATCGAAAATGCGGCCTAATCCTTTTGAGATATAACAAAATAATGTATGGAGGAATTGTGTCTCTTTTCTAGGACTAAAGAAAAGTCCGCGATAGCATATAACTATACAGCCAGAAAAACTCCGGTTTATGCATGTTATTTGGATCTGTCCAAAGCATATGACCTTGTGTCTTATAATGTGCTGTGGCAAAAATTGCTAGATGAAACCAACTTGGATTATGAAGTAATGGCGTTATTGAAATTCTGGTATGGAAACCAAGTGAATACTGTAAGGTGGGCGAACTCGCATTCGGATGTGTATAGGTTGGGTTGCGGAGTGAGACAGGGGGGGATAAGTTCACCTCGGCTTTTCAATCTGTACATGAACAGGCTCATTGGTGAGCTCAGCGGCACCAAGATAGGTTGTCACGTGGATGGAGTGTGCGTCAACAACATTAATTACGCTGATGACATGGTGCTGCTGAGTCCATCTGTCAGCGCTTTGCGAAGATTGCTAAAAATGTGTGAAGAGTACTCGGAGGCCCATGGGCTCACATACAATGCAAAGAAAAGCCAAATAATGGTTTTTAAGGCTGGGAACAAAACCTATAAAAATGTGCCTAATGTAAATATTTGCGGTTCGCCACTGGAGAAGGTAGAGCGCTTTAAGTACCTGGGTCACTGGGTCACTGAGGACTTAAGTGACGACGCAGATGTGGAGAGAGAGCGCAGGGCGCTGGCTGTGCGTTGTAACATGTTAGCTCGGAGGTTTGCACGCTGTACTGATCAAGTTAAGGTGACTTTATTTAAAGCATATTGTCAATCCTATTACACGTGTAGCCTGTGGGTTGACTGTACGCAGCGTGCTTATGGTGCTTTGCGTGTGCAATACAACAACGCGTTCAGGGTGTTGTTTGGGCTACCGCGCTACTGTAGTGCGTCTGCGATGTTTGCTGACAGACATGTTGATGGCTTCGGAGCCATAATTAGAAAGCGTTGCGCTTCAATGTGGAGCCGGCTGCGCGGGAGCACGAATAGCATCCTGAGCGTGTTGAGGGACAGGTGGGAATCGCCGATGATCATGCGTTGGATGAAGCTGCACACTGTTATTGACACTGTGTAGCATCAGTGAGGCCATATTCCACACCTGCTCTGATTTTCTAGACATAAGGCTAATGTATATTACTAACAATAAATATAAGGTTTTTTTTTTTTTGTGTTACTAATATCTATGGACCTTGTCTGAAATAAAGTTTTTATTATTATTATTTTTATTATTATATGTCTATATTTTATGGATAGCTTACTATACTATTTTTATGATGTAATATGATGAGGTGATTGGAAAACAATTTATACGGATATGGTATTAATCCTTATCAAATTAAATACGATATTTACCTTCAGCATTTCATGAAGATTATGATCGCCGTTTGTATTCTACAATTTAAATCAATATCTTAGGAGCCATACCGGACGACGCGACACACGTGGTTAGGCTGAAGTTATCAATGTTGTATACAAAGAAATATTTTAGTTTGTTTTTAGGTATTTATTTTTTACTTTTTCATATATTTATAGAATTCGAAATAAAATACATTAAAAATAATCCAAGTTGGACGAACTTGCGTTACATTTAAATCTAATGAAATCCAGTCCACATGTTCGACACAACAAGCTGATACGACACTACGACCGTAAAAACATTATGGCTCTGCTACCCGTGCGAAACCGGGGCGGATCGCTAGTTATTATATAAAATAAAGCAACATTAAAAACCTGACATAAAAGAAAACTAATTTTTAAATAAATAAAATAATAATGATCAAGACTAATTAGTTCTGGTATAGAGCCAAGTATGTGTTGCCTCTGGTGCAGATGCGCGTGTAGTAGTAAGCAAGCTGTCAAGTAAAACCTATTTTCGAGCTGTCACTTTTTGTACATACGTCCTTAACAGCAAAATACTACTGAAATGAAATAGAAGTTATGGGTATTTTGAACAACAAAATAATGTTGTTCTACCCACGTTATCTTAACAGTATTCTCTGATTGGTGTGACCCATGTTAGTTGCTATTACGTCACAGATATGTTTTGGCCATCTGTATGCGGCGTGCACATGATGCGAGCCAAGAAAAGAGCTATTCAACCTCTTTTAACCATAATATCACATAATACTAATGGTTAACCTGTGAACTCTTACACATTTTAATAGCCGAGATTAATTGATATATGGTAAAAGCCCTAAAACTATGACATCTGCCACAGACAATAATCCAATAGCAGGTTCAAGATTTTTGTGCGATAGGTAATTCACTGTAATTGCCTCTGAACAGTTTTTATATGTAACTACACCTTGACTACTCTAAGCTGGTGGTTCCATTTCCTTCGCAGGGTTCAAATCGGATGAACCAACCAGCTGATAAATTAGCGGCTCACTATTTTAAAACGCTCCGATAAACCGATAAAAATATACTTTGCTCCCGGAATTGACAGATAATACTAGCTTAGGGTTGTAACTACAGTACTCTGCAATCCCATAAATTCATACGCGTAAAACAAATTCCACTCTATAGACTTGTTTTATTAGGGTGTTCACGCAAAACTTTTGTAGATGGCAATCACGGCGAGAGCACCTTCTTTAAATATTGCGATATTTTAATATTGTGTAAATATTTTTATATGTATATGTTTATAAAAATTCCAACTTTTGTATGAAACTGACAGTTGAGTAATGTCCGTCGGTCATGCGCCACATAACAAGAGAAAAGCGCAGTAATACACCCCATCGCTCCACTGACATCATCTTTAAATTTTTATTTAACTGTTCCAAATTTGAACTAAATAAATATGTTACCTTTTCTCTATTTTCAGATTCTGCAGACATATAATGTAGATACTGAGTTTGAAGAAATATTACAAAATGACTATGCACAACTGACTTTGTATTCAGCTATGGCAATACTGATTCCTATAAAAAAATTACAAACGACTTTAGTAGACGACGAGATTGCAATAGTTATGTTAACAAAAAAAATTTTATACATTGGAGAAAGGTATTAACAGTTGATTTTAATATTTATTTTATATTGTAAATATGTCAACGTGTGTCTGAAATACTCCGTATCCTAAGATACTCTAGTGCATGTTGACATTCGCTAAGAAAAATAAATGGAGTTTCACTTAGAAAAAGAAGGTGAGCTTGCTGGTGAAACTCCATTTCTTTTTATATAATCATTTCGGTTGTATACCTGCAAATGTTAAAATACATTAGAACAACTTTGTCAAACTTAACGATAAATTTTTAATCATTTCTAAATGGAGTCAATGCGAACAACGATATGTATTAGAGTGATGAGCTGTTCAGAAACCTTTTCATCAATTTGCAATTCAGCCAAGATACTACATGGATGTTCTACCATTTTATAATTTGTAAGCTATGTTAGGATTGTATATGTCAATACGAGAAATTAACCCTTTTGATCAATTGGAAACTCAATCAAGATAGGGTGGGACAAGGCATAACTGTACTGTATGGGTACTTAGCACGAGCTCAGTGCCAGAGTTTCGTTCCTCCACTCAGGCCTTGGTATCATTTCTTATTCTTATGGTACAGCTCGCGCCAAACTTCTAGTTCGCATTGAAGTTGACGTTGGTGCATTTTGCGCACCTCTCGATCCTCTGATATTTCCTACTGCGATGCTACTCTTTTTACCTTCAGAGTGAACTAGATGTTTGGCGCGAGCTGTATAAGCATCACTATTTTATTTGTCTGCATTAAAGGTTTATAATTTAAATAATCAACTAATAGTGTACATTATTAGCATTTATATTTCATAAAATTAATAATGATAATCTTTTAGATATTCATCTGAATCGGCTCTAATATTATGTGTTACTCGTGCTATGCTACATTTATGCAAATCTCTTGAAAAAATAGAAGATGAAAATGTAGGAAGAAGACTAATAAACGATATCTTAATTTTTATATGGGCAAATTTGGAGCACTATATGGATAGTGTAAGACATTTAACTGCTCAAGGATTAGGTTGTATTGTAAAATATTGTTGCAAGCTGAAAAAACAAGGTACTTTTTTATCTTAATAAACTTCATATACCTGGTGTCCGGCTGAATGTAATCCGAACTTGTAGAGCGTGTAAAGCTTATGGAACTGAACAAAAATTAAGAAAAAAATTAAACTTTAAACATGTTTTTCTCAGTAACAGTTAGTTTGCGCCGTGTGCTCAGTTGAAGCTTTTTGTTTGATTCGGGAAGTTTTACACGCTCTATAAGTTTGGACTACGTTCAGCTGAACACACAGTATATAATTCAAATGTGTTTATCCCTTTTTAACAAAAACATAATATTTTTTTTATTCTAATAATTTATTTTGAAAAACACTGCCATCGACTGGTGTTACTGTTTACCATGTGAATAATAATTGGTAATAATAAAATTAAGTTATTTTTACAGATAATGTAAGGACATTCTATTTGAACTTAAAAATTAAGCCGGACTCTTCTTAGTTCTTTTTTTGTAATATTGCTACCTTCCAGTACTACCATATACCAATTAGATAATTTAAAGTGATATGAAAAATGATGTGTTAACTGGAAATAAATAAAAAATAAAACTATTTCATGACTAATAACTTTTTATTCCATAATATAAATAAAAAGAAAAACATCACTGTGCGATTCATTCACATGGGCACAACTACTAGTAGTATGTATAAATTTACCTGTCTAAGAATATCTTGTAGGAATAGAGTATTTGAATAATTTTGAAAATATTATAGTTATCAAGAAATTATAAATATAACAAAATTATATTATTGAAGAGTGTAAAACTTATAAGCTACCAAAACTTTATATCTGTCTCTATGTTGAAAAAAGAAGTTTAACATTATTTTAAATGCCCTGATGTCACACTACATGGTATTGCCCTCTCTGCCTAACAGGATATTTTAAACATTCATAACTTTATTAATTATTTAAAATTATTTCACTGTTATTATATGTAAAGAAAACGCACATGAAACAATTAAAAATAGTCATTTATCCTTTTTAAACGACTTTAAAAAAGAAGGAGGTTTCTCAATTCGACCGTATATATGTTTTTTTTTTTATGTGTTTAGGGATAACTTCGTTGTTTATGAACCGAATTGGATGATTTTTGTCTTAAATATTTTGGTTGAAATAAAAACATGTATTACATTTTGTACCTACCTACTCTTGTTATAGGATTTCATCTGTAGAACACTGACAAGTAGAGAACTTACATTATCTAGTTCATTAATCTAGAATGAGACATATAATTTGTTTGAGAGTTTTGCTATTCTTACGACAAAAGGAAAACAGTAGATTTTAGCAGAATCATGAAATTATTATTATATTTTTGACGACCGCGTAGCCAAGTGGGTAGCGACCCTGCCTACAAAGCTGGAGGTCCCGGGTTCGAATCCCAGGTCGGGTCAGTATTTATATGGTGAATATTGATACTGGTACCGGGTCTTGGTTGTTATATGTATGTGGTTTTTTCGCTTGGTATCCAAAACACAAGCTAATGATTAGTTTGGGGCCTAGACGTTGTTATGATGTATACATTATTATTGTTACTTTTGTATAATTATAATAATCTTACAACTTAATCTTAACTTAAGACTAACATTATTCCCAAGTTTTGGTGTCAAGTAGGTACCTCTATTTTAAATGGATGGATGAATAAAGAATTAAATTATTTTTTTTTATTTTCAGGTCATGATCAAGCTATAAACAGTTTATTTAAATCAGTAACGTCTTTGCCTATTGATAGAAGAAGCTACTATGTTGGTGTATCTGCTTTAATACTAGAACTTAGTGCCACAGTGGTATTGGAAATGATGCCAGATTTAATTTTACATTTAATAGAGGCATTAAATGTGCAATCAGTGCAAGCCGGTGTAAGTTTGAACATATAACTAAATTTTTACTAACACACCAGAAAACCAACATGTCTATCAATCCAACATTACTAATTACTAAACTTAATGTGTCTAAAAGGGACTACAAAGATTTATACAAGACATGTTTATTAATACACAATAACATGTAGTCAAAGCTTATCTAACTATGCGATTAAAAAACTAAGCACTGACAAAATTGTAGTCTAAGAGCTAAGACTGAATGTAATGTTTCATAAATATACATCTTGTTTATGTTTTTTATTACATTTTACACGCAGTTGGCGTTTTATAGATTCTTTAATTTACTTTTATTTTTAAATTTCTAGGTTTGTTTAGTTATAGTTGTATAGTTGTTTAGTTTAGATATATGCTAGTCATTTACATGGAATGTTCTTGTTGTAGTTTTCTTACACCGGGAGTCCAAGTCCCAAATACTGACACATACCATATGAGTGTATTGGGTACAATGTTGGATCCTCATTCCTAATCAACATCCCTAAATACTCGTGAATACAATTTTTTCGCAAAATCTGGTAATTTTTAGGGTTCCGTACCTCAAAAGGAAAAAAAACCCTTATAAGATCACTTTCTTCTCTGTCTGTCCATGAAGACACTTTTTCTCAGTACGCGTCGAGGTATCAATTTGAAATTAATATCAAACAAGTCTACGGTCCCTGTACGGAAGCTGTAAATAATCAAACTTCAAAGTAACGCATCCAAAAATTACGCCGTTTTTGCGGCATTAGAGACTTGCAAGTAAAAAGTTTAGAGCCGTGGTTCGAATTCCAAAGCATGTATCAATGACTTTTTCTAACTTATGTACATAACTATCACTGTGTGCCTGGGAGAGCATGTTAAGCTGTTGGTCGTTAAAATCCATCAACTCGCATTAGAGCAGTGTGGTGGATTAAGCTCCAAGCCTCCTTATCCTAAGGGGAGGCCTAAGCCCCTGCGGCGGGGCATTAATGGGCTGATGGTAAGTAAATCAAAGCAAGAAGCAAGGTGTCACAGCACAAATAAAAGTAAAAAGCCGTGTTAATTTGTAGTTATATCACATTTAAAAAATATATAATTTTAAAATGATATTGGAATTAACGTGGCATCTGGCGGTAAGTAGCGATTAATACGTTATATAACAGTACGGAACACGCAGGTGCAAGTCGGATTCGCACTTGGCCGGTTTTTTAAATCATCGGCGTTGTTTTGTATCCGCCATCTTTAATTTCAGAATATAATATAAAACCAAGATGACGACCAATCTACGAGCACATCGTTTAGGCTACATGAGGCATATAAGCTATAACTTAGTACACTCAAAACTACTGTTCCTAAATATGTAAGAGATAAATTTAGAGATAATGAAAGTGGATTGTTAAAATGTTGTCAAATTATCTCAGCTTTTGATAAAGTTAGCATGCAATTAATTCTTGATGAGTATAACAATATAAACTCGTTAAAAATAAAAAACAGACCTGGTCGACTATGTCAGCTAGATCACTTGCCTAGGTATGTGTTAATGAGTATGGGAGGAGGACCTGGGAATACATGTTGCCAAGCATCTTAAATAGCTTACCGAAGTATGTATTTACAGAAATTTTCGATTCAAAGAAAAAATGTAAACATTTATTTAAAAAATATTACCGTTGCGATGCGATGTGACTCCCGTTCACTATATAAACCTCATAGGTTTTTTGTGAACGACTTTTGTATGCATACTATTTTTGATATACAGTGAATAAATTAAATAAGGTGATTATAATTTGACCGAAAACGCTGTACCGCGCCTTAGGTATGTGCGCGGCGAGGAGGGAAGGCAGCTCCTAAGCGTTGACGACGGATTGACGGAGCAGTTCTGCTTCCCTCCGCGCCGCGCACATACCTAAGGCGCAGTACAGCGGTTTCGGTCAAACTAAAAGAAACATACATGGGATGCAGTTGTATAAGAAAAATTTAAGACATCAAATATAATATGATCTTTATCTTGAATGAAATGTATCTATTTTGATTGTTGTTTCAACCAGCAATAACATAAATACCTATCTTTACTCGCACACACATTTCCAAGCTTTTATTATAAAAACATTAATTTTGTATTTTATATTCCAGGCAACAACTACTTTAGAAACATTACTTCAGAAATACATCAAAGAAGATGATATTGAAGAAATTATGAAAATTTTAATACTACCTTTGTTAGAATTTGTTTCTAATAACAAAAATAGTATGGAGGCTGGCGTGTTACATATAATAGAAAATATACTAGCAAAAGCTATTATGTGGGACCAAAATATTTTGAATCGTATGTATGTATCTATTCATGTAATATTTTAAAATCATTTTAGGGTTGCATGCCTAAAGGGTAAAAAAGAGCCTTATTGCTGTCTGTCCGCCCATCCGTCTGTATGCCGTAGTTTTCTAATTCATACACATAAATTAAAGTAGGATGTACCATATACACTAATTGAAAGTCGAGATTCAGTTACTGCTGGCTACAGACTTGAAATACAGATATTTGGTGTAAAATGTTGACCCAAAACCAAATGTTTAATTAGAAACCCAATTACATTATTTTTCAGGGGATCCCATACATAAAAAAAACCTAAATTATTTCTTTTTCTCTTTGTTTCTGGCATTTGGAGTGTCATTGTCTAGAATAGATTAATAATAATATTTATTTATTGAAAAAAGCGATATACAAAATTTTTGGTTACTGATTTCTAAACTAGGTGAATTAAGTAGATTATAAATATATTACTTTTTCTTTTTTATCTTCTAAATTAAAGATATAAGGGACTGTCAAAGTGGTCAGTTTTAAACCATTTTCGGTACAGGGTCTGTCTCAAAAACTGAACTAGTTAAGAATTTAGAATTTCTTTATATTATATACAATATGTGTGCAGCAAAGTACTCCACAGTCAGAAAAGTATGATAATTTTTAATAATTATAATTTTTAGTATTATGAAAAATACACTTGACTGTGAAATTGTTACAAAAAAGTTTCTGAATTTTGATTCTGAAGTTGTGGTTCTTAGTATAAGGGCCATTATATTTTAATTTTGATTGTAATTTTTTTTTAAATGTTAATTACTAATTTTAGATTACCTTACATTGAAATAAAATCTAATGAATTAGGATCGAATGAGACAATGACAAGTGAAGACTTAAAATGTATTTTGGTTTTGCTAAATGTAGCGAGAAAATCTAGTATCATTGAAAAATTAAACTCTGAACGTGTAGGAGCTTGGAAAGGGATATTACAATATGATGTGTTGAAATTAGCAGCACTGCATCCTTCAGAAGAGGTATATACGACAACTTAATTCAAAATTGGTTAAAATAAAGTTATTTGCAAAAAAAATCGTATAATTCCGGTTCAATGTCCCACTAATTTCCGAGTTGGATATTGTATTGACTTTTATTTTTTCATAATCATCTACTGACTTTTGTAATAAATTAACAATTAAGTGATTAGCAGCTTACATATTCTATTTTATTCATTGACCAGAAACTTGCATTATGGATCAATTTTTGACAGCATTATCTTTATTAAACTCCTCTGAAACAGTAAGCAGTCAAGTATTTGATACATACATACCTTTGAGAAAGACGACCGCTTCGCCTAGTGGGTAGCGCGACCCTAACTACGAAGCTGGAGGTCCCAGGTTCAAATCCCAGATTGAATCGGTATTTATATGATGAATATGGATACTGGCACCGGTTTTGGTTGTTATATGTATGTGGTGTCTTCGCTTGGTACCCAAAACACAAGCTAATGCTTAATAGTATAATAATTTATGTTCCAGATTCGAATTCTTTCATTGTCGGTGGTGGCTGAATCACCTAAGGCAACAGAGCTATTTTCTGCTGGGGATTTTGACTTCATAGCATGGTTCTTAAAATACAATATGAATACCCAATCACCTAACTTTCGTCAACTTACTTTATCTGTGATGAAAAAGGTATAAACATGGTTTTATAATTTTTAGTATCATGCAAAATACACTTGACTGTGAAATCGTTACAAAAAAGTATCTGAATTTGATTCATTTATTTATATTTTGTTATAAAAATAAGTAGTATTTAGAAACCAACAAATAGATTTTATTTAAGTTTTCTTCAACACTGCCTAGTTTTTTGAAATTTTTTTTATCAACAGCCTAATACATCTTGTCAAAAAAAATAATTATAACAACTCTTCAGAAAACACATATATTATTACCTGCCATAAAATGTAACTTATGTTTTTCTGATAATGTTTCTATATGAATAGTCATTAATACCACATTATTCTTTCAACAATAGTTTTTTCGGCGTATTCAAGATAGCTACAAAATGCTAATGAGGCAGAAAAAATCGGAAAATACAAGAGACATGTATTTACAGTGTATAGAGAAACTAAAGGACCAGTGTTATGACAGTCTGATACCAGGAGCCAATTATAGTAGACGAGTAGTTGCCTTGCAGCTTCTGGTGTGGTGTGAACAACTCGATCTGGAAGGATATTCAAGGTTAATGCTCAGGAAAATTATTATATACAGGATGAACCATTTAATATCTATCTTTTTTCTGTCAACTAAAATTTCAAGAATATTTTTAACTATCTATATAGTCTTACTTAGCAAAATTTATCTGGGGTACAGCTCGCGCCAAACTAGTTCGCTATGAAGTCGAAGCGAATAGCGTCGCAGTAAGATAAATGGATACGAGAGGGTCGAGAGCGGGCCCCGCACCTGCGCAAAACTTACCCGCGTCAACTTCAGAGTGAATTAGAAATTTGACGCGAGCTGCAGCTACTAACATTTCATATCACAGTTTCAAGATAAGGTATCTAGTATATTGTTATGATAGATCATAAGGGTTTTACAGTTTGAAATAAATTAACATAAAAATACACTTTATTATTGTGCATAATAAACAATGGGTAAATATGAATAGCGGTCCCGGGCGCTGTCAATAGATGGCGGTCATTACAATCCCCAACCCGCAGTATAGCAGCGTGGTGGATTTAAGCTTAAGGGTAAAAATGACTGATGAAGAAATATGAATAGCCATTAATATTTAACTATTTTTTTTATTAATATTCTTTATTATGTCACAGGTTGTGGAAAAATGAATACATTGGCAAATTATTGAATAATCTGGATGACAGTTATGAAAGTAATAAGGCTTTAGTATTAGAGATACTTGAAAAATGCCCAAGAGATGTGCTAATTTGTTACAAGCACAATGCACTCAGTCTTGAATATATTTTGCAAGAAGCTTCATCAGTTAAACCTACAGACTGCACATCTGCAGCATACAAACTCGAACTAAAACAAAAACTCACAAGAAACAAAGAAGATACGAGTATATCAAATTATTCAACATATAAAATCATAATTATCTTGTTGGAAAAGTTAAAACAAGAATTGCAAATAGCAAGTCATAGTATACTTTTAGCTGCTTCCGAAGCGCCTATGTATGGTCTACTGCACTGCATTTGCCACCTATTGAGAAGGATCAATCCTAAGTGAGTATGAATTAAATATTTTCAAGCATATATTTAAAATAGAAAGTATAGTACTACGCAGGATCTTAGTCGTTATGAGTTGCCTGCAAATGACTCAAAGCGCAGGTACAGTCGCGCGGGCAATGAGGGGTAGTAGTGGGAGGCGGAAGCCGCGTGCGCGAGCGAGTAGCGCGAGCTATCCGATCTCTCCTTCTCCTCACTCCTGTTTTATGCTACTGCGATGCTTCCTATAAATAACTTCACAACAGAAAGTTATGTACGTAATACTGTACATTATAACTTTTATAATTTTCTTTAACATGACTTTCCTAACTTGGCTTCACACAGACACCAATACACAGTCATATGTAAAACAGTGTAAAAAATATAACATTTTAAACCAGTGCTTAAAAAAAATAGGGAATTTAATATAACTTGGTGCAGCCTGCTGCTGTCTATATTAACCTTATAAAACGAGTGCTATACTAATTGCTATCAGACTTACTGCCACTACGCGGCGTCAGTTGCAATCCAAGTATAACCAATTAGGGTTTCCAAATTAGCTTCTGCTAGCAACCTAGCTATACACCAATGAAGGCTTCCAAATTAATTTCTGGTGGTGGCACCACCTGCAAATGAGACCTAGAATACTCTTTGTAAATTATTTATTTGTATGAATAATACCAGTACCTCAGTGTTGCTTTATTCATTTATTCTGGTCAATAAAGGATTAAAAAAACTAATTAAACTAAACAGATTCCTTCTTTAAGTTATTCACATGCATTTATTTATGATGTTTGATATAAATTCTCTAAATATACATGGAAATGACAAAAAAATAACAAAATAAATATTAGTAAAACCAAAGAACTTTATGAATTCGACAAATACGTATTCCTGGGTTGATAATGGCGCCGCGTAGTAACTGAAAAAAAAGCATCAAACAATGTTTTATTATGATTTATAATTATTGTTTTAGATGTAAAGTGATTTACTGACACAATTTTTTTTCTTCTAATTTTTGGTTAGTAAAAATATGTATTTGAAACCCAAAACAATCAATACAATTTAATCAGTATAATTAAATACGAAATAATTTGCTCATTTCAGTGAAATCTCAGAAGACAGCAATTGGTCTACTCTAATATCTGAGATTATAGAGATATCAATAAAAGTGAATGAAACTGTAGCCCCAGTAGTTAACAACTCTTCTCCAGAAGGCCATTTGCCTATGGACCTGGAACCGGGTGCTCCACATCTTGAGGGTTTTGGGGTGAGAATGGAAAATGGTAACAAAATAACAGCCCAGATGGTCCTTTTATGTGCTTGGAGGTCTGTTAAAGAGGTATGTAAATTCAGTGCATAATCATTTGTGGTCTTGATAAATTTTTAAGTTAAGTCAATCATTACAAATTACATAACATATATGTTAGTTATAAGAAAAACACATGATTTCGCTGCGTACCGCATATCACAACAGCACAGCCTACTCATTTAATTCTAACACATGGTTAACCCATTAGTTTAAGTATATATACTAGAAATACATCCAGGAAGAGCACTGTCCATTGCGCCATGTGAAATTGACCTAATATTTTTTTTATTACGTAACTATAAGATGTCTCAAATTAAAAATGAGTCTTTGAAAATCTCGTCTTTTTTGAAAATTATTGAAGTGAAAACTTCTTTAGCATTGTTGTGATTTTAAAGTCGATGAAACGAAAAAGCGACAGTAAAAAGAGACAGACACATAAATTCATAAGATTTAACGTGGAAAAAAATGAGGTAGGAAGCATTATACCGTGTTTCTTATGTTCGTGGTTCTCTTTGTGCTCTGCTTCGTACCCCCTCCACTCGTGTTTACCAAGGCATAGGCCTCAGCGTTGTACGTGTGTTAATACGTATTTGTGCGCGATGCGTAGTACAAAACTTGAGAAAAGGCATCACAACAACCGTGGTGTTTTGTATACGTGTACGTATTATAATAAAATTCTTCAAATATGCCGAAAACGAATGCAGAATAGTGTCGCGATTATGGAAAAAAAGGGAAAACAAGATTAAAAAGATAGCAAAAAGTTCAACGGAACGTGTTCGTGAATTTCTTCTTTTTCTCTTCCCAAAATTTTACATTCGTCTCATTATCTTCATACCACAATTATTGAAGGTTTCACTTCTACCACGTGTGAATTACACACATGATGTTTCTATTTTTTCTTACTATGGTGGTGTATGTATCTTATCACTTTTTATTGAACACCCGTCGTACAATAGTTACTTCAAAATTATGGCCTATTCCAAATTAGCCTGTGTTCATAAACAAAAATTTAGTTTATGCAGTTTCTATTAAACATTAACAATCAATTAGTTCCGAAGTTCATCGTAGCAAAACTCGTTCAAAATTCCTTCGAAAAATAATAGATATTCGTATGTAAACAATTTAAAATAAACTTCGATAAAGTAACTTAACTCGTCCAGTGCGAGTAGTGCCATGCTTTGAAATGGGATACCTTATAATTTTATTAAAAAAATTATAAAAAAACTTTCGCATTTGAAAACACGTGATACACACATTTGATGTCATTATATATGTAAGCAAAGTTTGGCTTTCATCGTTCTAAAATCTGTAGCCTTATTTGAAACAGAGGTGAGTATTTGAAATCCAGTAGAGAACTTAGAAGCCTAAATTGGGCTATTTTATTATGAATGATTAATTGGTAATTTTTTTTAAAAAAGTTTTAAAGTTGAGTTTTTGTAACATTTTATATTTCGAAGAAAGCAGTGTTTTTGAATTATATATCAAAACATGTATGTAGCACCATCAGATGTTATTATTTCAAAATATACGTATTTTTCCGAAATAATACATGTTTGAAAGCATATTTTCTTTTTTTAATTTAATAGTTAAGGTTAGTAGTAATAACAGTCGTAGTAATAGCGTCATATGTAGTGAAGAATAATAACTAGTTTGCGCCATCTAAACCAAATGTGACCATATAACAACACGGAAATAAAAACTGCTGTTACCCACCTAATCTGGCCGACTGATATGGCTGACTGACCGATTGGCCGAGTGGTAAGAGACTAACTGCAAAGCCAAGGGTAGCGGGTTTGATTCCCGCCTGGAACAAATATTTGTATCCATGAACATGTCTATTTGTTCCATGTCTGGGTGTAAAATATCTGTATATGTATATATTATAAACAATATAGAAGTATGTATATCAGTTGTCTAGTATCCATACATATCAATTGCCTACTTTTGGATTAGATGATGCAGTGTGGGATGTCGCAGGTGCTATTATTATTATCACCAAAAGGACCGCTTTGAAATAACTGAATAAAATAATGTACATTGAGCGTAGGGTATAAATGAAATAAAAATTATCAGAATTACATTAACGTGACATAGTAATATCACAAATAATGTCTACTTGCAAATGGAAATTATATTAATTTGATTTAATCGTATTTTAATCAGGTGTCTTTGATGCTAGGCGAAATAGCCAGTTCATTAACGATTGAAGGAGAAGAATCATCTGAGACTACATACACACTTACTCAGGAACAAGTGATGACAATCGGTGAACATTTCACTATGTTGTTGGCCGAAACAAAGCACAGAGGCGCATTTGAGCAAGCTTATTTGGGATTCACCAAACTACTAACTAGGTATAATTATTTAATTGTGAGAATCTATTTAATATAAAAAATATCTATCATGACCATCGTCGCAATCTTATTTATTTATTTATTAGACATACCAACGGCATATAGACAAGTGTAAAATATATTAAAACTAAATAATAATTACATAAAATATTCTGAAACTGTCTACACACTATTAACAGGTATGCAACAGCATTCACAACAATTTCATAATATTATGTTTAAGTACCTATTTACGAGTATATTGTTTAATTTAAATAAATCACAACTTCTTGCAAAAGAACAGAAAAAAAGAACTTTAAAAGAATAAAGAATAAATTCCAATGAGTAGTTAAGAATAAAAGACAAATAACTTCCTAAATAAATAGCTATAAACACAAAAATAAACCCCTTCAGGATTTAACTAAAAATACAGGGTAATAATTCACCAAACAAAAAATTTTATTATTTTAGACAGTTTTCAACTTTAGTATTTTATGTTTCAATGTCAACATCGTATCACTAAATATGTCCAGATTAATCCGCTTTTTATATTCATTATACATTGTTTGGCATCTGTATAATAGTGAATTCTTACCAAAATTTGTTCTGAAATGATTTAATCGGAAAGTGATATTGTGAGAATGCCTAGTATTTACATTCGGTACAAAAAAATTACATTTCTCTAGTAAATACGGTTCCGAATTTGCCTAAGAGAGTTCATTTTGAAAAATTCTAATCTAAGTTCATATGGTGTGCTATGTGGAATACCTGCATTTTGTTCCCTCTTGGTATTCTTTCATTTAATTTGAATGAAAACTACACTGCTGACTTTAGTTGTAGTGTATTTAAAGCATAGACATATATATACTAGCGTAGGAGACCAACTGACATCTAAACATCGCATGACCGAAACGGAAATGAGTATGTGTGCAAAATTCACATGTGGTTGAGCCAGTTTTAGTGATGTGCATGGGTGTTTTTTATATTATCGATAGCACGTAGTACTTTCATGATAATGTGTCGTTGAAATTACCGCGTTATCATAAGTCGAAATCGCAATCCTATTTATTATTTTGAATCTGCTATACTACAAAATTTTTGTTTTGAGTTAGTTTTCCTAACTTTTAGTTTTTTAAAATGACAAATCATCAATCAATCAATTCAAATGCCATTTCCTTTACTCCAATAAGTTTTTTTTTTTTTGTTAACAGTTGATAATAAAAAAATTGCAGAAAGAAGTAAAGAAAGCGTTAATATCATTATGGAATTTTTTATATTTAGTTGAATACAAGTCAAGTAATAAATAAAACCATATAAATAAACCATTTTTATTTTTAATGACCATACGTCATGTTGCAACGCATAACAACAAACTTTTTAACACTCTTTGTAAACAAAAAAATAAGAATGTACAAAACAAAAACATTTACAATTTAGAAGTTTCATGATGAATATCATATTTAACTTGATAGAATTGAAAGATAAACCAAAACTAATAAAACAGTGAAAGTTTTTTTTTAATTCGTCAACAAATGACTAAGAAATAAATTATTGATATTTATGTATTTTCGTGCGGTTTGACTGGTGGCTTCTTACTGCCCGTGACGTCACATCGCTTACTCGATTGAGTGTCGCGTCGTCTCACTGCACCACAAATTATGTCTTCGATGAAATTCCTATATTTCATCCAAGTCTATAATATCTTTTGTTTCTTTATGTAATGGATATTTAAGTTTTATTTGATTATAAAGGAAGAAGTTTTTGTAAAAGACAAAGTGATAATTTACTTTAAATTGATATTTTCACTGTGATGGATTTTTTTTTTCAAATCCGTTTTATATTAGTGCTGAAATTAAGGTTTAGGCTCTAAAGTTGAAGGTTCTGGTGATATATCCCGATAAACGTACGCTGACACCGATCGCTTGGTCTTCAGATTGACCTGTACAGAAATTACAGTTGGCATAAATGCTCTGACTTTAGATATTAAGTATATACTAAGTAAGCACATATGAAAAAGAAAGAAACCCCTAACGGCACAAATTCAGTAGGTATAGATCCTTTCTCCAAAAGTCGTCGGTGATTTACTTAGACAAAACAGTTTTCCGTAAAATGTCTACTGCAAACCAAAGAATGTTTTCGAGGCGTCCCACCTGTTCTATTTAGAATTTTTTTTCCATTGTTCTCTGCTAACCGCGTTTACAGGTAACCTGGATATTATGAAATAGTCATCATTATCAGGAAGCATTTTTTAACACCGCAGTTTCTTGGAAGAAAATGAGGTTAAACTATTGTATACAGTAACTTCGTCATTCAAAGTTAAATTATTTACAACGTTCTTAATCAGAGAGTAGATAGAACGCAGACTTTAAATCAAAAATAAATAACGATTAAAATTATTTGTGTATATATCTTATATTTTCATATGAGCACTTCTTGTATTTATATATATCCTATGTGTAATATATAGGTATAGATGTCATACTTTCTCTTACAATGTGCTGCCAGGCTAAATAAACCTCCAATATGTTTAAAAACAGTTAACGACATATTTCCAGTGAAACAGGTGCAATTAGGTAATATTAAATATACAAAATATTTATATTTTAAAATATCGACATATCGATAGATTTTGTGCAATCCCTATGCTAAATTGTTTGATTGTAATTTTACACAATATTTTTGTATCTTACACATAATTGTTTAAAATAACAAATTATTTACAAAATAGAGTATTTACCGTATACTATTGACGTATAAACAAGTAAATTTAGGATTGCGTTTATAAAAATAAGCATTAAGATAACAGTATATTTTGGGCAGTACTTACATGTGAAATCTCTCTTTATTTGGATTATTATCATATGTTACAGTGCAATCTAAAACAGAACACGACATCTTTGTAATTCACAAGATTTAATTTATGTAGTTCAGAATGATTAAAGCACAAAATAGAAAACAAAGCTGGACCTTATTTTGACAAGTGTCTAATGAAGACTAAATGTGTTGAAAGAGGTTTTGTGTCAGTTTTTCTTGCATTTCTTTCTTGCATGTAAGATTTCCGCAAAGAGCTGGATGTCATTCGCACACTGTGTTCCTCTCTTACGCTAGTATATATACCTTTATGATTTAAAGTGATATTTAAGTACTACATAAAGAATAAACCTATTATGTTTGTGCCAAACGTTATGAAAATTATAATATGAAAAACAGTAAGTCTTTGTTGGCAATCAAATTCAAAGCCAAGCTAATTTAGCTATTAATACTAAATGAAACAAAAAAAAACATGAATCTCCCATATACAACGTCTATACACGTGTATACGGGCCTGTTAAAAATAAACATTAAGGGGATAGTCTTGGGATACGTTTTGGTTTTTTTGAAATTAGCAGTAATTTCAAATTTATGGCTCGTTATTTTCAAAAACGAAGAATCGACGGAAATCATGTTTTTCAGGAACTTATTCTAAAACAACTAAATAAGATATCAGAAAAAAACAAAAACATACAGCCCTGTGATGATTTCTCCTGTTATATGTATTTTTTCCGTAAATATTAATACAGAAATACAGCAAGGATTAGACACGGGCTGAACACTCTTTTTTTGTATGAAAAAACTAATCCTTAATAAACTTATAGAAAAAGCTAAACAGGAGTATATAATTACAATTAACAAATAAAACAACATTTTACCAAATTGAGAAAGCTATAATTTAACAACTTAAAGCTCCCATTTCGTTGCAGAAAGCAAAAAAGCAATTTTCAGCCAGTTGCATCAATTTAAATTACCAATCTACTAATTTAAAAGCGCCGATTGGCCAATGATGACCCCCTCTTGTCTCTAATGGCTCCTGGCAACTACACAGAAGCCAGCTTAGATTTGTCGGAATATGTGAACCTTTCAGCATCTACAAATCATTTTGAACTTTTGTAGGCTATGGCGTTGTCGTGGCCGTCGTCTTCACAGCTTGCCTCGCGGTTGGCTGACTGTATTAATGAAAGACATCGCGGTGGGTGGCGGCGACCATAACGCCCTCTGTTCTACTCGTAGAAGCGCTGGCTTACCATTCATGATACAGGTATTTAGTAGCTTAAATGAATATAATTAAATCCATCGCAAACCATCTAATATCAATATTTAGAAGAATGAGCGCGTCCTCTTCAACAAAATTATGTATCATACGCTATATCACCCGCTAGAGTATAACAACCTGGTGACTATACTTTTTGAATTTCGGGAAAATAACGATTATTACCGGAGATATAACAATTCAATGTTTGTGTTTTTACGACCCGCTCTTGCGTCACTCGATGCTGCTACGTACAATTATCCACGTTAGCCCATAGTAATGTAACGTAATAGCATTTTAGTAGATATCAATATAATAATTCTTTCATTTATTAGTTTTTCGTAATATAACATATTTCTATAAAATGCAAAAATGACATTACTCGCTCATTGTTGGTATTATAATAACATTGAGATGGGGTGGAACTGATTTCGATGAAATTGTGCAGATATGAAAAGGAGGTTGTCAGACGTAACATTCGCTACTTTTTATTCTATGGGTTTGTCTATCTGTTTGCCCAGGCTAATCTCCGAAACGGCTGAACCGATTTTGATGAAATTTAACAAATGAAAATAGCGTCGTCAAGAGTTACATAAGCTATTTTTATTCTATATGTATAAAATTGTAGTGTCTGTTTCTCTGTCCGTCTCTTCCGATAAGTCTAAACTTAACAAGTGTGCCACGTACACATCTACTAGCGACAAAATATGTTTTTCGACGCAACGGGCAACGCCTTCATCCACGCTACAGCAAACGCGGCCGCGCTGCGGGATACAAATAAATCGTTCAAGTCGCAGTCGCTCCACTCTACCGCTGTATCGTGTTGCCCGTCGCAACTGAACTTGTGGCGGCGTTAGAACAATCTCGAGCAAATAATCTAGTCGCACGTTACTGTGCGCTTTGCACTTGCGGCATCGCGCCTATGGCTCGTCGCTGTCGCTCGTTCCGTGGCGTGGTCAAAGCTTCTCGCACAAATAATCCTGTCGCGATGTACCTACGTGGCACACAACTGGTAAAACAAACATCGATATTATCAAATAATATATATTTATAGCCTAAATTATTATTCTCATTATTTACAGCCCAAGTTCGTTTTAATAATAATATCTGGGACATTTCACACAGCGCCATCTAGTCCCAAAGTAGGCCAGTATTATGCTTTTATAATAGGGTACTAGACAATTGGTATGCATACTTAAACATTCTTTTTTTAATAATATATACGTATATGCATATATATACTTTTTACACTCAGACACGGAACAAATAAACATGTTCATGCACACAAATATTTGTCCCGGGCGGGAATCGAATCAGCAACTCTTGGTTCCGCAATTAGGGTCTCTAACCACTCGGCCAAACGGTCAGTCAAGTTTTAGTTAGTAGATATTTTATATTAAATGAAATTAATATTAAGTCAAAAGAATGGAAACGGCGCGGCGGTTTCAGAGGTGTACATAGTTTCTATATGATTCAACATTCAATTATTATTATTTAAACAAATTACAAAATAAAATTTCAGGCACTGGTAACAACGGAATTACAAATACTGGGAAATCCTAAATGCTTCCACGAATGCATGGCGACATTATTAAAACTAGCAGATCGAAACTACAGTGACCAAACTTGCGTTGAAACGAGGACGCATAGTTTGAACATTTTAAGAGCTTTATTTAAACATACTACACTAGGAGAAACTGTTAGCTCCTATATCGCCGATGGACTTGTTACGGCTATCAACGGTTTCGATGGCAGCACTTGGGCGGTGAGCGATTTTTATCTACTCTGTAGTCTATGATAGATTAATTAATAATTTTCATATTGTAGGGGAGAAAAGGGGATTGCTCTCAAAAACTCCTCAACCGATTCAAATAATTTTTACACTTTTACAAGTTTATTTCTTGAGCAGATGGAATTTGTCATTACACCACCGCTCATAAAATAAAGGGCAGAAGTATTTTTTTTTTGTTTTACGCCCAGACCCGGAAGTAATGGTCCCGTTCACGCACACAAATATTTGTCCCGGGTAGGAATCGAACTCGAGACTTTGGGTTTTGCAGAAGAGTCTGTAACCGTTTGTAATTCTAATAATCTTATCTTCATCGTATCTTCTTCCGTATCTACTTGCTCTGTCTCTATATAAATAGACGAAGACAAAACAGTGCAGTACCTTTTCCTTTTCTTTTCTGTTTACCAACTTTTGACTTTTAGTGTTATTAATAAGAAAAAAATTGGGTATCGGTTTTTCCCCCCTCCTTCGATGTAGAGCCTAAGCCTTTATTTTGAAGTCTTTATTCGTCATACTTTCATACTGTGCCTCAAATTTTTTTAGTATTTAGAATTCATTAATCTGTGACATGTCATTCCCCATGCTATGGAACATTAATACTACAAGAAGAAGAAATGTCAAGAACAAAACAACAAAGAAAATGTAATGCCAAATGCGCACTTTTAAACTTAGCCTAGTAGTCTATCGTTTGTTGCAATTTTAACTGACTTACTCTTGCCTAATAATTATTGGTTGTTTAAAAAAGTGAATGCGGTCGAATCTTGACCGCTGAGCGACCACTATTAATCGTAAATAATCATAATTTAGTCATTTCTAGTCTTCTAGCCCTAAAAATTCCTTCTTTCTCCTTTTTTGAGATTAATAACAAGAATTTAGTAATAAACATATTTAACATTTATGACAGGAACGCAACTCGTCGACTTTGCTATTCAGCGCTTTGATAGTTCGCGTGTTTGGGGTTCAACGCAGCCGTGACGCGGACAAGCTGTGTGTACGGAATCGCATGACGGGACGCATATTCTTTTTAAGATTCCCGCGATTATATGATTTCATGTTGGTAAGTATTATCTATTTTTAACTAGTAGCTAGATGTGCTTAGTAATAAAGTAAGCAGACATGCGTACAAGTATATTTAAGTTTCAAACATCAAAATTATTGCTGCAGATCGACATAATTCATTTTGTTTATTTACTGCGAAGGGTACAGTTTCAATCAAACTTTATGGCGGATGTGAACGTAGGCACAAGTCGCGTTGCAGTAACCGGTTTTAGGTGTAGCGGGACGCAGTGGAGCGAGGTGAATATTACTGTACCTGCGCAAGCACGCTTATAGCGTTGTATTCCGATCCGCCATGCTTCGCTCCGCCAGCTTGAGGCGAACTATAATGTTTTTCATTAACAATACATAACGCACAGTTTGGTTTCACACCCGGTCTGTCAACAGAGAGTGCGATTTTGTGCCTCAAGCAGACTGTCCAATACTACACTGCTCGAAGAACACCGGTCTATGCGTGTTTTTTGGACCTATCTAAGGCTTTTGATTTAGTGTCATACAGTATATTATGGAATAAATTAAAATACGAGACCAGTCTTCCTGAGGAATGTACTGCTTTGTTGAAGTACTGGTATGGTAATCAGAGTAATTGTGTACGTTGGGCGAACGTTTACTCTGACAATTATAAACTGGAATGTGGGGTAAGACAGGGGGGGTTGACTTCACCGCGGCTCTTTAATCTGTATATAAATGCTCTTGTCGGGTAACTCAGCAGGGCCGGTGTGGGCTGTCACATAGACGGTGTCTGTATGAACAACATTAGTTATGCCGATGATATGGCACTGCTGTGTCCCTCGATCGGAGCGTTGAGAAAGTTATTGAAGATCTGTGAACGTTATGCTGAGGCCCATGGACTGAGGTATAATGCGAACAAAAGTGAGCACATGATTTTTAAAACTGGGACTGAATGTCAAGAGCCGGTGCTGTCAGTCACTATTTCCGATACTCCGCTCAAAAAAGTGATGCAATTTAAATACCAGGGCCACTGGGTTAATCATGGCCTCAGTGATAACGAGGACATAGAAAGGGAACGCAGGGCGCTGGTTGTGCGATGTAATATGTTGGCCCGCAGATTTGCACGGTGTACCAAGGAAGTTAAAGTGTCACTCTTTAAGGCATACTGTCAGTCTTTTTACACTAGCAGTCTGTGGGTCAATTATACGCAGAGGGCATAAGGCGCTCTGCGGGTCCAATACAACAATGCGTTTAGGGTGCTGATGGGGCTGCCTAGATTTTGCAGCGCGTCCGGCATGTTCGTAGAGGCGGGCGTAGATGGCTTTCACGCCATTTTAAGAAAACCATGTGTCTCCGTACTTAACCGCGTTCGTGCTAGCACCAACAGCATCCTGAAGATATTAGCTGACAGGTGGGACTCTCCAATGTTGAATCATTGGCTTTACCAACATACGACTTTAGCTAGTCGTGTGTAGGCCTTGAGTCGTGTTAGTTTATTTATTTTTATTTATTAATGTATCCATTTTTATTTTTATTTTTTTTTTCATTTTCTTTTTATGTATGTTCAATTACTTTTTAATATGTAAATAACAAAATGTTCATTGTATATGTTTTGATTGTTTATGTTTAGTATTTTGTCTATGGGTTATTGTTACTTGAAATAAATTAATTACCACAATATGGGTATCAAATGAACTCTAGTAAATAATCCATTCTAAATAAATATATATGTATATATATATATACATTATCAACAGTGTGTATACGCAAAAACAGTAGGTTATATCGTTGTTGGACTGTTACCAAAACTAAAGTAAATGCGTGCCAATCAATAATACTAAAAAGTTTGAAATAAACAAAAATTTAATTACACAGCAAAAATAATATTAAATTTCAGGAGAAATTAAAAGATGGTAGTTGTAACGATGATACGGGCGTAATGCTGCGTCCTTCTCTGTATCCAGTTCTTCTGCTGCTGGCCCGATTGTACCCGTCTTCTCTGGAAGGCACTGTCTCCAATTTAACGGTAAATATGTTTTGTTACCTGCGGTTTGAGAACTTTATTATTACTCACGAAGAACAATGTTCACTTAAAATGAGTTATTATGCTAGTTACATTATAAGCTTAATTATTTCAGCATGCTGACTGTTGATTATATACATACTACACCCATGGCCCCCACATCTTGAAACCAGGCCCCAGGCTAAAATTATTGACTGGCCCCTGTAAGGTGTTTTCTGAAAGAATTGATTCAAAGACAACACAAAGAGTGCACGAGAGTATGCATAATCTAGCTCACTCGGCCCTCGCGCGGCGAACTCGTTCGTACGTACGATTGTCTGAATTAGACTTTTGACTGTATCTACAAAGTACAGTCACCCCCCCCCCCCCCCAAACCCTTGTGGGAGCCATTACTATACCTATATATCGCACTTATTAAATTTATTTCATTCAGTTCAGTCCCTTAGCCTGAACTCGCCGGTTTTTGTTATTTGATGTTTTACTTTCGAGTTTATACTATGAATATAAGTTTGATGCTTAAATGTATAAAATTTTTACGAAAGAATATTAAAAAAAAGAATGAACAATAACAATTAACAACTAGTCAAGTTTCAATATCAAAGACTTTTTAGAAAATGTTCATATTATTTCCGATGACACCTTAACTTTAACAAAGTTTACACAAGAATGATGAATCGTTTAAAATTCAGGCATAGGTACATGACGCGCTGTGTCCGCGTGTGAGGAATGCAATGTGTTTTGTTTTCTGACACGATAACGACTGCGCCGCCGGGAGATCACGAGGTGACGTAAACATTCGTTTACGTCACCTCGTGATCTCCCGGCGGGTATACGGTAGACGTAAACATTCGTTTACGTCTACCATACCATCAGCCCATTAAAACCCCACTGCAAGGGCTTGGAGCTTAATCCACCACGCTGCTCCAATACCGGTTGGTGGATTTTAATGGCTGCCATCTATTGATGTCAACTGGGACCGACGGCTTAACGTGCTCTCCGAGGCATTGAGTCAGTGACAGTTATGTACATAAGTTAGAAAAAACTCATTAGTACATGATCTGGGATTCGAACTACGGCCTTCTAAATAAGAAGCGGGCTCGCTACCACTCGGCTATCACGACATTTGCGTTTACGCATCCTATATACAGTTGATGAGGGTTTGCTCAGAAATAACTAACTTATAAACTTGAGTGTACGTACAATAGGAATCGGCAGTGTACTTAATCAAGACCGTGTAGCAACTAACGAAGCAGGCCAATCCGCGTTTAGTGTGGCATGCCTTAATGCCCTCGCCCGCCTCGCTTCATCACCGCAACGCGTCTAAAATGATATTACTACGACAGTTTTGTAAATAACTTTGATCCGATATCAGTATCGATACTCAAATAGCGACCTCGAACTGGAACTGCCTACTGGCGAATGGCCGTTCAGGGCCGAAGTTTGCCGACCTTTGTGCTTGCGTCATGAGAGCAGTCGCAAGCATGAATAAGGCCCAGCCGGTGGTGTGTGCTGGTTCTAGCTCTGGGTGATTGCGATGGTATTGGAATTATGCTATTCCACTTTAAGATTTGACATTTTATACAATTTTAATTATATGCATTTTTTAGAATCCTTACTAATATTATAAACGCAAAAGTTTGTATGTGTGTTTGTTGCTCTTTCAAGTAAAAACTACTGAGCGGATTTTAATGAAACTTTATAATAATATAGCTTATACATCAGAATAACACATAGGCTATTATTTATAAAGATAGTACCTTTCTGCCCGCGGCTCCGGTTGCGTGATCTACAAACTTGTACCGGAACCGCCATAATTTTTTGCATAGATGTAGTTTATAAGCTAAAGAATGACTAGGCTACTTTTTTCCCAGAATAAGGGGTCGCGGTACAATTGTGTAATTCATGCGAGAGAAGCCGCGGGCGGAAAGCTAGTGTAAAATAAAGAAAAGGAATTAATATAATAATTAGAGGGATAATTTTAAAAGAAAATATAATTAATGGAGTTGTGGTAGAGGTAGCATATATGGGGAGTCAAGGAATGAATAAACAGATATAAGCCATAAAAGTACCTTTTTATGTATAATAAATATTTCAAGGACCTAGCAATATCAATATGAACAACGGGAACTAATGAAGGACAACAAATTAAAAGAAAAAAAAACGTATGATTCAAGAACTGTACATTCATTTAGCTTTTATTGCCGAATTTTCAAAATTACCAATTGATTCATTGTTATCTCCAACTTAATTCCAATTTTTTTCATAGTATGCTGTATCATTTTTTTTTCAGTTGGTAGCATTCATACCGCACGTGTTGTCTTGCGCTGGCAGTAGAGTTCTGAAGACACGACAGTTAGCTGCCAAAGCTATAGTCCCGTTGATATCACCCGAACAGTAAGTATTTCCTCGATGAAAATAAAACGAAAAGTAATAAGTTTTCATAAAAATCTCAAAACCGGTGACAGACGGAGACGAAAGATTCACAAATTGTGCTCGTGAAGCCCTTAATCACCGTGTATTAGTACCATCCAGTTTGCATAGAAATATAGAGGAATGGTATGAAAGTACATGAAAGACGCGTCAGAGCGTTTTTCCACTCGAGCTATTACTCATAGCAACCTCTAATAGTTTCAGATGCTACTTACAAGGCACCTCCCCCTCACCATTTCCTAAGAAGAACACGGAATGCACTGTTAGATGAGCCTGATGATCTGACTCTCGAGGTCGAGCGGCTGACTTAAACTAATGAGTCTCTGGCCACTCTCAAGTCGAACCCGCAGCGGGGGCGCTCCCCCTTCTCCCCCCACTGACCTCATCTTAAATTAGTGAACAGTAAAACTCTTTCCACGTTATATTAATAACGTAAATCTTATTTTTAGAGGCCCGCATATATTATTTCGCATCGAATAACTCTTAGGGGTTTCCTGACATCTTCGCGCCGGTGACACCCTAGTGTGCCTCCTGGCCGCTTCAAAGTAGGCGCATGAGCCTTCGGGCTACCGAAACGCGTCCTATTATGCTTCAGGCGGTTGTTTAGTGGGTGCGATGCCCACATACCCAGGCGCGCAGAAACTGTAGACGTTTATCCGCCTTCCCATCGCATAGCTAAAAAAAAATATCAGGAAGGGCAACAAAATAGAAACGAAAGCCTAAACTAGGGCAAGAGTAACTACAATAAAAAAAAACATTGGAACCTAGATATTGCCTCAAGTTAACCTAAACAACAAAGGGCATAGGTTCCTATATAGGTTAGTATGGATCGTTTGGTACGGCTAAGTTATAATACGCATAGAAACCTTCGTCACACTTCGTATTTCCGACAAAAAACGAATCACAAAACGTAAGGGCTCTAAACATAACACTTGCATTTTAAACTTTATCGTAAAGATTTTATAATTCAATTTCATTTTAAATTTTGCAAAGATTCAGAGGAGGCAATTGTTTTTGGCGATTAAAACAGTTGTTTAACGAGCCGTGATGCTAACTGGACACGTGCACTTGTTACAAATTCTATAGAGCTGTTATTAACACCATCTTTGGTTTTGTTTTTAAGGTGATTTTTAATTTTCAATATTTTAATAATTAATAGTAATTTATTTTTCACTCTAGCATCACTAAATAATTACAATGCAACTAGCTTTACTTAAGGCCTATAATATCTAAAGTGGGCGAAACCCGTAAAATAAGTCTCATACGTGGCGTGTACCTATAATTTTAATTTTAATTTGTACAGAATTATTAATAAAAAAATATATATTTAATGCATCATGTAGCAAACAACACTTATTTCGTTTTGGATTTTAACCACTATATTGTAGATCTCACTTTCTGACCGTTCGGAATACTACCTTTGCAGAAGTAAGGCGAAGATTTATTTGCGCATTATATCTTTAGCTGTACTGTATTTTTTATTTTATTTGGCGGTCCACAGATAATATTAACTTGTGAGGCTGGTCCTAAAAATAATAGATCATCTTTGTTTATAGGTACATGGGCCATTTGGTGGATATGTTTGCAGTGATAAGCGATGTCAAAGTGAAAAGAAACTTTTGCCATGGTATATTACTGCAGGTATGCATTTTCAAGACTTCAATTTTTTAGTGCACTATTATCACCTGTACCACGCGGACTAAGTCGTGAGTGGAAGTTAGTTTAACTTGACACAAATATTTTTAAATTAACTTGAGGTTAATCAAGCACTTTTTAGGGTTCTATAGCCAACTGGTAATAATTCTACGCTACGCTAGATAATTTGAAAACTATTGAGCCTTTTTGGTTCGACATATAACTTGCGAAGCGTCATATTAAAAAATGAAATACGCAAAAAATAAATATCGGAACCGTCTCTCTGACCTCGACCTGGAAAATATATTAAAAATCGCTCGTTCAAGAAGAGGGGCGAATATTAGTGAATTGGTGAAAACCAGGCAACATCAAAAATCACACTAATTGTTATCTGTTGTCAAAACCAATATCTTTGACTTTGATTGAATACATCTTTTTTGTACTATGTAAATTTTTTTACTCAGTTCTTAGCCCTCTGGAAAATTGAATATTTTTGATTTGGCACTTACTTACCCGACAACGTACAAATATCTTGTATAACCCTCTCCGTCGCGGAGTTATGAGTTCTTTATTCAGTTCTTTTATCGCATGTAGTTGTATTTCGAACCTATTCTTCGACGCTCGAACACCCGCTCGAAGATGTGTGTGGATAGCATAAGTGTACTTACAGGTATAGAACACTTTATTTTCAAAATATATTCATCACAACTAAAGCGCTTCGTCGCTAATTCTGGCAGGACTTTAGTATGGATGCCTTTTAAAAGCGTTTTCCATTAAAAACAAAACTCTTCTAATGTGGGTGGATACGCTGAGACATCTCTATGTGCCGGTTGTCCAACTCTTTCAGAAATTAGAAACTAAACTGTATTCACAACTGAATCGGCCAGTAACTATCCAATTTAGTAACATCAATTTATATCCAGTTTAGTTAAAATATGTTCTGTGCTTATTTTTTGATAGTGAAACTTGGGTTGAAAGAAAGAGACAAAACATATCTCAACTGCGCTGGGTCTAAATAAACGTTCCTGAATTGGATAGTTACTGTTTAATAGAATGGCTGCAGAACTTGTGCGTGTTCCGATATGCACTTTACTGGTTTTTTCTTTAATATTATCACTTTAATTTTAGTATCAGTTTTACTTAGAACAAATAAATACACGTTTATTGTAGTAACGATTTGTTTTAAATATTGAAATGACGATAATATGTTTGTTACTAATAAACGTGCTGTCATTTTAAAATTTATAATTTTCTTATGTTGTTGTTTTGCAGATATCTAAGCTGCTACAAGAGAGACCAGATAATTTGACAGTTAACGAGGAAGCTGTGAATGGGCTATCAAAATATTTTCTTGAATCGGTTTGGATTGTAGAACAATCTTTAGGGAAACAACCGTGTTATATTATAGTTGATGAATATGTAAAAATCATCAATCTTGTATTATGGAGGTAAGTGTTCACAAAATATATTCACAAGAAAATATTACTAACCATTGGAATCATATACAGAAGATTTTTTGTCTAAAATTTTGCAGGTGGACGCATCTACGTCAATTTACTTGAAATAGTAATTATTAATAATTAAAATATAATTCAAATATTTGTTTGTAGATCATTATTTAAATGAAAATATTTTCATAATTAAAACTATCATTTAGAAATATTCTTTTTTAATTAAAAGTTAAGTAAACATTATAAATGCCAAGTAATACAACTAATTTTTTTTTAAATTATCAGCATGTTTAGAAAGTCTTAATGACTCAAAAACATTAACTTTACTTTTTGGAATATCCTGTAAATAGACAAAATGAATAACCACTGTCATCTAATTGTTTCAGAGCTCCATCACTTTTACCTCTAAGTATATTCGGAATTATTGAAAATAAGTTAGAAGAGCTTTTATTTTCCAATAACACACATTCAATCCCATATTCTGGAAAAGATATATGTCTAGCTAATGTGGCATATCTTAGTGCAATCATATTCGCAAAATTCAAGCCAGAAAAGCTGTCTAAATTTATTATCAAATGTTTATCCCATATGTGTTACGAAGTTTTAATAACAGTTTTAAACATACTATTAATTTTGTATGGAAATATAGACTTTGAAATAGAAAATACGTTCACGGAACATTTGTCAAAAATAATAGCTAAAAGTAAACTTGCGGATGAATTACAAAACGATGAGAATTATATAAAATTATTGTGTATGATTTTAAAAGAAAATAAATATATGGAGTGTACACAAAAAGCATTGGCCATTTTATCTATGGAAAATGATACTCAAAAAGAAATCGTTAATGTTAAATGTTTTGACGAAAAAATAACAGATAGCATGGTAATTCCAAAATTACTGAAGTGTATAGAAAATGAACATGAAACATTGACTCACATTTATATGAAAAGTTTAACAAAATACATTACGCAAAAGATGATGGATAAAAACATAAACGCTTTAGAAGTTATGGATGTTATTAGATCAATGTATAAACACAGTTCTTCGAAAAATAATGAACTCATAAGAAATGAAATTGTCAATTTTGTTGTCGATAACTATGAAAATTTAATGCAATATAAGCCAGCATCACAAAACTTTGATTGTAAGTAATTCTATTTATTTTAGATAGATTTAACAAATAACACATATTGTGATCGTTTGTATTTCACTATTTCAAGGAAAAATTAAATGGGGGCCAAACTTTTCTCACATATTTCAAACTATTACCTTAAATAAAAAAGTTGTTTCGAAACCTCAATATCATTTTTAAATATCTAAAGTATTTCACACATTAACGTACGCTGAAATTGTTTTTTTCGTCCCTTAATTACACATTGATGACCTATCCCAAAATAATATTTCGATTTTCCACTACACCAGATTCTTACACTTGCTTTTATCTATCTAGTGCTAACAGTCTCCGAGTAAAATGACCGCGACAGACGGACAGACAGGATACAGCAGTAAATGGCGAGAATGATAACAACCAACAGAACCGATCTTCATCCAGGCAAAGCTGAAAACGTTAATTTTCTTATTTCAGTTGAATATCACGCAACAATTTGGGCCCTATTCGTCATGCTTTTGGAAGATGATCAAGAATTGATACGTCAAAAAATATCTGAAGTCATTTGTAATATTTCAAATATGATGCATATAAAAACTTCACATCTCTTATTACCGAGCAGATGTGGAGAAATTTTAAGGAGCATCATTGCAAAGTATCATGAAAACTCAAATGACGCCATGGCAATTCTACTGGTGTTAGCGCTGCTGAATTTCAAATCGGAAGTTTGTATAACAGACGACTTGAACGATGAGGTAACTTTTTATCAAGTTCAATATGTTGTTGTTAAGGATTAACTCCACGGACGATATCGCTGTGATTTCATCGACAACAAGTGCCAAAAAATGATGTATCATTAGCGGCGCGTGGCGTCGCATTCACTACAGTATTATACCGCGTGTTCGGCTGAACGTAGTCCAAACTTATAGAGCGAGTAGAGCTTACCGAACTAAACAATAAGTTAAAAAAAAATTGAATAAGACTTGAAAAAATTATATTTCAAATTTAAACACATTTTTCTCGTTAACTGTTAGTTTGCGCCATCTACTCACTTGAATTTTTCATTTCATTCGGTAATCTTTGCACACTACATGTTTTGACTACGTTCAGCCGAACATGCGGTGTATTGTATACGAGATGTTCGGCTGAATGTAGTTCCACTTTAAACATGATTTCCTCAGTAACCGTTAGTTTGCGATATCTGCTCAATTGAAACTTACTGTTTAATTCGGTAAACTATATATGCTCTATAACTTTGGACTATGTTCAAACAAATGTCTGGTATACAAGTAGCACGGCTACCATAAGTTTGAATTGATTTAGCATGTCGACACGCATTAGACTCGTAAATGATTTGTATGAACAGCGCCTCTAGCGGTATCGAGAAGAACTGAAATAACAATATCCATTGTGCTATATGCGATTGACCAAGTTATTATTACGTGACTCTAAGTTGTGTTGAATTAAAACATATTTCTTATCATGTCATTGAAAACCTAATCTTTTTCGAAAATTATTAACAAAATATATTTTCAAAAAAGCGGAGTTTTTGTGATATTAGAAAATATACCTGTGATACCAGCTTTATGTCACACGATTGTATTCAAATATTTTTCTTTCGAACAGTGCGTATTTTTCGGAAATGATACATAAATGTTTATAATTTTTGTTAAAGTTGAATAATTAAGGTTTATGCAAGACAGCTCTAGTGATAGAGCCAACTGTTTTAAAGAATATTATTTAGTTATCGATTTGGTGTAGCGCCAATTGTGGTAAAGTTTGGCAACTAATTTGATTTATGATTATTTCGCTGCATCTTTTGGATGTTTGATCTACTTCAGCACAATTTCAATAATTTTTTTATCAGTGTTTACCAAACGCCATTGAATAGAAAATCGCAAAATCAAAATTTAAAAGTATTTTCACATAACTTTGTTTTTAATACTAATTTTCTCAAGACGCAATCAAAATCAAAAAGTTTTTATTCAATATAAGATGTTTACACACACTTATTGAAAGTCAAAATGAATTGATTAGGTACCGGTTCCCAAACTAGAAGGAGAAGAACCGGCAAGAAACTCCTCCCTGTTTATTTTATTTAAATATATGTTTTTATTAGTTGTTTTTTTTTTTAACATGCTTACAACCATTAGAATGATGTTCATGCATACAACCATTAGAATGATGTTCATGCATACTTATCATTTAAATACTCGCTAATACAATATTAAGCTTTTTTGACGAGTTTCACAATCTTTTTATATTCAAACAAATAATCAATATTGTAGATCAATACTAGGCTTTGTTCTTAATATATAAATCTTTTACGAGTCGCTAGCGAGTGTCGACACGTTAAACCAATTCAAAGCCATGGTAGTCGTGCTACGTTTTGTCAATAGTATAGTTCCAATCAAGCTTTATGGCGGATGTGAACATAGGCATAAGTCGCGTCGCAGTAATCAGTTTTAGGTGTAGCGGGACGCAGTGGAGCGAGGGGTATATGACTGTACCTGCGCAAGAATGCTTAAAGCGTTGTATTCCGATCCGCCATTAAGTTTGAGGGGAACTATAATAACGCCATGCCGTGTAGTTTTTTAACAGGGTTTGACTGAATCACAGGGAGAATCTTGTTCATGGAAATAGTCTCATAGAACCATATGTTCTTTTTAAATTTGCATGCTAGTGAGCTTTCATTGGCTAGCGTGATTGAAGAAATTTCTGGTTTCGATTCCCTTGAACACTATAATTTGTAACTTTGAATTTTGTAACTTGACATAAATAAGGCTATTTTGTAGTTTCACATATGTCAAGCTATAAATCATCCAAGAATATTTTTAGCTAAGTTTGTTTGCAGCTTTGTTTTAGAAATGCTATTCCTACAGACACTAAATGTTCCTTTGATTTTTCTAGTGCCGTGTTTTTGATCAGAACGAGAGATACAATGTTTTCTTGGAAGAAACTGTGTGGTCTAAAGAATGTACGAATAAATTGATACAGATATGTGACAAACGTGGTCACACTACAGCTGAAATAATTCCCAAATTGATAGAGAATGATGTATATAAAAATGTTTTACGAAAACTATGTGATAGCAACTTCGAATCGTTCAAAACAATACTAAGGACTACGCAAGAAACTCAAGCCAGTAGTACAAAGCACAAAGAAACTTGTGAAATTGTAAATCCTAAAATCTATATAGTTGTAAATATGTTAAAGTTTTCATATTAAATTATATTTTACACATATGCACTTACTCATTCGTATTATTTCGGTTTGATATTAGTTTCCATAGAGTAAATTAATTTGACAGCAGCGTTTGGTTTCGTTTTAATAGAGTTATAAATGTCACTTCACAGTATCGAAGTGACATTACGCAATTTTGCGGGGTTGAGCGGGGATTCCTCGAAGGTGAAGAGCGGCGCGCAGGGACCTTGCGCACCGTAACTCAGACTAAAACTCGACATCTTACACCAACTAGCTAGAGTATGAGTGGTTAGATGGTAAACGCAGAAGAGGGCTTCTCGTCAATTCGTACTTTTATGTTTCAAATTGATATTAGCTTATATTTAGTAGGTACATCTAAAAATTCTTACGCTTCGAACTGCTACTTGATAATACGTCGTCTAATACGTATCTCATGAGTTTTAAACGTCTTTCTGACGTACACAATATCACTGACACCGTGCTTCGGAGGGCACGTTAAGCAGTCGGTCCCGGACGCTGTCAATAGATAGCGGTCATTACAGTTCCCAACCCGCAGTGGAGCAGCGTGGTGAACTTAAGCTCCAAGCCCCCCCCCCTCCTCACCCTGGGGGAGGCCTAAGCCCCTGCAGTGGGGTAAAAATGGGCTGATGATGATGATGATGAGTTTTAAACAAAAAAAAAGCAAAAGATCCAATTATTTTCAAGTAGGGCTCTGTTGTTACTTTTGAACGTCATAAAGCTAATTTTACGCAGGTTCATACGCGACCACTCTAAGAAAAACACTGCAAGGAACTTAAAGTGGTTTATCATTATTTAGGGACGGCGCTACCAACCATTGTCTTAAAAACCAAGTGGATTAGAGCAATTTAATGCCAAGCATTTTTATCATTTATATATTCTTTTAAATTGGAATATGCTTTACACATAAGTTCTCGTTTCACATAATTCTTGAATTCATTTATTGAAAGTTTGTTATAAAATCTTACACAATTACAGTTCCTATCACCCTTTATGGCGGATCTCAACATAGGCACAAGTCGCGTCGCAGTAACCAGTTTTAGGTGTAGGGGGCGCAGTGGAGCGAGCGGCATATGACTGAACCTGCGCAAGCATGCTTGAAGCGTTGTATTCCGATCCGCCATAAAGTTTGATTGGAACTATATCTTTGAATGAATTATTTATTTTATGGAGCCTTGTGGTAGATAATCTAAACATTCCTTCTTGATGTATTAAAAATGCTGTTTGATATGAAAACAAAATTAATGGCGTCGTTTGTGGTTATCAATGATCGCTGTCCGCTATGAGACCAGTAAACATAACATTTAAGATTGCAGGAAGCTATGGTCAGAACCGACATGGGAATCTCAACTTTTGAAGAATTAATGTTTCAATTCGTTTTCTACGGCATAGTATTATCTCCTAAACCTTTCTGAATGGAGAAAAGTACGGGCATATTGATGGAAGTGATTAAATCATCGGACACGACACATCAGAAAAAAGGTCTCTTTCTACAGTCTACATGGAACCGAGCAAAAACGACAACTCTATATGAATTAGCAATAAAAAGATTATAACTGAAATGGGGTGGAGAAAGCAAAGCATTTTTCAGATGGCCCTGTACCTTGGTACATTGTCATTACTTGGAAAATTGTCATTCTCAAAACCAACAGTTCGCATATTCATTGTGATCGGACGAATCAACTTAATATTTAAAAAAAATATTCCTTACTTTCCTTGGTAAAGAGGAATCTCGATAAAATATTGTTTAATTGTACCGTAAGTGAAATGTATAACACTGAGGCTTAATTATAATAATACCCCACACATCACACACTCTCCCATCAGTACCATACTAAACTGAGCCTATGCTAGGATAGTTTTATTTTTATTTATTTATTGTATATGTTAGTTATGTGGATAACAACAAAACAAAACCTTGTACTTGTACCGATTTACTGTACAAAATAAAATATACAATATTTAAGTTAGAAGCACACTTCTCGTTCAGGGATTAATTGGTCTCTGCCGCCGGCGCAGCGGTAGCAGGGACGACTGCCAATGCCTCCCTCTCCCCGCGCCCGCGGTGTGGCGTCGCGCGTGCGCCTGTTCATCCTGGCCCGCCTTGGAAGCAGCTGCTTCCAACACCTCTGAGACGTCCAATTCTTGTACATCTATAGGCAAGGGGCAGACCTTATTTAAAGCTCGTCGTTCCGTGCCTCGGAACGTGGTAAAGTCTGCGACTCTAACAACTCCGTCAGCGCCTGGATAAAGACGTTCAACGCGTCCGATTCGCCATTTAAGGGGTAGTAGGTTTTCTTCTTTAAATACTACCATGTTTCCAATTTTTATGTTTTTCGTTTTTGTCCGCCATTTGTAGCGTAGTTGTAGTTCACTAAGGTATTCGTTTGTCCACCTTATCCAAAAGTGATTCTTCATTTGTTCTATTTGCTGATATCTGACACGGATAGTTCCCAGTACTGGACTAGTAGGTGACGGTAGCGATGTCAGCGGCCGCCCAACGAGAAAGTGCCCTGGGGTGAGGGGAGAGAAATCGTTTGGGTCGGATGATAGCGGTGTTAGGGGACGGGAGTTGAGGATGCCTTCGATTTGGATAAAAAGTGTGCTCAGCTCTTCGTAAGTAAGACTGACGTTTCGTGCTATACGCTTTAAATGATGTTTTGCGCTTTTTATTCCAGCTTCCCATAGTCCACCGAACGTAGGAGAGTATGGGGGAATAAAAACTAATTTTATGCCCTCACTAGCCGTATAATCTTTGACTGTACGTAGGCCAGAGCGCAATACTCTACCTAATTCATTGTTTGCCCCTATAAAGTTTTTTGCATTATCACAGCAGATAATATCAGGTTTACTTCCTCTAGCAATAAATCTTTTTAGGCAAGAAATAAAGGCTTGGGTGCTAAGATCACTAACAATTTCTAAATGGACTGCTTTCGTAGAAAAGCAGATAAATAAACACAGGTCACATTTTAATATACGATTTCCGCGACCTTTTTTGCTCGATATCATGAAGGGGCCAGCGAAATCCACCCCGCAAGTTTGAAAAGGGTAACTTTGAGTGACTCTATTCGACGGCAGGTTACCCATCAGAGGGTCCACAGTTAACGCCTTCATTCTAGTGCATACCTACTATGCATTTGCGGACTGTAATCCGTGCTAAGTTCCTGCCACCGACAGGCCAAAATTGTGATCTGAAGGAACTGAGGAGCATCTGGGGGCCGGCGTGAAAAAGACGTAGGTGGTCGGCAGCCATTAACAGTTTAGTGAAGTGATGTTTTGAGTCAAGCAGAGCAGGCTGCTTCTGTTCATAATTAAGCGCTGCGTTTTTCAGACGACCACCCACTCCCATCACTCCGCCTTCGTCGATAAAAGGAGATAACTGTAAAATAGTAGATTTAGGTTTTAGATGCTTTTTCTTCGTTAATAAATCAATTTCGGATGGAAAACTTTCTAATTGCGATATTTTGATCAAGAAATTAAGAGAATAATCTAGTTCGCTTACTCGCAGAGGCTCTATATCTCTAGTTTTATTTTTGCAATTATATCTTATATCTAAATACATAAGCGTAAATTCTTTTTAATTTATTACTATCTGAATAATTTTCAAAATTAACAAAGTTATGTATTTCTTTTAAATGATGTACTTTAATTTCAGGTAATTCGACCTTGTTAGATACCTACTGATTTAGGCCATTCATTTTCATTTTTTGTTAAAAAGGAAGGACCTTGCCACCATAGTGTAGAATTTAACAAAATACTTGGTTCCACGCCCCGTGACGCCATGTCTGCCGGATTAAGCTCCGTGGGTACATGCCTCCATCCATCTCTACCAGTGAGTTCGTGAATTTCAATGACACGATTGCACACAAATGCTTTTAACTGTTTAGGCTGTGTTTTGATCCAACCTAATGTTATGGTGGAGTCGGACCAAAACACTTGGTTTTTTATTTCGAGACGTAAAGCTGTAATAACCTTAGCCGTGAGACGCGCACCCAGGAGTGCGGCGCATAGTTCGAGGCGCGGGATTGTGACTGCCTTAAGGGGCGCGACACGAGTTTTAGCACAAAGAAGTGTAATGGTTACGTCATTAGCTTCACCGATGGCTCTCAGATATACAGCCGCTGCGTAGGCGTTCTGTGATGCGTCTACGAAGCAGTGTAGCTCTATTTTTGTCGGGGAAGGGCGCAATGCGAACCTCGGTACTGTAAGTGAACGTAAAGTGTATAAATTATGTGTCATTTTTTCCCAAATTAATTTTATTTCTTTGGGCACCGGGTCATCCCACGCGAGTTTTAAGAGCCATAATTTTTGTAATAATATTTTTAATGTAATAATGCAAGGGCTTAACAGACCAAGTGGATCAAATATTTTACAGGTATTGGATAGAATTATTCTTTTTGTGACGTTTTCGAAATCTTTATTAATATTTATGGAAAATTTTAATGTATCACTATCCGGTGCCCAAAGTACTCCCAATACACTACATTCCTTATTTAAATCTAAATACTGCGATTCAAATTTTTCTTTAAACATTTCAGGACGATTTGTTCTAAATTTGTGCATGGGAAAACATGCAGAGTTGAGAATTTTAATGATTTGTTCATAAATGTGTATCAGTTCACACTTATTTGACGATCCAGTCAAGAGATCATCCATATAAAAATCTTTCTGTATGATTTCAGAAACTAATGTGTCTTTACATTCTAGAGCTAACTGTTTAAGGCATCTAGTGCTTAAGAATGGAGCTGAAGCGGTACCGTAAGTTACCGTATTTAATTGCATTGTTTTAGGAGGCTTTGATTTATCATAACGCCACAAAATGAGCTGTAAGTGACGCTGTGAGTCATGTATCATGATCTGCCTATACATTTTAGTGATGTCACCTGATAGTACGAACTCATGTTGTCGGAATCTAATTAAAATATTGAATAGCTCATCTTGCACTATAGGGCCAATATACTGAATGTCATTTAATGACTTTTTTGAAGTTGTCTTGGCGGATGCGTCGAATACCTACAACGCGCAATTTAGTTGTTAAATGACTTTCAGTATATTGGCCCTATAGTGCAAGATGAGCTATTATTCCCCCTTACTCTCCTACGTTCGGTGGACTATGGGAAGCTGGAATAAAAAGCGCTTAATTATGAACAGAAGCACCCTGCTCTGCTTGACTCAAAACATTACTTCACTAAACTGTTAATGGCTGCCGACCACCTACGTCTTTTTCACGTCGGCCCCCAGATGCTCCTCAGTTCCTTCAGATCACAATTTTGGCCTGTCGGTGGCAGGAACTTTTTCCCCTTTTCTTGAAGTAACAGAATCCAGTTTTGTACTGATTATGTATATCATAAGAACGTCCCATTGATCAGTGGGTTGACCTAAGTTCTGAAGTGCCCTTAAATTTTTCGAAAAATGATCAACTAAATATCTAATGGCCTTATATGATTCACGCGTAAGGGTATCTAAATTAAATAAAGCCCTCAAATGACTGTTAATCAAAACATTTTTGTTGTCAAATCGACCACATAACAGATCCCAAGCCACCTTATAATTTAACGCGGTGAACTCGATAGATTTAATAGCAACTGTGGCGCTTCCTTCTAATGATGATCTTAAGTAGTGAAATTTATTTATATTCGATATGGATTCGTTATTATTTATCAAGGAATCAAATGTATCTCGGAATTCAAGCCACATTAGATAGTTACCATCAAATGTGGGTAGTTTGATTGTAGGTAATTCAATTGAATTATTTTCCGAATGAACTGAATGGCGGCTTTCTTCGCTACGTCTAGAATGGAATAAACTTTCTTTGTCCCTATTTTGAATTTGAGTATACGTTTCTATAAAATTCTTACGTAACCGTGCTGACATTCTTGAGACAATGTCAGTTAATCAAAACAAACCTGAACATACTAAAATATCAGGGAATAAAAAATCTGACAATGAACATAGACCATTTCAGAATAAATTTTCAAAGAGTTTCGTAACGGCGGCTAGTCCTGTCACGGTCGCCAATTTTGTTAGTTATGTGGATAACAACAAAACAAAACCTTGTACTTGTACCGATTTACTGTACAAAATAAAATATACAATATTTAAGTTAGAAGCACATTTCTCGTTCAGGGATTAATTGGTCTCTGCCGCCGGCGCAGCGGCAGCGGGGACGACTGCCAATGCCTCCCTCTCCCCGCGCCCGCGGTGTGGCGTCGCGGCGTCGTGCGTGCGCCTGTTCAGTATATACATTTACAAAAAGTAACAAAAACAGTATAACATAAACTTTATACAGTTTTTCCGTATACCGTTCTTCGTACGTTGATTATTTTTTGCCATTTCTTTCACCTGTCGCGGCGTGTAGGTATACCTACGTCTTGTGTGAGTGAGCGGTCTGACTTGCTTACAAATTAATGAAATGTGATACCTATATGTACAGTTCGTTTTTTTATTTATTAATTATTAAGTGTTAATATTATGTTAATGTAAATATTAGTAGATAGATTAAAAACAACAATAACATATAGATACATTTGGATATTACCTACCATGAAGCCATTCCTTCAGCTATAAGGTTCCGAAAATAAATTGTATAATTTTAAGTAGATATACCTAATGTATATACATACACATCCATATATATATGTATTGAGTCGATAAATATATTATTTATTTATATATTTGTCTGCACTTTGCTAAAATAATATGATTTCAGTTCACGTTTTAAGTTTGTTTTATTAATATTGTCCTTTATTTCATTAATCAAAGAAGGTATTTTATATTTAAGTGTGTTTTTGCCATACAAATTGTTATATTTAGGGACGTGAAATTTTTTATTATGTTGTCGGCGTACTCTGTTATCATTACAGGGAGTCAATATACTTTCGTTGAAAAATTGTTCACTTAAAAGAGAGTAATTAACCTTTTCGTGAATAGGAAGTACCCTACAATATGAAAAGAGACTAGTGATGTTTTCTTCATACTGCCTTTTAATTTTTTGAGGCACAATCTTTTTTATTGTGCCTCAAAATTCTATTAAGATGAGATTTATAGGTTCTTCCGTAGCTGCTGAGTCCATATGTAATTATTGATTTCCCCAGAGATTTACATAATAATAATAAGATATTAAATGGAACTTTGCATCTTGTTAAAGTTAGTTTAGAGAGAATCGCTCTGAGCTTATCACACACCATATTAATGTGCTCTGTCCATTTGAAACGGTTGTCAATAACTACGCCAAGATAGATATGTTTCTCAACAGACTCTATAGTGGAGCACATACACAATTGTGCACTTCCATGCAGGCATAAGTGATCATGAGCAGTAATTTGGTTTTATTTGCATTCAATACGAGTCCAGCATCATGAGACCATTGTATTAACCTAGTAAAATCTTGCTGTAAGTTAATAAAAGCGGTATTGATGTCCTCATGTGCAGACAGTAAACAAGTATCATCAGCAAATTGAAATATTTCACACTTTTTTACTATGTTAGAAATACTATTGACGTATGTCACGAAGTTTCGTGATTATTTGTAAATATGGGAATTTTTAATATTTATTAATAGCAACATTGCAAATTTGGTTGAAAATCATGATTTGGTTAGCAACACTTTTTTCTCCGGATGACAGCAGGGCCGATGCCACGAGGTTAGTCTGCTGCCTACAATTTTATGGCCTATTAATAATTAATTACCTTTATTTGGTAGTGATAAGCACGATTGATTATCGAGCACCTAATTGTAAGTATATGATTAGTTTTTAGAGGTAACGAAACTATAAGATACGATATCCTGCTGAGCACGTGGTGCCAGCTGACGTTTACTATGATATTTGCCGGTAATATATTGACGATATCCACAATATTAATGCGTAATACAGATTTGAATAATGTTATAGATTTAGCGAGATTTGTGTGTATGATGACGTCGGCATAGAAGCTGACTCGCGTCATAACCTAAGAGGTTGGAAGACACCTCGAGCACTTCTCACTGAATGGTTGAGAAGGTATGAGCTCGTCATAGTGATTAAAGGGTCCACATTCTGACGTCGGCATAGAAGCTGACTCGTGTCATAACCTAAGAGAGTGAGAGATATTATAAGAGCACTTCTCAATGAATGGTTGAGAAGGTATGAGCTCTTCATAGTGGTTAAAGAGTCCACACACTGAAGTCGGCATAGAAGCTGACTCGTGTTATCACCTAAGAGAGTGAGAGATATTACAAGAGCACTTCTCAATGAATGGTTGAGAAGGTATGAGCTCTTCATAGTGGTTAAATGATCCATAGATAGAGAGATATGTATACGTGTATGTGTGTGTAGATAGACACTAGATTTTATCCTAAATAGAGGTACACAGAGATACTGATAAGCGAAGCAGATGTGAGAGAGTTTTATATACCTAGTATGATACTATCTATATTCTATTATAATCTATTGATGTGCTTTTACGCTGTGTACTATGTTGTTTGTGATCACATTCTGACTAACTATAAATTGTCAATGCGGGGTCGGTGCTGGACCTTTGGGCCCGGGCCACCATTGCGTTAGGCAATGGTGTGCCCGGGCTTTATTAAATTTTTAGGTGTTCCTGAGACGGGAGAGATGAGAGCGAACTAATCAAAGTTGCCTACACTGACAACGGAGACGATGCTTATAGTGTACATATGTGCTCATGCTGGATGTCGCTTAAAGGAGCTCCTCGGAAGATAATTCAAGTGGTCGACGCTACTGTATATGGTGTAGATTCTTAATGACCAATATGCGATAACTTGATTAAATAAATCAATTATCAATTTGTATTAATTCAAGTATCGTTGACCCTTGATCAGTTCAAATATAATCATATCGCGATCTTAGAAGTTACACCTCACAATACATGATGATATAACAATATAGACTTCGCGACAACGTAAGTAATGTAGTGCAATGGACCCAGCACAGAACCTTGGGCAGTTTCTTAGCTGACCAATACGTTGTCGCTACGTGCGTCAGCTACTTTGACTGTATAGCAGCGATTACATAAGTATCCTTTGCACCATTTAAGTAAAGGACCCCTAATTCCACAATCTTCTAGTCTTTTTAAAAGTGTGTCATGTTGTAGTGTGTCGAAGACCTTACTAAAATCAATGAACACAATTAATGAATCATATAGTAAATTATTACTACATTTAAGAATATTTTTTTTAATGTTAATATCAAAATTTTTTGCAAACTTATATAAATACTAGCGACCCGCCCCGGCTTCGCACGGGTGCAATGCTGATACTAAATACACTACAGAAAAACTGTGAACGTTGTATATAAAAACATGGCGGCCCGCTCCGGCTTCGCACGGGTATAAAATATATAGCCTATGTGATTAAAATCGATTCAGTAGTTTTGATTTATTCATTACTGCCCGTGGCCCGCACGCGTTAAATTTGGAGTAAAACAATCCCCCTTTCCCTATACCATGAAGATTTCCTGCTATCTTTGGAATATGTAAATTCATACACTACATTTTTACTTATTTACTTTTTACATTTTTAACTATTTATTTTATTTTTACAAAAGATAATCAACAATCATCAACAACAAAAGATACCTATTCTATTAAGTACTTTTTCTGAACTTACATATCTCACCTTAAATCACGATTTTTGAAAATAATTTCCCTAATATTAAATTGATCTAACTGTAAATTTTAATCAAGATCTTAATAGAAAATTGCAATCCATAAATTATGGTTTTATTTAATCTAATCTTACCTCACCTTATGTAGGTACTTATAATTACTATAAGTGCGATTTAAAAATTAACCTTAAAATAGAATATAATTTATATTTTAAAACTACTATCATACAATTATTTATCTTAACTTACTTATAATTACTGATACGTTGTCGCGCTGAAAAGCACGTTTTTATAATAAACGCGTCCGATCGCTGCTAAATTCAAAGTGCTATAGGGAAAACCGCGGTTTTTTTTTTTTTTACGTGAGTGGATTAAATCTGCATACAGACACCTGAGCACGCGAACCTACGGCCCAGGTAGTGTCGGGATGGATTAACACAGAAGGTGAATAACCCGACCGACTAAACAACCACTCAACCTATACTCCTTGCAGAGTTTTAGGCTTCCGCCTCGGCATAGGAAGTCATGGTAAGGTTCGTCACTTTTTTATTAAGTGCGTGTCGTTCCTAGGAGGGAGGGCGAATCGGCTGGAAGGCACGATCGTGATAAACAAAGGCGTAGGCGCCTATTCGAGCAGGTTTTTTACTTTAGTTAGGTAATGGCTCATGGGAAGCACTGCTCTTCTACTGTATCGGACTGAGAAAACCGCGGCCTCAGACGCGCTATTTATAGGCACGCCGCACGCCGGCCGGTACCGCCGCAAACGCTACGTCCCGCAATTTTTAAATCTGTAATATCTTCGAAAATATTCACTTAAATCATACGGTGTAAAGGGCCATATAGATCTATATTAAATGAACAATGTATTCAAGGTATTTAATTGGTTAAGGATTAATGCTGTATTGGTTAAAATCGCTTCGAAAATTAGCCATTATTTGTCGTAAAAAGTAAATGACAAAAAAAAGTTATTGTGGGTTATCAATGTGTACAATACTTAGTACATTATTTTGATAAAACTCGTAGGGTTCAGCCTGCGTTTGCAATGTAAGCGGAAAAAATGTAATTATTTACGTCATCACATTAAAAACCTCAAACATAACAGTACTTCTCCACTATTTAATGGATGTTATTATACATATAAACCTTCCTCTTGAATCACTCTATCTATTAAAAAAAAACTGCATCCAAATCCGTTGCGTAGTTTCAAAGATTTAAGCATACAAAGGGACATAGGGACAGAGAAAGCGACTTTGTTTTATACTATGTAGTGATCATATTATTTTCAAAAGCATTAAGCAGTACATCATTAACAGAAGCTTGTATTCGCCCTGTCAGTTTATTAAGTAAATCCCAGAGATTCCTTGGATTGTTTCTATTTATGTATATTTCGTTACGCCTATGCTTTTTTTTGGTATTTTGTATGATTTTGTTCGCATAATTTTGCGCTTTGTTGTATTTTTGTTTCAGTATCATATAGTTTTGATCTTTTATCCACTCGCAAAAGAGTTTATCTCGATACGAACATACCTTTGACTTGTTTTGTTTTTATTTTAGTTTTTGCCTTTTCATAACATGTTTTTATATTTTCTTTAATATATTTGTAAATATAATTAGGGCATTTCATATTTTCTACAAGTTGCCAACTGATCTCAGCTAATGACTTTTCTAATATTGACTTGTCGTATCGTGTTTTATAATTAGGAGCCTCCTGTTTCCTAGTTTCTATACGTGTATAGTCTGTAATCCCGCACACAAGACCACAGCCATATAACATGCAGTTATATATGTGTTTTATAGGGGTGTCTGTTTTTAGATCAATGTTTATATCACCTAACATGTAAAAATCATCATCTGTTTTTACTTTTTTAATTATATTATGGAGTTCGGAAATAAATAAATGTTTGCCGAGGTCAGGGGGGCGGTAGATTGCACACACAGTGGCCGAATAACGCGTTGGTGTGGTGATTTGCAATAACAGTGATTCACAATAAGTGGTTTTCATATTAATATTTGTGACTTTGTGTTTTTTTATGTATATAAATAATAATACCCCCACCTTTACCGTTATTCCGCAGCTGTGTGTGCATTTTATATCCATCTAATTTGTATAGATAGCATAGGGAGTCAGAGATATTAGCTTCTGTAATTATTATGACATCTATATTATGTTGACAAGAATCAATACATTGTTCCAGGGCGCTAAAATTTTTAATTAAGGATCTTATATTAATATGCTTGCAAAACAGATTAGTCAGATTAGTATACCTATAATTAGACGTAATACTTTGTAAAAATGAGTTAATATTTATAGCTAGTTATTTCATTTATATCATCTACAATGACGTGTTTTACTATTGTATTGTATAGTGTGAATGTAGTTATATCTTGAGTTAAATGTTAACATAAATCTGTCAACCCAACAGCTTCTTAATGTCTTCTTCCGATCTGATGATGGTGGTATCTCTCTTGTCATCAGCTTTGACTCTGATGATTCCTTTTTTACACCACAAACATATTTAAATTTATCCTTAAGCTGCTGTTTTATATTCCACAGAAATTTCTTATTGTATGGTGTTAAAGCCTCACGTTGTATACAGTTTCCTGCGCGTTGGCTTGAGATTTAACAGAAGTGTTACAATCACTTTGCCGGATTTTAGTCTTTTTAGCCTTTTCTAGCCATAAAGCTTGTGTAGAAGTGCTATACAGTTTTATTTGGAGCGCATGTTGACGATCATTCCTTCCGATTTGGTGTATGATATCCACAACTCCACTATAGGACACCTGTAATTTATTTGCAACTTTTTCGACAATTTGACTCGAGTTTTCACTTTCCTCATTTGGTATGTTGGCAATTTCTATTATGTTTCCAAATTGTTGCTGTTTCATCATTTGTAAACGTTGTTCTAGCGCTCCTACCCGTATTTTTATGTGATTATTGTTATTTACAAGCTCGGTATTTTTTTTCTTAAGATCTTGGATCGTTTTTTTAAGTGCATCTAAATTTTCCAGGACGTCATCCATTTTATCCAACTGGAATTGAATAGAATCAACGAGTTCCTTGATTTCTCGCTTCATTGCCTTCTCCATTTCCATAGAAATATCTCGCAGTAGCTTCTTTACATCAAGAGGTACTGGCCTGGTAGGTTCCTGGTCACTTTCTTCGTCGTCTTCGTCATTATCGGGAATGATAATCGAACGACGCTTAGGAGTCATTTTCCGGCATTCTTTACAAGTCCATTCCAGATTGTTATTGGCACGTAGGGCATTACGTTGTTTGTTTGTTTGTTAGACCAGAGCAATCTTCAGTGTTATGTACTTCTCGCATTTATTATATTCCACACCAGGACGAGTTTTGGTGACATTTTTGGTACAGTTTTCACAGACAGGCATTTTGGGGGTAGTTTTAAAGAAATTAATATATGCGTTGTTCGTATGAATAACCAACGTCGAATGATTATTCGTAAATTAACAAATTTGATTTTGCTGGCGCAGATTTTGCTATAAACCGTAAAAAGCTACGATATAATTAGGTACCAGCTACAAAACGCCACCTACCGGGAGTAATTAGAAGTATTCCTCCCCATTCGACTGTGAAATACATTTCACTTCTAGTACTTTTTATCCGCTTGTCAGAACAAATAAATAACTGAAAGCTTCCTCAAAATCAGTCCAATAGTTTCAGAGATTAGCGTATATGCCAAATGATTTATTCATCGCTTTCCAAATTTTAAAATTATGATCTTCAGTAGAAATAAATAAAATAGGTGTTTTTTTTTTCAACCCGAAGTCAGACCCGGTGCGAAAATACTGAGATTTGGCGCCCCAAAATATATTACTACCGTCCACACCCATGGTCCACAACTGTCGGTGTGATACCCCTCCCAGCTACACCCGCGATCACTATTTTCTCGTCCTTATTGTTTATCTTTGACTTGGAAACTATTGTGTATCGATAATTCTTTTAGAAAAAAGTATTTTAATGTGAAAATTTGACTTAGGCGCCTGTTTTTTTTTTTCATAAAAAGAAATATTTAATGCGTACAAAAAATCGGAAAGTAATATAAAAAATTCTGTGTATTTGGACAAACAACAAAGAACTTTGTTATACAAGTGTATATTAAATTAATTTTTATTGAAAACTAAATAATGACACATTAGTTTAAATGAACATGTTTTATGTACAATTTTTTTTCTATTACGTGTATTAGGTACAGTCTAGTCATTACAGGAAAACAATGTAATTTAAAATTAAGTAAAAAAAAAAAACAGTCTCCCATGGCATTTACAGTTGAGAATATAATGGTGAAAACTTCATTCAATGACGTGATAGATTACAATATAAAATACATAATAAATATTCTTCGAAACATCCTTTTATATTCACAATCTTTCCTTTGCATACCATTATAACGAAACTATACAAGATTCACAAAATCAGACAGTTAAACCATTTTGTTTCTTCGTATCCTCCCAACTTCCCTACGTACTTGTTCATTTTTTAATTTTGAGTTTTGTTCAGTGTTTTTAGTTTGCTGTGTTACAGTTGTAGCGTCAGTTTCAATAGCTTTATCATTCTTCTTCGGTTGAGAACTAGTCAGACTTTCTAATTTATTACGTAGCTCATTCACATCTTCTCCATTGGTCCCGTCATTAAACAGATCTTTCACCGATACGAGCCTCTGAGAGTTTCCATTTCTTATAAGTTTTTTCAAACTGCGTGACGCTGGCCTTTCTATGAGATTTAATATACCCCAATCGTTTGATTTGTTCCCTTCAAATGCAGTTTCCACGTGCCATGCTGCATTCCTTACTTCCGTTTTCAACCTTTCACATTCTTCGTAACTAACATTTCTGCTAACATTTAAGCTTTGTTCTAATGGATTCACTATGTATAGAGGTGAATTGTTTGGTTTCCTAATCGCTTTTCCTTCATTGATTGATATAGCTTTTTCACTAAAATCAAACTGTGCATAGAATTCGAAAAACTTCAATAGCAACTCTTCAAGACTGGCCGGGTTGTTTGCATAAGCAGTTATTGGTAACTTATTTATATCCCTTAGGAATGTACAGTTTATATTATCTTCAGCTATTCTGATGTCATTTTTACCTGTAAATTTTAAATTAGAATTTGTTATAAAATACAGCTTAAATTTATAAAAATACAGTTATTACAAAAATATTTAACACATATTAGATATGACTTCACATAATTTCAAAAAATTAAATCTTCACCAACGCATATATTTCATTTTAAAAGACGTAACGTTTATGGTAATAAAATACACAGGGAAAGCAACTGTTCTATTGATTTCACATAATATTCTTTTGCTAATTTTACAAATAACTAACCCTGGTGGGATCCAGAGCTGAAACGCATCAGGAAAACAATGAAATGACTCTTAAAAATAGCTATAGATACAGGCGCTGACCAGGACAAGGATTTGTATAGAGAGCAAATACAACAAGAACATCAGATACAAAAAAAACTGTTTCATGACATAAGTACTGTGGAAAGCATTGAATTATGTGAACAGGTAATAAAATTGGGATAGGAACAGTGGTGGATAATGTAACATATAGCTTTATTTTAAACGCGTTATTTAAGCCTAACAGATTTAGCATATTATATTGGTTGCCTCTTGGTGCTATTAAAAGCGCCACCCTATCCCGCAGTCCCGTCTTACCAATAAAGCGATACGTTCAGCATAACGAAACACGTCCTACAGCGAGCACGACGCTGACTGACTTTAGCGCTAATGCCGCCAACGAAACATGTTGACCGTTGTACAACGCAACGATTCAATGAAACGAGACGCGAACGCGAAGCAGACATATAAAATAACATGCTAAAATAATACAGCTTATAGTCCGAAGCGCGTTTTTAAAATATAGCTGATTTTCACATCGCTGGTTAGGAAGATACTATCAACAGGATCACTCTGTAAATCAGATGGTACGCTCGTCAGATCACGAGAAATATAAAACTACTGAGCCTAAAATTTATTAAAATATGGATTGTAAGCTCTCCTACTGTGGGATGTTGAGGTAACTATTTGGATGTCTAGCACATAAATATGTGCCAAGAGCATGGAGAGAGGTGAAACTGATCAGTTAACATTGATTATACAAATGATTCTTAAGGTAGTGTTAGGTTAACATCAAGAGAAGCGCCTTCAATGGCATTTGTTGCCGAAGCTGCAGGCGACTCAGTATGACTTCATGCCCCAGCGCGGAACCGAGGACTCCCTCTATGACTTGATGGCACACGTGAAGCACCAACTTCGATCAAAATTGATTGTACTGGTGGTGTCATTGGATATAGAGGGAGCCTTCGACAACGCCTGGTGGCCAGCACTGAAGGACCAACTGTTCGCAAAGGCTTGCCCGGTGAATCTCTTTGGCATGGTGGTTGAATATCTTAGGGACCGACAAGTGCTTGTTAGGTACGCTGGGGAGGAGTTCGGGAAAAGGACTTCTGGAGGTTGTATACAGGGCTCCATTGCCGGCCCAATCTTCTGGAACCTGATCCTGGACTCCTTGCTCTGCAAACTCGGGGAGCTCGGTGTGCATTTGCGGACGATGTGGTCCTCATGTTCTCTGGAGGGTCGGCTTTCGTTCTTGAGGAACAGGCCAACCGGGCCCTGGCCGAGGTGTGTGAGTGGGGCGTCAAAAATAAGTTCAGGTTCGCGCCATCCAAAACAAAAGCGATGGTGCTTACCAAAAAGCTGAAGTTTGACGCCCCAGTCATACACATGAACGGCCAAACGATAAGCCTGGTAGAGGGGATTTGCATCGTAGGTCTGACGATAGATAGGAAGCTGACGTTCACCCCTCACGTGAAAAAGGTATGCGCAAAGGCCACAGCCATTTATAAACAGTTCGCTCGCGCTGCCAAGGTCACGTGGAGGCTGAACCCGGAGATCGTGAGGGCCATATATGTTTTCGTTATTGAGCCAATTATCTTCTACGCTGCGTGCGCTTGGGAACCGGCGGCTGAGAAGCTCGGCGTGCGTAAAATGCTGGACGCTCTACAGCGGAGCGTCGCTTTGAAGGCATGCCGCGCTTACCGAACTGTCTCCTTGCACTCCTCGCTGATCCTTGCGGGGCCGCTGCCGCTGGACTTACGAATAGCGGAGGCGGCACAATTGTACGAGGTGAGGCGAGGAAAGTGCTTGGAGGGGGTCGCAGCTGACCGGATGTTCGAGAGTCCGGTCCCCTTCGACGAGGCGCCGCACCCAGCTCACCAGCCCAAGATCGAGTACGAGAATGTGGAGTGCGTGGAACCCGCTACGTTAGAGCAGTATGCCATCGTCGGGCCGCACATCTATACCGATGGAAGTCGGATAGAAGACAAAGTAGGTGCGGCCATGACGGTGTGGCGGGACGGGGCGGAGACCATGCATTCTACTTTTCGGCTTGAGTCCTTCTGCACCGTTTTTCAGGCCGAGATGTACGCGCTGCACAGGTCTGTGCGGTGGGTGGTCCGGAGTCGAGAGCCGCTGGTCAACATCTTCAGCGACTCTAAGTCTTCGCTGGAGCTGGTGACCAGCGCGCGAACTTTCCATCCGCTGGCCTTCACTGTTCGGCGCGACATCTCGGACCTGCGTGCGGAGGGCAGGCAGGTGCGCCTATTTTGGGTGAAGGTGCACGTTGGGGTGGCCGGGAACGAGCGTGCAGATAAGCTCGCCAGGGGCGCCGCTCTGAACAAGCGGACGGCGGGGGATTATGACCGATATCCGTTGTCGTACGCGAAACGCGTGATCAGAGCGGCGACCCTGGAAAAGTGGCAGCACAGGTATGCCGAGGGAAGCACAGCGTCGGTCACGCGGTGCTTCTTTCCCCGAGTGGAATAGGCGTACAGGGTTCTGGAGGAGTAGAAATGACGCAGCTGCTGGCGCAGGCCTTGACGGGGCACGGGGGGTTCGCGCAATACCTGCAAAGGTTTAAGCTGAAGGACTCTCCGTGCTGCGTTTGTGATCCTGTAAAGGAACAAACGTCGCTCCACTTGATATTATAATGCGATGTATTCCTAAGAGCAAGAAACGAGCTGGAGGCGAGAATAGGACAAAAATTGGAAACAGACGGCTTGGGTGAAATTTTGGGGAGTAAAGAGTTTCTTAAAGTTTATACAGATGGTGGTAGGGAAGGCAAACGGATGGAACAGGACGTAGGATGGTTTATCGAAATTTGACATTTATTGATTAATTAATTTTATTTATTAAATTGACATTTACTGATTTATTTACTCATTTAGTGCTACATTGACAATGTGATATTGTTGTGATTATTATTATTAATTGACATAGTGTATAAGTAAACCCTGGTAGTAAGAGTAGTTTTAATTGGGCAGGTTTGATGGACCCTTGAAATTGTTTTGTCGCCGACTGGGTCTGTGGCTGTCGAGCGAGGGGAATTTTTGAGAAAGGCTGGGATAGAGAAACTATAGATGGAATCAATTTAAATTAGATTTAGGTAAGAATAGAGATAGGAGAGAGATAAATGTAAGCAAAGCTAAATGTGAGTCGACGTATTACTCGAAACTGTTGAATTGTATAAAGGGAGTTATTGAATAAATTGTATTTTGGAATCAATTTGTACTATGGAAATTATAATTATTATGATAATGTAATGAATACTGATAAAATGAAACCAAATTGTAATTATTATATATAGACAGATTGGAAAGAAATATTAAAATATGTAAATACAAGATAATGTTGTAAATAGTCTTAAGCTGAATATATAATAAAGAAATAAAATAAGTAAAATGTCAATACAGAGACTGATAAAAAGTTTGAATGGTTCAAAGGAATGGGATGTAAGCGAAGAAGAATAAGACGAACATAGTACGTTCTTTGTAAGTATGAGAATGCGTGCCGTGCAACTAATGGCTCTGGCAAATATGCCGGGGGGATGAATGAAAGAAAAAAAAAAAACATGAAGAGAAGACTGTCAGAACTACTTATCCTAATTTTTAACCACAAATCCCAAAATTTCTACAGCAACGGGATCGTGTCACCACCTACAAGATGGCAACAAGTCATCAAACAAAACGGCAGTTTAATTAAATATAATTAAACTACAGAAAGTACGCTTTGAATTTGTATACAAAATACGAAGATTTTCCCCAACCTATTTCTCTCTTTGATCAAAAATTTAATGACTGCTTGATGCTAAACATTTAACATATTACTTTTTTTTTGAGACATGTTGAAAACAAATAGACATACATTTTTTTTTCTAAGGAATAAACTGAGAATACAACCACATAAAAACCAGTAACATTTTCGCATTATGATGGTCAAGAGATTACTTTTCCGCCTGCTATTGTAAACCAGGGTAAAAGTATATTTAACAAAATACATACAAAAAAACCATTGATAGATAATAAGTTTTTTTATTTTTCCACCAATTTTCATTTTGTTTTTAGACCTTAAGAAATATATTTTGAATATGATTTGCCTATACTATGACTTTTGAATATGTTTGATTTTATGTGAATACACATATGCAGAAAATCCAAATATGGTCAATGCAGAAAATCCAAATATGGTCAGTAAGTGTGAACAGGTTACACCATTGATATACCAATAATATAACTGGATGTGCTGTCCGCGTTCTAAAGTGTCTGCGCAGGAAGTCATCCAAAACGCAATAAGTCTTCCAACCGGCTTTTAGTCAGTGTAATGGCTTAGCGCCGAGTAAACGTGCGCATGCTGACTTGTGTCGTAAAAATTTGTAAAACTACTCGTCAACGACGCAAAAAAGAGGTGAATATCGTATTTGCGATAAGTAAACATTATAATTTAACATTAGTTTATGCCTACAGATGGCTATTCGATTATTTTAATTTAATTTGAACATTATCACGATTTAATTCTCGTCACATTCCCGTGAACAGTGCGACACGTCTGAACGGTAATAAGTATTTGCTTGCACTGACGCGCAGAACGGTGCCCGGCCGCGGGCCGCCACGGCCATATCAGCCCACGCTCGTTGCGGAAGCTTTTATTTCACTTTTGGTTAGCGACTTCAAATCCTTATTATTAAATTGTTAAATCAATGGGTTACACTGCTTTTCATCACCTAAAATTTATTAATACCTTATTTTGAACTTTTTTTGAATATAAGGCGATTTTGATTTCGATTATAAGGCTTATACTAAAGTCCAAATCGGCGACAACAGTTTCCGCTCATTTTTCGTTATCATCGAATAATTTGAAAAACAATATTTCTTGCTGACTAAACATACCAATCATTGTACCGCCTGAATACTTTGGACTTCGATTCACACAAAATGTTTTCTGATTGGCCAAAACATAAAATTGTAAAACATAAGCCATTCAAATAGCGAAACGTCACTTCATAAATCATATAAAAACGTAGTAATGACTCGAATTGTTACCAGTAGAAACACTACCACACTCGGGTATGCTAGTCCTTGTCTAGATTTGTGTTTTGTAATGTAAATAGTTTTTGTATAAAGTTTATTAAATTTATTTTATCCACAATTTAGTTTTTGTTCAACTACAACATTCTGCTGGCCGGCGAGGCACGACTGAGAACATGACAACCTTCTTTCTTTCTACAAGTAATATAGTCAAACAGATGTCAACTGTCATAGGAACTCTATCAATCTCAATTTATTTTTAACCCTTATATAGATCTATAAAAGCAGTATCATCTTACCAGCGCTCCTAATCAAATAATTCAGCGATGGTAAAATCACACCATCTTTTGACTTCTGCTGAAGGAAGAACAGCACCATCAGTGTCAATGGAAAGTTGGTGATCCAGCGACCAGGATGTGTGTTAGTCAACTCGACTGCTTTAGCCCAACGTCGTACTACGAAGGTTAGTGAACGAACTCGAGGATCCATTGTACCATACAGCCAGAGCAATTCTGACATATACACTCCTGATCTGGAATTGTCAAAAATCACCATAATAATGTAATATAAAATGTTCTAACATAAGTTAATTGGATTTGCTACAATAATGTAGCAAATCCAATACATTTAGATTACAGACATAAATCTGTTTATTTTTTCACTATCATACAGCATAACAATACATAATAAGTTATTTTACAGTTTCATTATGTAACTCATTTATATTCAGTGATTATAATATCTAATGAATGTATTATGCTTGTTCAGAGTACAAAAAATCTTATGCCATTTCAAAAACGATTTCATGTCCATTTTGTTTAGAATAATTAACAGTATACCAAAGACTCCTCAACTTCGAGCATAATCTCTAAACATTTAGGTAATAATAATAATGATAATACCTGGAACATCCCACACAGCGCCATCTTGTTCCAAACTAAGCAAAGCTTGTGTTATGTGTACCAGACAACTGATATACATACTTAAATATCCTTTTTTTATAATATACACATATTTAGATATTTTACACCCAGGTATGGTACAAATAGACATGTTCCTCCACACAAATATTTGTCCCGGGCGGGAATCGAACCCGCGACCCTCGGCTCCACAGTTAGGGTCTCTAAACACTTGGCCAATCAATCAAACAACTTTCTTAGATGACATTAATTTATAGCAGTTACCACACTAAAATTTAACTTGAAATACAAACACTTCTCAAGTTTTACAATCAAGATTTTCCTACTACACTTATTTCTGTATCTAACTGCAATTCATCAGTTCTTATTATTTGTAATCAAACTAAATAATTTTGTGTTGGCTACGTACATATTGTTGTAACATAAGTCACAATCCACTCCTGTCAGCTCATGTGTATACTTTACAATAGGAACCCTTGCATTCAGTATTCTTAAAACACGAGCAGCGCCAACCACTCGCGCCTCTAACAAATCTGCAAATAATTCCATATGCCTTTGCCAAGAAGACCGCCCTTCACATCTCTTTTCTTGGAACACCAGACGCTTTTCATTCGGATTCTGCTGACAAGTTTTTAAAATAATTGTATAGACAAAAAAAGAGTTATGTTTTAGGCTTCTACTGGACGATAATCAATTGATAACATACAACCAGACATTAAATAACAGTTTCAACCACACCAATTTGTCCACTCAATGTACAATTGATGTAATAAGATTTTTTAGTATGTTGTTGGATGAAATAGGTCTTTATTTACAACACTGATATATATGTACCTAGGTACTAGACGCGGAGATCACTTTATATTGTACGGCACACGTAACTCAAACGAGAATGGCCGAATGCGTCCGAAGATAGTCTATTGCAATTTTGCAGGGGTTATTCTCATACCACTTGACTTTTAGTCTCATGAGACAATATTAATGAAACATAATTTTGTTTCTAGTCAAAACATAATTTTGTATCATGAAAGTTGGTATGTTTCTTATGATTCTCGAAAATTGTAATGTTTTATATGGCTTTTGAGGATATAGAATTACGTTTTCGCTAGAAAAATATTGAATTTCACCGACAATGTCTCATGAGACATAAAGTCAAATGGTTCGAGAATTACCCCCAAGCCTCGTTTGATCTTTCAAAATTTGTGTCTGAACCGCTATACAGAACGAAATAGCGAAAAAGGATTGAAAAGAGATGAAATAAATATTATCGTTATGCTTACCAACTAATTCAATTTATGTGTAACCGTCAAATTTGTAGTTGTCAAAAATTTTATTCATAAAAAGTAAATTAATAAAATTTTATGAAGTTACGTGTAATAAATAATCCCATCCGCTTTTTTAGAATTCCAGGTGTTGTTTATGCACTTTTTAAAAGCACAGGACGGCATTTTTCTCAGGTAGTTTTCCAAAATACAAAATAATCTCAATCAGCTACACTGACAGACGGTCCACAAGCGACTATTTCAAAGTCTTTCAGAGCGCCGCGATCTGAACGATTTTCGTGCGGAGTTTCACACTGTGGTACGTAAAGTCTAGTACCCTAGGTACATATAAGTCAGTAATTTACAAGTTAGTTTTCCTGGTATTAATTTCGCCGCATACCTCTTGCTTGATAAATTGCATGCACCGCATTCGCCAAGTAGTGCAGTGCAGTGCTCATTCAATAAATTGATCTATGATAGCTTGTTCATAGATTTATTGTACACATAATATTGACCAAAACTATGCTTTTCACAGACAGTCAATAAAATGAATTGATGTTGATCTTTGTTGGTGCAAAAGTGTCCTTATCAAATAAATGTGCGACTTTTGTCACAACTATTAATAAAGTATTAAAAATTTATCATAAAAGTCAATGATTGTTTCTAATTAAAAAATTAATACTTAGTAACTGTCTCACCGTGTCGTTAGCTATGACGTTGGTCAGCACAAGGTCCAGGTCACAACCAGCTCTGCCAAACCCATTGACGGAAGAACCAAATGGTCTCACAATTATATTGGAATACAGACTTTCAAACATCATTTCTAGCTAAAAATATGTTACACGGTTAAGCAAAAATAGGTATATACCTTTTGATATTAATGGATAAATACCTACTTGCCTAGCCACTATGTATCTCAGTCTAATTCCCAAGTCGTTTAAAACTGTTCTATCATACAACATTTGTATTTGTTCTGAAACTGTGGCACATTTCATCAATTCATCAAGCAATGCATCTTCATTTACCAATTCAGTCCCTACTTTTGAAGCCAATTCTATGTTATTTGAAATAGGATTTTTTTCTTTCTTTCCTGACGCTGCTCGAAACCACACAAAGGGTGAATTAACTGGCATAACATCCACATCTTTCTGATGTGTACTGCAACTTTTAATAACATCTTGAAGATTTTCCTTAGAAGTAAATTCAACAAGCATAAAATGCTAAAACAAAAAAGAAATGTAATTTTCACTTATTAACAATTCAATAATCAGAATTTATGGGAGAGGTGTCCAAAAAGACATCATTGATACTAAAAGTTCTATAAACATATAATTATTGAACTTCATAATACATAATTATTTTATAGAAAAGAATATTTTACAATAGGTATATTTTTTTTGTAGGAGTGCACATTTTGAATTTAAAGAAAAAATGATTCACCAAATAGTAATTGTGTCATAGAAACGAATTGGAGGTGAAACCATTATCCAATTTTTTTTGCAAAGGGGAACCAGTAACTTGTGAAGGCAGCCCCACTCTAGCAAAGCTTCTTCAAAGCAAGGGGCCGACGAAGCGAATTCCCTGGCAGAGCCCACTTATCTTTAGAATTATATAAACTATAATAACTGTTTTAGGTTATTAATAATGTTGTTTGATTTGAAACTCATATCGGAATTATTTTTTACTATCTCTAGAACTCTAAAACAATTAATATTTACCTATTAAATTAATGAAACTAACCTCATTTTTAGAGTTCTTGTAGTGATGTATTTCTTTGACCTCGGCATACTTTGAACAGTAATTATATAATTCACCAAAAGAATGTTCTGAATGGACTTGAACCACTAAACTTCTTTGCGATTCCGATCTTCTTTGTTGTACCACGTCGTCAAATAATAAAAACCCCTTTGAAGAATCTGAAATTACAAACATAACCTCCAATATTTACTTTGGTTATTTTAACAATAAATAAATGTCTAATTATCACCTGAATAGCGTCTATTTAAAAAACATTTAAATGATGTTTTTCTGTTACATTTTGCAATACGATACAACATCCGAGATAAAATTACAGATCGAGTTATTACTGACATTTTAATCAAAATCACTATTCTAATATAAATCAAATCAATCAAAAAATGAATGCCATAGTTTTTTTTTTTAATTTTATTCCAAATGGAAGGCAAAGGTATAACCATACACCCTTTGACCATGGATTTGACCAAAACTTATGGGCGTATAGTTCCAATCAAACTTTATGGCGGATCGAAATACAACGCTATAAGCGTGCTTGCGCAGGTACAGTCATATGCCCCTCGCTCCACTGCGTCCCGCTACACCTAAAACTAGTTACTGCGACGCGACTTGTGCCTTGTACAGCCGCCATAAACTTTGATTGGAACCCTTTTGTTGGAACCACAGAACAATAATATTGGAACCATAGACATATATATACTAGCGTAGGAGACCAACTGACATCTAAACATCGCATGACCGAAACGGAAATGAGTATGTGTGCAAAATTCACATGTGGTTGAGCCAGTTTTAGTGATGTGCATGGGTGTTTTTTATATTATCGATAGCACGTAGTACTTTCATGATAATGTGTCGTTGAAATTACCGCGTTATCATAAGTCGCAATCGGCAATCCTATTTATTATTTTGAATCTGCTATACTACATAATTTTTGTTTTGAGTTACTTTTCCTAACTTTCAGTTTTTTAAAATGACAAATCATCAATCAGTCAATTCAAATGCCATTTCCTTTACTCCAATAAATTTTTTTTTTTGTTAACAGTTGATAATAAAAAATTTGCAGAAGTAAAGAAAGCGTTAACATCATTATGGAAATGTTAATATTTAGTTGAATACAAGCCAAGTAATAAATAAAACAATATAAATAAACGATTTTTATTTTTAATTACAATACGTCACGTTGCAACGCATAACAACAAAATTTTAACTCTTTGTAAACAAAAAAATGAGAATGTACAAAACAAAAACATTTACAATAGAGAAGTTCATGATGTTCAAAATATACAATTTAACTCGATAGAATTGAAAGATAAACCAAAACTAATAAAACAGTGAAAGTTTTTTTTCAAATTCGTCAATAAATGACTGAGAAATAAATTATTGGTATTTATTAATTTGACGACCGCTTAGCCTAGTGGGTAGCGACCCTGCCTACGAAGCTGGAGGTCCCGGGTTCGAATCCCAGGTCGGGTCAGTATTTACATGATGAATATCGATACTGGTACCGGGTCTTGGTTGTTATATGTATGTGATGTCTTCGCTTGGTACGCAAAACACAAGCTAATGCTTAGTTTGGGGCCACGACGTTGTAATGTGCACGTTATTATTATTATGTATTTTCGTGCGGTTTGACTGGTGGATTCTTACTGCCCATGACGTCACATTGTCTACTCGATTGAGTGTCGCGTCGTCTCACTACACCACAAATTATGCCTTGGACTAGTCTATAATATCTTTTGTTTCTTTGTGTAATAGGTAATTAAGTTTTATTTGAATATAAAGGAACAAGTTTTTGTAAAAGACAAAGTGATAATTTGCCTAAAATTGATATTTTCACTGTGATGGACTTTTCTTCAAATCCATTTTATATTAGTGCTGAAATAAAGGTTTAGGCTCTAAAGTTGAAGGTCCTGGTGATATATCCCGGTAAACGTACGCTGACACCGATCGCTTGGTCTTCAGATTGACCTGTACAGAAATTACAGTTGGCATAAATGCTCTGACTTTAGATATTAAGTATTATTAGTATATTACTTAATATACCTACTTAGTAAGCACATATGAAAAAAAAGAAACCCCTAACGGCACAAATTCAGTAGGTATAGATCCTTTCTTCAAAAGTCGTCGGTGATTTAGTTAGACAAAACAGTTATCCGTAAAATGTCTACTGTAAACCAAAGAATGTTTTCGAGGAGTCCCACCTGTTCTATTTAACATTTTTCCGTGTTTACAGGAAACCTGGATATTATGAAATAGTCATCATTATCAGGAAGCATTTTTTAACACCGCAGTTTCTTGGAGTAATATGAGATTAAACTATTGTATACAGTAGTTTTGTCATTCAAAGTTTAATTATTTACGACGTTCATAATCAGAGAACAGATAGAACGTCAGACTTTAAATCATAAATAAATAACGATTAAAATTAAATAGAGCATCAGATTTTAAATCATAAATAAATAACGATTAAAATTAATTGTGTATATATCTTATATTTTCATTTGAAAAAGTCTTGTATTTACATATATACCCTATGTGTAGTATATATGTATAGATGTCATACTTTCCCTTACAATGTGCTGCCAGGCTAAATAAACCTCACAATATGTTTAAAAACAGTTAACGACATCATTCCAGTGGAACAGGTGCAATTAGGTTATATCAAATTTACAAAATATTTATATTTGAAAATATCGACATATCGATACATTTTGTGCAATCCCTATGCTTCATTGTTTGATTGTAATTTTACACAATATTTTTGTATCGTACACATAATTGTTTAAAATAACAAATTATTTACAAAATAAAGTATTTACCGTATACTACTGATGTATAACCAAGTAAATTTAGGATTGCTTTTTATAAAAATAAGCATTAAGATAACAGTATGTTATTGGCAGTACTTACCGGTGAAATGTCTCTTTATTTGGATTATTAACATATGTTACAGTGCAATTTAAAACTGAACACTACACCATTTTTATCACAAGAATTAATTTTTGTAGAATTCAAAACGATTATTACACAAAATAGAAAACAAAGCTGGACCTTATTTTGACAAGTGAGTAAAGAAGACTAAATGTGTTCAAAGAGGTTTTATGTCAGATTTTCTTGCATTTCTTTCTCGCATGTAGGATTTCCGCAAAGAGCTGGATGTCATTCGCACACTGTGTTCCTCTCTTACGCTAGTATATATACCTTTATGATTGGAACTGTACTGCTGTGCTGTACTCTGTACATAGAGATAATACTCTGTATGGATTTCATTTTGCTCTATCGTGTCTTTAACTAATACTACGATCTGTGGCATCACTCAACAGTCAACATATTTTTGTTTGAAATTTTGTTCACATTTTGTTTGAGGTTAGGAACATATGTTGACTTATGTTAAAAGCTGTGGTTAAAAGCAGTTAAAAGTGAATAACTGTATTGTAATTTTCATGTATAATTTTTTTAATGTTAAAAACAATGGGTACTAAAACTCTGTACGGAATTATTGTTCCTGGCATTTACAATTTTCTTCGATCTCCACTATGCCCAGTGAAATCTCTGACCTATAATATACACATTTATCCTAATAAAAATACATTTAGCTTTGTGCCTGTCAGGAATTATGCAAAAAGTAAAGATAGGGGTAAGGATAAAAAGAACAAGGGAGGAAAAGTAGAGATCAATCCATTAATGATGTCTGAACTTGTTAAGGTCGATAAGTTGAAGCAAAGTTGTAACCATGCAATTGACAAAATGAAAGAAGAATTTGCTAAAAATTTGTCTCTGAGATCAGCTACAGGGTCTATAGAAACGCTTCGTGTTAAATTCGAAGGGAAAGATTATGAACTACAGGAGTTAGCACAGATTATACGAAAGAATCCAAAAACCATAGTCATAAATTTTACCTCATTTCCACAAGCAATACCAGCTGCATTAAAATCTATAAATGCTTCTGGAATGAATTTAAACCCCCAACAGGATGGTACAAGTTTATTCATTCCTGTACCAAAAGTAACTAAAGAACATAGAGAATCCTTAGCGAAAAATGCAAAAATCATATTTATTAAATGTAGAGATGCTATCAGAGATGTACAAAATGAATTCATAAAGAAGGCAAGAAAACAAGAAGGGGTATCTGAAGATCTAGTTTTTGATGTAACCAAACAAATAACTGCTCTATGTGACCAGTACAGTGTGGAAGCTAAACATTTATATGATGCGAAATACAATGAACTTCTTGGAAAATAGATTTTGTATATGGTACAAAATTACTCCACCTATCTAATCTATAGCATAGCAACTAAGTATATTTAATTACTTTTTAGCAATAATATAACTGAAATAAAAAGGGGTTGAATATATTTTTTTTTTTGTACAACTAAATAAATCTAATAATATAATGACCCACCATTCAATTTATGCCACTTTTGTCTTATAAAATACTAGCGACCCGCCCCGGCTTTGCACGGGTGCAATGCTGATACTAAATACACTACAGAAAAACTGTGAACGTTGTATATAAAAACATGGCGGCCCGCTCCGGCTTCGCACGGGTATAAAATATATAGCCTATGTGATTAAAATCGATTCAGTAGTTTTGATTTATTCATTACTGCCCGTGGCCCGCACGCGTTAAATTTGGAGTAAAACAATCCCCCTTTCCCTATACTATGAAGATTTCCTGCTATCTTTGGAATATCTAAATTCATACACTACATTTTTACTTATTTCCTTTTTACATTTTTAACTATTTATTTTATTTTTATAACATATTACAGAATGTCTTTATAAACAACGTTCACAGCTTTCTTGTCATTAGACAATACAAACATGTTTTCTCTGGAGGTCACTCTTACCGCCGCAAACGCTACGTCCCGCAATTTTGAAATCTGTAATATCTTCGAAAATATTCACTTAAATCATACGGTGTAAAGGGCCATATAGATCTATATTAAATGAACAATGTATTCAAGGTATTTAATTGGTTAAGGATTAATGCTGTATTGGTTAAAATCGCTTCGAAAATTAGCTATTATTTGTCTTAAAAAGTAAATGACAAAAAAAAGTTATTGTGGGTTATCCATAAGAGATAGACATATACCATCACGGACTTTTCTGTAGACCTTTTCAATGTGTACAATACTTAGTACATTATTTTGATGAAACTCGTAGGGTTCAGCCTGCGTTTGCAATGTAAGCGGAAAAAATGTAATTATTTACGACATCACATTAGAAACCTCAAAAATAACAGTACTTCTCCACTATTTAATGGATGTTATTATACATATAAACCTTCCTCTTGAATCACTCTATCTATTAAAAAAAACCGCATCAAAATCCGTTGCGTAGTTTCAAAGATTTAAGCATACAAAGGGACAGAGAAAGCGACTTTGTTTTATACTATGTAGTGAAGACCTACCTGTATTCAAGACCTAACTGAGTATATGTTAGGCAAATATACTAGTCTCGCCAAAAATACATATGAGTCGAATATATGAGCTGAGTATATCGATATATGTATCAATATATAAAATGTCTTGCATCGTTAAATAAGATCTGATCTCGAGAAACATTTATAGAAAGTCTATTTCATTGCAAATTTTATTATTAAATGAAACTTTACTCTAAAAGACATAGGGGTTTTTACGGCCTACACAAAAGGTTGCACTGATTTTATTTGAAAAATATGCACTGGAAATTTTATTTCTTTATTTCAAGATGTGTATATATATAACTGTTTTTTAAATAATTCTAAGTTAATTGTTTTAAAATGCGTAGTTTATAAATTATATATACTGTTAAATCATACGTTTTCATGGTATCCAGTGGGTGCGACCATGTTATTTTATTTCGAAAGTCAGACAATATGAAAACATATAAAAATCTTTATCAAATTAACATTTCCTTATACTTGTTACTCTGTTCTAATACGTAAGAACGTAAGATCAATTTTAAATAATTATAACGTTATATAGGGAGGTACATGTTAGAGGACCAAAACTTGTCTTTACTGTCTTTTGAAAGAAAAAAGTCTATGTATAAATGTCTCATTCACTCTAGTGAGTCCCCCTGCCTGCGGAAGACGCGCAAGTTTTCCATTGTGCTTGGAGTAATGTCAGTGGAGGCCGTGGTGTAAGTGTTATACAAACTTAGTTAAATAGTGTTGTTCTTTTTGTTTTTATGTCCTTTTCTTGTACTTACCATTTATTTGATTACTTGATTTATTACTTGACGACCGATTAGCCTAGTGCGCAGCGACCCTGCCTACGAAGCTGGAGGTCCCGGGTTCGAATCCCAGGTCGGGTCAGTATTTATATGATGAATATTAATACTGGCACCGGGTCTTGGTTGTTATATGTATGTGATGTCTTCGCTTGGTACCCAAAATACAAGCTAATGCTTAGTTTGGGACCTAGACGTTGTTGTAATTGTTTGTGTTATTATTATTATTATTATTTCAAATGCTTACGTTCATATAAAAAAAAGTTTTCTTTGATAGCCTTGTAGGTTTTCTACCACCTAAGTATGACCTATTTAACTTAATATTGTTTTATAGGTAAATGCGTATTTTACTCGTTTCTGACGTGTCTTTACTAGTTAATTGTTGCTAAATATTTCTCGAATACCTACATTTTTATTTTTTTTTCTTTTTTCTTTATATATATCTGCAATCGACTGATCCAGTCATAATCAGATCGTATCTTATTTATTCACGTTTATATGACCACTGCTCCATTGAGTATGGTCAGAATATTTAAAGACTGCTATAGTCTTTGGTCAATGTCCAGAATGTTGCACCTCTTCAGGCGTGGTCTTTGTTGATCATCATTTATAAGGGCTCTTGCTAGCACATTCTCATGTCTATATAGCCTTTTCTTATACCTGGAGCAGTAGCTTTTAGCTTCATCCTTTACAGTGGGAATCTGCAGATGTTCATGTATTTCACAGTTGCGACTGAACCAAGGTGCTTTAGAAATGGCTCTAAGAGCTTTGTTCTGGAATCTCTGCAGTATTTCTAAATTGGAGTTGCTTGCAAAACCCCATAGTTCAATGCCATATGACCAGATCGGCGTGATTATGCACTTGTACACCAGGAGTTTATTGTCAAGCGATAGTGAGGATTGTTGCCCTATAAGCCAGTGTAGCTTTTTGAAGTATATATTGGCTTCATCTCTCTTGGCCTTAATGTGTTGGCCCCAAGTGAGGCTTCTGTCCAGACGCAGGCCTATGTATTTGACGCTGGTCTTGTGCGGTAATGGTTCTCCACCGAGTGTTACAGCCTTGCAATCCTCTTTTCGCAGGGTGAATGTTATGTGTGTTGACTCGGAAGCACTTGTCTTAATACGCCATTTTTCCAGCCAATTGTTAACTTTGTTCAGGTGCTGCTGTAATTTAGCGGATGCTACGTCATGATTTCTGTCACTTGCAAGGTATGCCGTATCGTCAGCATATGTTGCTGTTTCCACTCCGGTAGTAACAGGTAAGTCTGCGGTATATAGGGAATACAATACTGGTCCCAGGACCGAACCCTGAGGCACCAACGCTTCTATATTGTAAAGCTGTGACAGTTCGTCCTCGAACTTCACCTGAAATTTTCGATCCTCCAGATATGACCTCAGTACCATATAGAGTGTATTTGGCAGGAGAGTCTTCAGTTTGTACAAAAGACCCCTATGCCAAACCCTGTCAAAGGCCTGTTGGACATCGAGGAACACTGCTGAACAGTATTCCTTTTGTTCTAAGGTTCTCCTGATATGGTTTACTACCCGATGAGCCTGTTCTATTGTTGAATGTAATGGGCGAAATCCAAACTGGTGGTCTGGGATCAACTTGTCGTCATCCAGGACTGGTTTAAGTCTACTTAGCAGTATCTTCTCAAAAACCTTTGACATGATAGGTAGGAGGCTTATTGGTCTATATGAGCTTGGTAGTGATGGTGGTTTTCCAGGTTTTGCTATCATTTTTATTTGCGATACCTTCCACAGTTTGGGGTAGTGGTGAACTCTCAGTATGGCATTAAATAACACAGTAAGATAGACAATCACTTTTCTGGGTAGGTGCTTTAAAATCTCTGCTCTAATCAGATCAAAACCAGGTGCTTTGTTGTTCTTTAAGTTATTAATATATTTCTGTACTTCTTTGGGGGAAGCAGGCTTGAGAGGAGGAGACAACTGTTGATCGCTGTTTATCAGTCTTTCTACTTCACTCTCGAATTTGATAGCCTTGTGGGTTTTCTACCACCTAAGTATGACCTATTTAACTTAATATTGTTTTATAGGTAAATGCGTGTTTTACTCGTTTCTGACGTGTCTTTACCAGTTAATTGACATAAACATAATGAGTGCACAATGGCTTAATAGTTTTGCAAAATACATCCATTATCCATAATGTATACAAATAGCCTGCTGAAAGTTTTTACGAAATTGCTAAGTATCCATATTTTAGAGAAATACCCACATTTGAAAATGTTTTTCGCTTTCACTTTTCATGTACGGGAGGCATTGTAAAATTTTTTTTTCATATCGATATTATCGGCTTAGAACGGTCGATATATCGATATAAATATTTTTATCCCTATAAATGGCGGATTGGAATGCAACCACAGATTAATACAACCTAGGACCAATTATCTTAAGGCGGAGTCATAATACGTTGCCGCTTTTGTATCAGTCGATCAACGTGTAATCGTGTATCTTTGTCCATCCCACTGAGAGCTATGAGCAAAAAAGATAGTTGATGTACGTTTGGCAACGTTTGACTGTCGATGTGAATCGTGTCTCGCTTTGACCGACTAGTCGGTCAAAACATTGCAGTGAAGTGTAGCAATTTATTGAATTTCATAATGGAATCTTTGGAATGGAATTGTTTTAGCTAAAAGTATTTGAATTTTGAAAGAATGTCTTGTTCGTCAAAAACAACAAAAGGAGGATGATTAAAAGACCCGGATTTGTCATTTCATACGTAAGTATTTGGCATAATTTTTAATGCTGTAAAATGAGTTCTTTATCCAGAAAAAACGTTTTTCAGTTCTAAAATATATTATTCGTATGAGTTAATGATTATAATCGAATGTCAAATGCAATATAATACAAACACTTATAAAAAACAAAAAATGGACATGCCTAAAAATAGATGACTCTGTCCCGTACCTACTATGTCCATTATGATAATTGGTCTTAAGCTCAGAATAATGACTGAAGTACTAGAAGGAATGTAAATTTTATATATATTTAACTTGTTCTAAGATGTAGAATAAAGCATTAGAAAGAAAAAGAAAGCTGATACAAAATCATTGCTGCTTATGATCAGAACGTAGCCCCCCAACGATTAAGGTAAATAGTGCGTAGCCAACAACGTTATCGATATATTTAAAGTCAAACATTTCTATTGTAGTAATAAAATATATAGGTACGTTTATTTCTTTAAACTTGTACATTATTTTCGTTTCCAATAAGGATCATGGTACGGTATATTAGTAATAAGTATTATAGGTACAAACAACGACAACACAAACACTGATTATAACCCGGCACAAATATTCAAAAAATATACGAGACTGAGATTCGAAACCAGATCTTAAGTTAGAGTGACTAATAACTGAGCGGTAACATTTACGAAACAAACAAACTAATGAATGAATTATAAAAGAACAAATTGTTAAGCCAAAAAATTGAGGCAATGTAAATTACAATTTTAAGGATTCCGCGCATACGATTTGAAAAAGCGGAACCCATAAAGGATCACTCTAGCTTTTGGTGTCTATACTTATCCGTCGATTACAGCCTATTTTCTGTGAATCTATTAGACAAGAAGAACTTGATTTTTGGTAAAAATAAAATGTTTTGTAGCTCAATTAGGAACGTATAAAATTAATAAACTAGCACATCGTTCAATAAGTCCCGGGACTAGCGTAGAGATGGCGCTAATAATGCCATGTATATACCAAGGTTCAGAAGTACCAACCTTTAGATGAGATGTGTCAAAATTTGATGTAATTCGAAACATAACCAAGAAAGCTATAGTGGTTAAAGTGACGCTACCTTTGCAATCGTAAAAAAAATGGAACAAAACGAGTTTCATGTGTTGATAAAACATTGTTTTCCAATGGGAAAAAACACTGTTCAAGCTCAGCAATGGCTTGAAAAACGTTATCCGGACTCTACTCCGTCGAAAACAACCATTTGTCGGTGGTATGCTGACTTCAAACGCGGTCGTGCTGATACAAATGATGCGGAACGTTCGGGTCGGCCAAATGAGGCAGTAACTCCCGAAAACACCAAGCAAGTATTGAAAATCGTGATAGGTGATCGCAAAATGAAAGTGCGCGAGATAGCTAAGATGGTGAACATATCAACTGGTAGTGCATTTACTATTTTGCACCAAAAATTGGCTATGAAAAAGGTTTTTTCCAAATGGGTGCCGCATTTGCTCACAATGGAACAAAAGCAACAACATATCAATGATTCGGAGAGCTGTTTGGCACTGTTTACTCGCAATAAACAGGATTTTTTGCGTCGATATGTGACAGTGAACGAAACATGGATTCACCATTTCACTCCGGAGTCAAGTCGGCAGTCAGCGGAATGGCGTACGACCGGTGAAAGCCGCCCGAAGCGTCCAAAAACACAACAGTCGGCCGGCAAAGTGATGGCGTCCGTATTCTGGGATGCGAATGGTATAATTTTCATTGACTACCTCGAAAAAGGAAAAACCATCAATAGCGACTACTACATGGTCTTATTGGATCGTTTGAAGGCCGAAATAGCGAAAAAACGCCCACACATGAAGAAGAAGAAAATCATATTTCATCAAGACAACGCACCGTGCCACAAGTCAATGAAAACGATGACCAAATTCAACGAATTGGGCTTCCAACTGCTTCCTCATCCTCCGTACTCGCCGGATCTGGCCCCCAGCGACTACTGGCTCTTTGCGGATCTCAAAAAGATGCTCCAGGGAAAAAGATTTGGCTCGAATGAGGAGGTGATCGCTGCTACTGAGGCTCATTTTGAGTCAAAAGACAAATCGTTCTACAAACATGGCATTGAAAAGTTAGAGAAACGTTGGAATGATTGTATTACACTTGAAGGAGATTATGTTGATGCATTGTATTACACTTGAAGGAGATTATGCAAATTGAAAAAAATATATGAAAACGTATGTAAGTGCATTCATCATGTGACATAATAAATGAAAAAAACTTGTTATGAAAAATGCATAGTTTTAATAACAGGAAATTCTAAACAATAAATCAATTCTCATTTTGGAACGCAAATTAGAAAAAAAATCAAATTCATTTTGTGATACATCAAATGAAAGGATACGTTATAGGAAATATGAATATATACAACTTTTTAAACCATACAATATTAAGTGTAAAAAAAAATACCATAGTTCGTTTAAAATTTTACTAGTTTCGTAACAGCCAATACAACAAATTATTTTATAAATCATGTGTTATAGGTAAATCACAATTTTTTGAGCGTTCTGGGTGGCTTGTTTCTTCGGTCTACTTCGCTCCTCTCATTGGCACAAGCAAAACCTATATGTCCATTTAAAATCACACGACCGTTTACTTGGCGTCTAGTTTACTCTTTTAACGGCTTTTGTCCATTCACTTCGTATCTCTGGATCCAAAGAAAAACTACATCAAAAATTTGCTAAGCATTAATCGTGGTACCTGGAGTAGCTTAGAAGATACAAATTTGGCACAAACTTTTCACCGCCGTTGTCGGAAACTGAAGTCATTGAAATAAATTGCATTTAATATAAAGTGAGGAATACCCACTCTATTTTTCAAGCATACAGGAATATAAACTAAAATAATCCGATACATAAATGTTAGAAATAGTGGGCACATTACAGAGAAATGAAGCGGTATATTTAGAAAAAAATTCTATACATAATTGTTTTATAGTTTCTGATGCGGAACCGTGTTTATACGAGTCGGACTTGCATTTGACCGGTTTTTTATTATGAGAGGATTATTACGCCGAATTGGTACATTAATAAGATGTCGATATAAAATATCGATAAAAACAAACATATGGTGTCGATCTCTACAACAAACGTAATTATGAAATTAAAATTATTTATTATTTACTTCTTTTAAGCTGTTTTATCACAGTTTAGTAATTTTAATAATTTCAGTGTAATGTAGACTAATGTTTAAAAATACGTAATAATAAAATTGTTCATTTCTTAATGTTTAAAAGCAAAATAAAGACACCTGGTACTTACCGACGGACCGAAATTCTTTTGATTTTGAGTAACTGTGATTGTGGCAGTTTACTGCAACACAAGCCATTTTTGGGGCGAATTTATTTCGCACCAATTTATTTAATAATTTACTCCTAAATTATCAAAAATTTTGATAAATTGATGCAAACGTCAGTCTGACGTCCGTCTGACTAGTCAGACTAATGTCACTGAGAAAGGGGTACAAGCAGGTGGAAGCAAGCCGCATATTTATACTGACATCTTTATCACTCGCACTGAAATTCACCACCTGGAAAACATAGACATATATATACTAGCGTAGGAGACCAACTGACATCTAAACATCGCATGACCGAAACGGAAATGAGTATGTGTGCAAAATTCACATGTGGTTGAGCCAGTTTTAGTTATGTGCATAGGTGTTATTTATGTTATCGATAGCACGTAGTACTTTCATGATAATGTGTCGTTGAAATAACCGCGTTATCATAAGTCGAAATCGGCAATCCTATTTATTATTTTGAATCTGCTATACTACATAATTTTTGTTTTGAGTTACTTTTCCTAACTTTTAGTTTTTTAAAATGACAAATCATCAATCAGTCAATTCAAATGCCATTTCCTTTACTCCAATAAATATTTTTTTTTTGTTAACAGTTGATAATAAAAAATTTGCAGAAGTAAAGAAAGCGTTAACATCATTATGGAAATTTTAATATTTAGTTGAATACAAGCCAAGTAATAAATAAAACAATATAAAAAAACGATTTTTATTTTTAATGACAATACGTGACGTTGCAACGCATAACAACAAAATTTTAACTCTTTGTAAACAAAAAAATGAGAAAGTACAAAACAAAAACATTTACAATGGAGAAGTTAATGACGTTCAAAATATACAATTTAACTCGATAGAATTGAGAGATAAACCAAAACTAATAAAACAGTGAAGGTTTTTTTTTTTTAAATTCGTCAATAAATGACTGAGAAATAAATTATTGATATTTATTAATTTGACGACCGCTTAGCCTAGTGGGTAGCGACCCTGCCTACGAAGCTGGAGGTCCCGGGTTCGAATCCTAGGTCGGGTCAGTATTTATATGATGAATATCGATACTGGTACCGGGTCTTGGTTGTTATATGTATGTAGTATCTTCGCTTGGTACCCAAAACACAAGCTAACGTTTAGTTTGGGACGTAGTCGTTGTTGTGATGTATACATTATTATTATTATTATTATGTATTTTCGTGCGGTTTGACTGGTGGATTCTTACTGCCCATGACGTCACATTGTCTACTCGATTGAGTGTCGCGTCGTCTCACTACACCACAAATTATGCCTTGGATGCCTTGGACTAGTCTATAATATCTTTTGTTTCTTTGTGTAATAGGTAATTGAGTTTTATTTGAATATAAAGGAACAAGTTTTTGTAAAAGACAAAGTGATAATTTGCCTAAAATTGATATTTTCACTGTGATGGACTTTTCTTCAAATCCATTTTATATTAGTGCTGAAATAAAGGTTTAGGCTCCAAAGTTGAAGGTTCTGGTGATATATCCCGGTAAACGTACGCTGACACCGATCGCTTGGTCTTCAGATTGACCTGTACAGAAATTACAGTTGGCATAAATGCTCTGACTTTAGATATTAAGTATTATTAGTATATTACTTAATATACTTAGTAAGCACATATGAAAAAAAAAGAAACCCCTAACAGCTGTAGTGGTATTTTAATAACAACATTAAAATACCATACACTTTCGAATTCTTATATGCTAAAAATAATAAATAATAGGTACACGGGTCGCACTTGATCGGACAAGTTTTAACGAATTTTTACTAACACATAAATCCGGAGAGTAACTAGTATTAACCTTAGCCAATTAGTCCATTAGATTCAAAATTGCGTACAACTGAGCTTTTTAGCTGGCCAGCGGTCCTACTTAATATCTACGTGTACCGTTAGGATCCCAGCTCGTGATTGGCCGAGGCGTTCGCGACCAAAATTCATTACCATAAAAGGCAATCCGCGTTCGAAGGCAGGTGTCCTATGCTCCGAGGAGTGGGGGCAACAATGACGCAACAGAGGAGACACTCGGCCAACGGCACCGCGAGGTGCGGTCGCCGTCACAGAATTAATTAAATCTAGTATTTGAAAAGCACCCTGGACCGTGCCCATTGTCTTGTAAACTAGCTTATTATGTAAAAAATAAAGTGTGCAATCTGGTGCAAAGTCAGTTGTGTGTTAAAGTGATTTACCTAGGCATTCCAAGAACAGCCTAGATCCTCGCCAGTGCTGGTTATGTATCGGTACCAAACAGTACCATATTTGCTGCCAACGGCCGTCGTCTGTTATACAGCCCTGATTGTAACCTGGGAACCAGGACGCCCTCCAGCCACTTAGACACGGTGTCTATGTACCGTTATCAGTCGCTTGCAAAGAACCGAACACTATATCTCGAAACTGGAATTATACATGGCTAATAAACCAGAAGGAAAAGGCCTGATAATACCTAAATAAGAGTTGGTACCAACGCAGTCACTTGGGGTAACTTGTAAGCATTTACTGTTATAGTTATAATTTAGAATACCGTTTTAATTTACTAATTTCGTATTTCTATAAGCTTATCTCTTGAAAGCTCTTGAGACTCATTTGTTTTGAACTAGTAATATAATTTGTCTGGTATATTTCGAATCTATGCTTGAACTTAGAGTCTAACTTGATTTGATAAATTTAATGTTAAAATACTAAAACTTGAGTCAACAAATAATAATCGTTTTTAAAATAAAATTATACCTATTTCATAATTTTTGTAATTGAGGTTTTCATTATAATATATTATTTCTTTCTGTATAGCTGTATTTTTATTGACTCATCTGAAGGTTACTTCCGGGATTTAAGCTTGATGTTAACGACTTAGGTATTGAGCTCAAATGGACCCACGAATACCCTGAGATATTTGTTTAGCTAATTTGAAACTAAGTCGTTACAATGGCATCCACTTTGGGGCGCTGACTAGCCGCGGCTTTAAAAATCTAGTAAGTATTAAACTGTTTAGAACTTAAAGTAAAATAGAATCGAACCTGAACCCTGAAGATCAGTCTTAGAACCTTACATCTCGTAACATTCAGTTGTGTAACCGTTACAACGTTATATTACGTAACTTTCAATTTCCAAACCGTTACAATGGCGCTCACGTGTGTTAGTTTTGTTTTGATATAATAGTATTTTATATTTTAGTTTCGGAATAAACCTACAGATGGTCAAATTTTTTTTGTATGTAATACTAATTTAAAACTGCATAAATATTTGTGTAAATTTTCAGTAAATCTCTCAAGGTAGGTGGTTCCTGCCAGTTTTGTTATTTGTTATTTTATTCTATGTGTTTGGTTTATGTGTATATAACGTGTTTTAAATTCACAAGTTTCGGTTTTGAAATAATTAATTTTTATGATAAATTTTTCTCCGCAAAACTTTTAGTCTTGTGTAATTTTGCTAATTTATTTTTTTAAGCCAGGTATTTGCTGACATTTGAAACCGTAATTTGATACATTTTATTACTTGTATTTTCTAGAGTGTACCTAGTGTTAAATTTTTGTGAGTCCAGGGCGCTTGAAACTTGATAATTACTGGAATATTATAACTCGCGGGTCGTTTTTTTTTTTTTTTTCCGTTCGTTCGTTTATTCGTTCGCTACTTGAAGCTTACCGTAAAATATAGGTCAAGCGTGTTTATTTTTCTTGTTCAATAATTTGAAAATAATTTTATTTCATTGCATCGCTGTTGAGGTCTCGTTCGCATTTATATTAATAGTACATTTATATTATAAATTTATACTAATGCCGCGCGCATATTTAGAAAATAATTTGAGTACAGCTAGCACACTGGTTATTTTTATTAAACTAGTTTGGAGCCTAAATCAGGCGCTAGAAAATATTCTCGTATACTAGGCACATTAAACTTAAAATTAATATTTTTTTTTGTGTGCACACTTGTGAAATATTGGAGTGCATACCGCACACTAGACTTGAAACTTGTTGTGTGTCAATTCGGCACACTTGTTAGATTTGGGTGCTTGAAGCACATTAGACTTTTGTTAGGTGTCTATACGACACATTGGTTAAACTCGAGTGCATATCGCACACTAGATTCTTGAACTTGTTACTAGATTTTGGAAAGTATTTTGGGTGCGATCGTGCACACTTGGTGTTTAGGCACACTAGGAAAACTTGGTGCTCATAAGCACACTAGATTCTTGAACTTGTTTTGGTGCTGTCGGGGCACACTTAAAACTTGAGCGCTCGTGAGCGCACTAGATCCTCGAGACTATTTTGGTGCCAGGAAGCACACTTGCGAAAATTTGGGTGCTTTTGAAGCATACTAGTTATTGATAAAATTAATTCGATGTTAATAACTCTGGTTAATAAACACACTTGAATTTTTATATGCCATTCGGTACTCGGTTTAGAAAATATTTGGATGTTAGCATACATACTTAGTTTTATTTAATAATTCGTAACCACATTAGGACTAGTATATCATACCTACTCGCTAGTGCATTTTGTTAGAAAATTTTAACTTTATAATTTTTCTTTAGTTACATTCGTATTAGGTACGTAAATATTTAGTTTAGGTATTGACTTTATAAATTAGATACTCGGAATTTTGTTTCCCTCTTTTGTTTTCGTAATTACATTTTTCAATTAGGTTAGATTAAAATAATTAATTAGTTTGATTTTAGATACTGTTATAAATAAAAAAAAAAAGTCTAGTTAGTTATTTAGTTACTTGACAATTCGCTAATAATTTGGAATATTTTTTTATTTACGATAAATATTTTGGTTACATAAATCGTTGTTAATAATACTTGTTGCTCTCTAAGATTTTAGTCCAGTATTGGAGTCAAATTAAATTTATTTCAGTAAAATTAAAATTTTAAACTTTAGATCAAAGTTGCGATAACTTGTTGTTATTATTATTATTTTTTCTTTTTTTTTCTCTCTTTTTTTTTTACGGGAATTGCACCCTTTGACAAAATGGCTTTAAGCAATTTGCCACATTTGATGACATCTAGCGATTTCAACATTGTCTTAGGTTCGAACAGTGTTGTTTGCGGACCGGAAGAGTGTACTCGGAGCCAAACGGCCACTATTAAAATGTCTGGTTAGCAATATAATTCTAACCCCGTGGCGGGTCGGGGTCTAGAATAATCCGTCCACCGAGTTTTCCAGGTGATCCGTAAAAGGCGGATAAAGGAAATTTGTATATAATTTGTATATAACTGGGTTATAAACTTTTAGTATTCTAAAATAATAGCATAGTTTAACTTCTTTCATAAAATTTTTGTGTAATTTTTTTTCTAATTCTATGTTCCAAACCTTACTTGGTTATATACATATACATGCACGTACACGGCCAAATACATACACGCACTACACCTTGATTAACTTTTGTCTTTCGTATTAACTCACCCCTAACGTTTAAACACTTGGAATGTTAGTGCGACAGTATGTCTGAAGCGCGAAAGGTCACAATTCTCAACATGCACATACACTTGTTCTTTGAATTATTTTGTTGTTTTGGGTTAGGTATACCCACTAGTAAAGTTTGGAACTAGTACGTTCTTTATAGCTCCCTTCGATGGTTAAATCTTATCGTAAACAAACATTTAATTTTAAGAATTTATAATTAATTATCTCTTTTAACTAGAATAATATTTACCGTTTTTTTTTAACAGCTATTAGTCTGACATAGGATTATAAATAAAGTAGGTATAAAGTTTTCTTTGCGTGTATCCCGTCTTACACATTGCGGGCATCACGAGTTTAAAAAACCTTCAGAGCGCAATGGCGCGCGAAACCACAAGCAAAATAAATGCATAATATCGCGCAGTATCTTTACAGTGCGTTAGTTCGGCCAAATGGGCCTATAACTTCGTAGGTAGGGAAAACGTCATTCAATTAGCCGTGGTACCTTTTTTCGTAACGGGTACGGGGCGCCTAGTACTAAATAAACTATAAATATTACATCTCAAAGCCGAGTGTAATATGCATAAAACTTGTTAATAATTGTAATTCGATATTACATCTCAAAGCCGAGTGTAATATGCATAAAACTTATAAATAATTGTAATTTGATATTACATCTCAAAGTCGAGTGTAAATCACATTTCTTGTATATAAACTTTAAATTGCCACTACATCTCTACAATCGAGTGTAGATCGTGATATCTTGTAAACAAATTTCAACAACATAAAAATAATTTGTATCTCTACGAAAGAGTACAAATAAAAGTTAGTATACTGTAAATAAATCTTTAGGTTTTGAAACATTTAACATAATTCAGTAACTCTTCACAACGAGTACTAATAAAAAAAAAATTAGTATAACATAGTAGGTAATTTTTTTTTAATATAATTAAAGTTTTGTATTTTTTTTAAATTTTTCTCTCCTTTTTTCTAACTTACTCTAGTATTTAAAAATTATATAGATAAGTTTGAATAATTAGGTTTATCAAACCTTTGGTTTTTGGGTGCGTATCACACACTCGCTTAGCAATTTTATTGGTCATATGGCTCAAGTTAAGCGTTGATAAACCGGCGCAAGGCCGACGGTTGATTTTTTTTTTGACGTTTAGTTTTCGCAAACGCTGTAGTCGTTGGTCAAACTATCTCGTCGCCTCGTCATGGATTTAACAGTTAGGGTTATATATACCACATTTTAGGGTTATATATACCACTTTTTTATTTTTTTGTTAACCTCTTAAATTAAACTTTCGTAATTCTGCAATAAAGTCGCCTTTGTATAACAAATCGGCGCAAAATTTTATCAATAAGTACGTTTTAGCGTGGTACTACTTAGTGAGGATTTCGGGTCTTTATCAAACAACTTCTTGAGGATAAGTTTAGTTCTTAAACTATTGGTCATCTGGCTTCAGATATTTTTTTTTCTTTTTCGTAATTTTCTTTTTTTGTTATTTTGCAAAGGGTGTATTGTAGTGGTATTTTAATAACAACATTAAAATACCATACACTTTCGAATTCTTATATGCTAAAAATAATAAATAATAGGTACACGGGTCGCACTTGATCGGACAAGTTTTAACGAATTTTTACTAACACATAAATCCGGAGAGTAACTAGTATTAACCTTAGCCAATTAGTCCATTAGATTCAAAATTGCGTACAACTGAGCTTTTTAGCTGGCCAGCGGTCCTACTTAATATCTACGTGTACCGTTAGGATCCCAGCTCGTGATTGGCCGAGGCGTTCGCGACCAAAATTCATTACCATAAAAGGCAATCCGCGTTCGAAGGCAGGTGTCCTATGCTCCGAGGAGTGGGGGCAACAATGACGCAACAGAGGAGACACTCGGCCAACGGCACCGCGAGGTGCGGTCGCCGTCACAGAATTAATTAAATCTAGTATTTGAAAAGCACCCTGGACCGTGCCCATTGTCTTGTAAACTAGCTTATTATGTAAAAAATAAAGTGTGCAATCTGGTGCAAAGTCAGTTGTGTGTTAAAGTGATTTACCTAGGCATTCCAAGAACAGCCTAGATCCTCGCCAGTGCTGGTTATGTATCGGTACCAAACAGTACCATATTTGCTGCCAACGGCCGTCGTCTGTTATACAGCCCTGATTGTAACCTGGGAACCAGGACGCCCTCCAGCCACTTAGACACGGTGTCTATGTACCGTTATCAGTCGCTTGCAAAGAACCGAACACTATATCTCGAAACTGGAATTATACATGGCTAATAAACCAGAAGGAAAAGGCCTGATAATACCTAAATAAGAGTTGGTACCAACGCAGTCACTTGGGGTAACTTGTAAGCATTTACTGTTATAGTTATAATTTAGAATACCGTTTTAATTTACTAATTTCGTATTTCTATAAGCTTATCTCTTGAAAGCTCTTGAGACTCATTTGTTTTGAACTAGTAATATAATTTGTCTGGTATATTTCGAATCTATGCTTGAACTTAGAGTCTAACTTGATTTGATAAATTTAATGTTAAAATACTAAAACTTGAGTCAACAAATAATAATCGTTTTTAAAATAAAATTATACCTATTTCATAATTTTTGTAATTGAGGTTTTCATTATAATATATTATTTCTTTCTGTATAGCTGTATTTTTATTGACTCATCTGAAGGTTACTTCCGGGATTTAAGCTTGATGTTAACGACTTAGGTATTGAGCTCAAATGGACCCACGAATACCCTGAGATATTTGTTTAGCTAATTTGAAACTAAGTCGTTACAATGGCATCCACTTTGGGGCGCTGACTAGCCGCGGCTTTAAAAATCTAGTAAGTATTAAACTGTTTAGAACTTAAAGTAAAATAGAATCGAACCTGAACCCTGAAGATCAGTCTTAGAACCTTACATCTCGTAACATTCAGTTGTGTAACCGTTACAACGTTATATTACGTAACTTTCAATTTTCAAACCGTTACACAGCACAAATTCAGTAGGTATAGATCCTTTCTTCAAAAGTCGTCGGTGATTTAGTTAGACAAAACAGTTATCCGTAAAATGTCTACTGCAAACCAAAGAATGTTTTCGAGGAGTCCCACATGTTCTATTTAACATTTTTTCCATTGTTCTATGCTAACCGTGTTTACAGGAAACCTGGATATTATGAAATAGTCATCATTATCAGGAAGCATTTTTTAACACCGCAGTTTCTTGGAGGAAAATGAGGTTAAACTATTGTATACAGTAGTTTTGTCATTCAAAGTTTAATTATTTACGACGTTCATAATCAGAGAACAGATAGAACGTCAGACTTTAAATCATAAATAAATAACGATTAAAATTAAATAGAGCATCAGATTTTAAATCATAAATAAATAACAATTAAAATTAATTGTGTATATATCTTATATTTTCATTTGAAAAAGTCTTGTATTTACATATATACCCTATGTGTAGTATATATGTATAGATGTCATACTTTCCCTTACAATGTGCTGCCAGGCTAAATAAACCTCACAATATGTTTAAAAACAGTTAACGACATCATTCCAGTGGAACAGGTGCAATTAGGTAATATCAAATTTACAAAATATTTATATTTGAAAATATCGACATATCGATACATTTTGTGCAAGCCCTATGCTTCATTGTTTGATTGTAATTTTACACAATATTTTTGTATCGTACACATAATTGTTTAAAATAACAAATTATTTACAAAATAAAGTATTTACCGTATACTACTGATGTATAACCAAGTAAATTTAGGATTGCTTTTTATAAAAATAAGCATTAAGATAACAGTATGTTATTGGCAGTACTTACCGGTGAAATGTCTCTTTATTTGGATTATTAACATATGTTACAGTGCAATTTAAAACTGAACACTACACCATTTTTATCACAAGAATTAATTTTTGTAGAATTCAAAACGATTATTACACAAAATAGAAAACAAAGCTGGACCTTATTTTGACAAGTGAGTAAAGAAGACTAAATGTGTTCAAAGAGGTTTTATGTCAGATTTTCTTGCATTTCTTTCTCGCATGTAGGATTTCCGCAAAGAGCTGGATGTCATTCGCACACTGTGTTCCTCTCTTACGCTAGTATATATACCTTTATGGTGGAAAACATGTGAAAAATGAAACAAATATATGTAAATACAAGACTGCCTTCTATACTTCAGTCTTTATTCTGAGGTCCTAGGCAGGTACAGTCATATAATACGATGGATGTACCAACCCTAATCCGTAAAAATACTCAATCCAAATACCTGCTCCACCTGATCTGTATCATGAAGTTCTGTAATTTTATAATATGCGTACCTATTTTGTATTTTCAAGTCTTCGCGTATCGATATTGCGTATTAACTACGACACACACTTATTAGGACTATCAACATAAGAATTTACCTTCACTTTTATTTTCGAAACTTCTTAAGAAGAAGAACAGTATGTTATTTCAAGTATATTAATTGAAGTATTTTTTAATTGAATCTATTCTTTGGCGATGCCCTTTTGCAGCAGCTATTATCGTACACTAAAATTACGGTAATCTTATGATGTTTTTCACGTCTGGGCTGTTTTTTATCCTCATAGTTTCGTCTTTTGCAAATAATATTTTACTATTGTAAAATAGCTATTTAAATTTATGAGATACTGTTGCTTAAAGTATTGAGTATTCACTGACAAAGACAATAAGACAGTCGGCAGCGAAACAAACGTTGCTAAGATTAGAAACAGTACTCTTTGCTATTGCTCGCTTCAGTTAGTTTGCCAATCGCAGTCGCCGCAGCGTAAGTACGCTGATTGGAACTATACGTGACTCGTACGCTCAAGTGAGCGTACGAGTCACGTATAGTTCCAATCAAACTTTATGGCGGATCGGAATACAACGCTATAGGCATGCTTGCGCAGGTTCAGTCATATGCCTCTCGCTCCACTGCGTCCCGCTACACCTGAAATTGGTTACTGCAACGCGATTTGTGCCTATGTTAACATCCGCCATAAAGGTTGATAAGAACTGTACTAGGCGGATTGAGTATGCTATCCAAAAATGAAACTATGCGCACTTAGTCCCATAAAGGTATATATACTAGCGTAAGAGAGGAACACAGTGTGCGAATGACATCCAGCTCTTTGCGGAAATCCTACATGCGAGAAAGAAATGCAAGAAAATCTAACGTAAAACCTCTTTGAACACATTTAGTCTTCATTACTCACTTGTCAAAATAAGGTCCAGCTTTGTTTTCTATTTTGTGTTATAATCGTTTTGAATTCTACAAAAATTAATTCTTGTGATAAAAATGGTGTCGTGTTCAGTTTTAAATTGCACTGTAACATATGTTAATAATCCAAATAAAGAGACCTTTCACCGGTAAGTACTGCCAATAACATATTGTTATCTTAATGCTTATTTTTATAAAAAGCGATCCTAAATTTACTTGGTTATACATCAGTAGTATACGGTAAATACTTTATTTTGTAAATAATTTGTTATTTTAAACAATTATGTGTACGATACAAAAATATTGTGTAAAATTACAATCAAACAATTAAGCATAGGGATTGCACAAAATCTATCGATATGTCGATATTTTCAAATATAAATATTTTGTAAATTTGATATTACCTAATTGCACCTGTTTTACTGGAATGATGTCGTTAACTGTTTTTAAACATATTGTGAGGTTTATTTAGCCTGGCAGCACATTGTAAGAGAAAGTATGACATCTATACATATATACTACACATAGGGTATATATGTAAATACAAGACTTTTTCAAATGAAAATATAAGATATATACACAATTAATTTAAATCGTTATTTATTTATGATTTAAAGTCTGACGTTCTATCTGCTCTCTGATTAAGAACGTCGTAAATAATTTAACTTTGAATGAAGAAGTTACTGTATACAATAGTTTAACCTCATTTTCCTCCAAGAAACTGCGGTGTTAAAAAATGCTTCCTGATAATGATGACTATTTCATAATATCCAGGTTACCTGTGAATGCGGTTAGCAGAGAACAATGGAAAAGAATGTTAAATAGAACAGGTGGGACGCCTCGAAAACATTCTTTGGTTTGCAGTAGACATTTTACGGAAAACTGTTTTGTCTAACTAAATCACCGACGACTTTTGGAGAAAAGATCTATACCTACTGAATTTGTGCCGTTGGAGGTTTCTTTCTTTTTCATATGTGCGTACTTAGTATATTAAGTAGTATATTAACGCCGTAGTATATACTTAACATCTAAAGTCAGAGCATTTATGCCAACTGTAATTTCTGTACAGGTCAATCTGAAGACCAAGCGATCGGTGTCAGCGTACGTTCACCGGGATATATCACCAGAACCTTCAACTTTAGAGCCTAAATCTTTATTTCAGCACTAATGTAAAACGGATTTGATTAGGCAAATTATCACTTTGTCTTTTACAAAAACTTGTTCCTTTATAATTAAATAAAACTTAACTACCTATTAAATAAAGAAACACAAGATATTATAGACTTGGATGAAATATAGGAATTTCATCCAAGGCATAATTTGTGGTGCAGTGAGATGACGCGACAACTCGATCGAGTAGGCAATGTGACATCACGGGCAATAAGAAGCCACCAGTCAAGCCGCACGAAATACTCAGTCTCAGTCATTTATTAACGAATTTAAAAAAAAATTTAACTGTTTCATTAGTTTTGGTTTAAATCTTTCAATTCTACCGAGTTAAATATGATATTCATCATGAAACTTCTAAATTGTAAATGTTTTTGTTTTGTACATTCTCATTTTTTTGTTTACAAAGAGTGCTAAACAGTTTGTTGTTATGCATTGCAACATGACGTATTGTCATTAAAAATACAAATGGTTTATTTATATTGTTTTATTTATTACTTGGCTTGTATTCAACTAAATATTAAAATTTCCATAATGATGTTAACGCTTTCTTTACTTCTGCAATTTTTTTATTATCAACTGTTAACAAAAAAAAATATTTATTGGAGTAAAGGAAATGGCATTTGAATTGACTGATTGATGATTTGTCATTTTAAAAAACTAAAAGTTAGGAAAAGTAACTCAAAACAAAAATTATGTAGTATAGCAGATTCAAAATAATAAATAGGATTGCCGATTTCGACTTATGATAACGCGGTAATTTCAACGACACATTATCATGAAAGTACTACGTGCTATCGATAATATAAAAAACACCCATGCACATCACTAAAACTGGCTCAACCACATATGAATTTTGCACACATACTCATTTCCGTTTCGGTCATGCGATGTTTAGATGTCAGTTGGTCTCCTACGCTAGTATATATATGTCTATGCTTAGTCCTATCTAGAACGGATCCACGGATACCTTTTTCGAATTTTTAAGTGATTGATTGAGTGACAGAACAGCTATATAGTCTGTGCAGAACAGTGGGTTGAAAGTGACAGCTGGTGACAGTATAAATTAAAATTGTGCAAAACAAAAAGTAAAATTAATAATTTTGAAAAGTTTTTGCGGTTTAATTTTCTCAAATGGATATAAAAACAAAAGACAGATATAAACGTGTCATGTCGCGTGTGTCCAATATGAGTTTGCCCAACGTCAATTCCGAATCGTTCGTTACGCGCCACCAAATCCCTGATAGTGGCATTAGTGGCGCGAAACCGTCGCTTTTAAAAGTTAAATCGGGTGTTTACTCCGAGTTACCCGAAGTTTTAATGGATTATGTGCCTGAGTCTGATGACATTAGCAAAGCTAGAACTAAGCGTTCTATTAGAAAACCTAAAAGAACTTTGAAGTCATTGCAAGTAGAAAAGCCTAGTACTTTTAAATCTCGTGATTACTTTCGTTCAGGTTTAAAAACTATGCTGTCCGGGAATTCAGCTCCGTCCATTTTAATGCATGGTGTGGATGATTTGATAAGCTCTCATAGAAAACTACATTTTGTGAGTGAGTCCGACACCAAATTGAAGGAATTAAAGGTAGGTATTATTTTAACGCTCATAAAGTGACCACCAAAATAAACTTTGGTACGGCTTTCCAAAACTACCACCCTAGACGTGTTAATAATAATTTAGGGGGTGGAAGGACGAGGACAGAAAACCAACTTTCAGAATTTTCAGGAATGCGGAAATGTAAAATAAACCAAAAATAAAAACTGAAAACTACGTACTCGTTACCACCGACATTAATTTGCTCTTTGTATTGACATAATCAAAGGATCGACTATTGACGGAGGGAATAGACTTCAACATTGAAATAAATTGAAAACAGTAAATACGTTAAGAATTTCCTAACCTAATTTTAGTAACAATTGAAAATTCGATTTGCATGGCGCTCGGCGGCCGCTCCCGCGGCACGCTCGCTTCGCTCGCTCGCCTCGCGCGTTTTTTATGTTCCTAGTGGGTTGGAACCATCTACTGGTGGAACAGTAGTCGGAGTGCCCATATATTCGGTTTTATTGTATATTTTTTTAAACTTATCTAACCTACCTACGGTAATCTACGAAATGACGGGAAAGCAACCTACCTTAACCAAATTCCTTTTAAACGTTCTTTTATGTATTAAACTGAATTAGTTGAGACTTATTACAAGAGTGGCTAGCTATTTAGTGTTAGTTTCAAGTGTTTTGGGTTTGAGGGTTATCAAAAATGTCTTAGTAGCAGGTATGTTTTACTCATTTTTAATTTTGCTTTTCTCATATTTCCGCATTTCTAAAAATTCTAAAAGTGGGTTTAATCTTCTCACCTCGCCCCCCTCTTTCTTATTAATACCCTTAGGGTGGTAGTATTGGAAAGCCAACCCTAAACTTTAAGACTATACATTCCTACCAAAAATAATAGTAAACACCAAAAAAAAACTAAACATTTACCAAACAATTATAATTAATTGCAATGGTTCTAGCTGTTTTAATGGCATCTGTTTATTAAATTATATCATCAGATCTAATTCAGTAAATGACTACCAAATCTTTGCGATCAAAACATGCTTTTGCTACCAAAACATGCTTTTGCTAAAGAAACAAACTACTATGATTGTCATAAAATGTAGGACTATTGCCAAATAAAGTATAATGATGTTGAATTTAGTTAGGCTCATGGCTCATTGGAAATTTGACTATGGCACAGTCAGCCACTTGCAGAGGTAGGAACTAATACCATTGGAATAAAATGTAAAAGGGGATTGCGGGCCAAAGCTAAGAAAGCATCAATTATTCAGTAAGATTATAAAACATGTTATTACCCACTTAGAAGACTAATTACTTAAGAGTAATATTTAAAAATTAAAAACATTTTCTATTTGTATGGTACTGCAAGTGCTAATTAGGCAGGTCCTTTTTAAGTTTGTGTAATATTTAATAAAAGGATTATTCAATTATTTGAGTTGTATTTGTGATAGTTGCTTGAATAAAAGCTTGGAAAAGGAGTTAATTACACAATTACTATTGAAAGTTTTAGCAAGCATTTATGATTTTTGGAAAAACATATTTTTTAAAGACATGATTCATTTAGAGTAACAAAAAGTTCAAAATTTATCTCGCGTTTGATAATGTTTGAATATTGGAGTTTAGGTATAATGTTTGGTTGAACAATAATTTATTTAAAGTCACTTAACAAGACAACAAGTTGTTAAATATTGAGGAAATATTTAAAATTAAAAATAGGATTTTTTGGTAGCCATTTTAATTTTTGGCTAAAGAACGATTTATTTAGAATCATTTACTTGAGGACGATAGCGAGATATTAAACATTAGAATTACATTTTAAAATGAGTTTTGTATTTTGGTAGTCGTTTACAATTTTAACAATAAAAACTGAATAAGATAAAATTAAGTAAATTTAATATTTTTTACTTTATCTGGTGATCAGTTAAACACAGCTTTATTTTAATCCTAAATGAATAAGGTGTGTACAGTTTCCATATATTCCTATCCAAACCTACCTGATTCATAGCCATGGAGTATGAGCAACCTAGACTATTTTCGATCAATTTGATATTTTACCAAGATAGAGTTGATGATCCAGTATTTCTAAATTGAGAGGTTAGATGAGCATCAATTATGTCAATACAAGGAGCGAAGTAGAGTGATGAGCCAAAACTAAGAGCCTATTGATCAGTTTAGAATTTTATTTTTTATGCATCTTAGCACAAAAACATTTCAGTATGAATTTGTATTTCTGTTAAAAAGAAACATTAGTATGTGGTTCCTTTATTCTTTTCTTTTAGACCCGAATATTTATTTTTAAACTTGTCATCATGTGGGTTTTTGAAAGAGTTCCCATATATTGCTTCTACAATATTCTAGTGATGTAATTTAGAAGTTAATGGCGTTTACTACATTTGCAGGATGAGATCAACACTTACAGAGAGAAAGAAAGAATGACCGATTTGAAAAAACGTATATATAATAGGTGCGGTATCATTTTGGATAATGTTGGACAAGTATGCAGTGAAAAGGCGGTTCAGGCTGTAATTGAAGGTATTTTTTTTATATCAATTTTCTTTACCTGATACTTTTTTCTTATATCAAAGATTAATATTGTGTACGTTATTGGATGAATAAGGCTGCTAACCATGCCCCATTAGAAGGGACAGTCCCGCATTTGTATTTATTGATCCCTTTTATCAAAAGAGTCCCACAATGGCATACAAACAGCAAATTTGTCCCACATGTCCCCCACTTCATGCGCTCCACATACTGCATGCCATGCTACAAGTCAAATTCAACATGGGTAAATGTAAGAGATTTTTAGATATTGTTAATAACGACTCAAAACTACCTAAGAAATTCCACACAATCGAGAAATATAACTATAAAAAGATTTCATAATTGATTACAAAAAAGTAGGTTGGTACTCTTACAGATAGGGCTTTCTATAATAATGTATACCTTAGTCTAATTTTATTAATTAAGTATTGCTTAAATAACCTCATCATGTTTGCCATTTTGATTTTGGAAAGTTGGCAGTGTTGTGTATGAAAATATAGTACATGCGTGCAGGTTCGATTCCCACCCATGACAAATATTTATGTGCAAAAAGGAACAAATAGGCATTTGTTCCTTGTCTGGGTGTGAAATATCTAATGTATATATAAAAAAGAATATTTAGGTATGTATATCAGTTGTCTGGTATGCATAATACAAGTTTTGCTTAGTTTGGCGTTAGATGGTGCTGTATGGGATGTCGCAGGTGTTATTATTATTATATAAGGTAATGGGATATGACTATGTAGTTTTGACTTCTGAGGCTGCCATCTAGTGTTAGGGTGAAGACATTGTCTGTATTCTCTTACAACTTCCATAAAGTCCTGCAGATGGCGTTACTAAGTTACTTTTAAAGAATGAATTTTGTTTGTCTAAATTGCTTAGATTTTTACCTTTAGTGCTCTACTAAACTATACAATTTATTTGAAAAGAAAATGTGCTTTATGTACATTAACACATAATTATTTTTTTTATGTACATAGTGTGTATACGTGAATTTCGCGCTGATTGTCAATGCCGAAATAGCTCAGTTGGGAGAGCGTTAGACTGAAGATCTAAAGGTCCCTGGTTCGATCCCGGGTTTCGGCAGTTTTTTTATTTTATTTTCTCAAAGTTCTAAATAATAGACTTCACCACGTTTTTGCTTAGACCCCTAATAGATTCTTTTGCTTCCTTTCTTCTTTTTTAGTGTTCGATAACTCAAGAAGAAAAAGGTTTGAATCACTCATTTGTCAACCCATACACCTTTCAATCTGGAATTTTTTGAACTCATTACATGAATTTGTTTATTTGTCGTACCTACTGCTTACCAACTGCACAACCAATCACCATAAATAATATTCTTCCAAAAAATTTATAGGTGGATAAAAACTTTAAATAAAGTATTTTTGGTATGTGAAAAAATTTAAAAGTTTTTTTAACCAAATAACATTTTAATTGCATACCTAATTGTTTTCATTGATATGTCTGTAAGAACATATTAGGTAGTTAAGAACTATACAATATTTCATATGTAAAGATTGTTGCGATCAATAGTTGGCAGTCTGTAAAATCCACCAACCTGCACTGCAGCAGTGTAGTGGATCAAGCTCCAAGCCCTCTCATCGTGAGGGAAGGCCTAAGCCGCCTGCAGTGGGGCATTAATGGGCTGTTGCTATGGTTCACTATGTATTGCAATTGAAAAAACTCATACAGCATAATTATTTTGGATTCAGATTCCTACTTTAAATACAATTATTATATGAATTCACAATGTGTTATAAACGTTTATATTAGGTCTTAACTTATAAAGTTGCCGTTCTTCAGTACTGGCCAATTCAAACGAAAAAAATTTTGATTGGCTGTGAATTCTAAATTGAAATTAGTTTTCTTTTAAAAACATGACATTCTTTTTACAAAGACAGTCTTTTGTTTATTGATTAGCGTTGTGTTTTCATTACATTTGAACATTTTTCGTCATAATGGATACTTTAAAAATTCGTGTAATTATGGAATATAAGTTCCGTCGTGGCACTAATGCGGCACAAACGGCACGTAACATCAACAACGTTTACAGAGAGAACTTAACAAACGAACGCTCAACCCGTTATTGGTTTGCCCGCTTCCGTTCTGGAAATAATGACTTGAATAATGAACCTCGTGGTCGTCTGGACACTTAGGTCACCAATGATGAATTGAATGCGATTGTGGGAGCTGATGATACTAAAACTACATCTAAACTAGCAGCAGCTTTTGATGTTAGTATCAACACTATATTAGTTCATTTGCGACAAATTGGCAAAATAGATGGGTACCCCACGAACTTAACGATCGCCAGCGCAACGTACGCGTCGAGACCTACCTCGCGTTGCTCAACAGGCACAGAAATGAAGGAGTTTTGAACCGGATTGTTTTCTGTGATGAAAAATGGATTCTGTTTGACAATCAAAAGCGCACCAAGTTGGTTAAATCCTGGTTCAGCACCAAAGCAAAGTGTTAAACGAAAAATAACCCAAAAAAGGTGATGATTACTGTTTGGTGGTCTAGTGCCGGTATGATTTATCACAGCTTTCTACAAGATGGCATTAGCATTACTGCAGATGTGTACTGTGAAGAACTGAAAACAATGATGGAGAACTCGCACGTCTGCGACCAGCTTCGGCCAATCGGTCGTCCCCGCTGCTCCTTCACGACAACGCGTGACCCGATACTGCACAACAAACAGTCTCCAAGCTGCTAGAGTTGGTTTTGGAAGTTCTCCCTCATCCTCCATACTCCCCGGATACCACCTACCGACTATTACTATTATATTTTCAAAATTTGGACAACTTTTTAACGGGAAAAAAATTTAATTCCCGAGAGACAGTACAAAATGCCTTTGAAGAGTTTGTTGCCTCCCGTCCAGTTGATTTTTACAAGAAGGGCATCAATAAACTGCCACTGCGTTGGCAAAGAAGCATCGATTGCACGGGTGATTACTTTGAATAACAGAAATAAAGATGTTTGAAAAAAATAAAAATAAAGATGTTTGAAAAAAATAAAAATAAAGATGTTTGAAAAAGAATGCTTTAACTTATTTCATACAAAACGGCAACTTCATAGGTTAAGACCTAATATAATATTTGGGACACCTAACACACGCTTATCTAGCCCTAACCCAGGTAGAGCCTGCACTATGGGTACTAGAGAACTTATATACTTAAATATTTTTTTTATATATACTTTTAAAAGATATTTATGGTGACGTTCTTCCTCAGAGTAATGAATTGATTCTTGTGACATATTTCAAGATTATGTGACATAACTACGAAATAAAGATAGATAAAGTTTTCCGCAAAAGAAATGCGACTGCAAGTGGTAATTCGCCCGCGCATCGCCATGGTAGTACGATAATTTTAGTGATGCCATATTTCAATATTTTAAGTACTGTGTGTTACTACACTGAAAAAAAAGTGGATAACAAAACTAGTTGTGTTACCATGAAAATAGCAAAACTTTGGTACAACCGAGTTCGATTACTTATAGCAGTAGTTATGTTGTCACTATTTTTAGGTAACTAGTAATCAAATTTATATAGTTCGTGAATCGAGGGGCACATGACTGTACCTGCGCAAGCGCGCTTGTATCGTTGTATTCCGATCCGCCATAAAGTTTGAGGCGAACTATATAAGTGTAAAAACACCGAATGTAGAATAAAAATTTATCTCTTTGTTTTATGTTGAATTTTGTTGTTTGTTTATTTCTAAGTTTTCTGCCAGAAACTAATAGTTACTTTATATGTAATGTGCAGGATTTTTTTGGTAACTGTACTTGCATTATTATTAAATTTATGCAGCATAACGTTGGTCCTCTCTGCGGTAGATGCGCAGTGTGGAAAAAGTGATGCCGCGCTTTCTATTGCATATTGGTCCCATAAATAATAGAGGACTGATGGACAGTACAGAATCACCCGTCCCTCACCACACGGCTACTGCAGGAAAGGCCAGCCTTGTGCGGTATATGTCTTTAGTTCAAAATTCTTAACAACATATTTTGTTACAGATAAAGTGGAAAGTCCTAAAAGGTATGTTCATAACAGTGATAATTTAATTTCATGGTTAATAAGCATTTTCTCATATAATATTATAAATAATCTATATCAAGCTTACATTTTATTTATAAGAAAGGCTTCTATAATTAAATAAAACAACATAATAAATTTTTGTCTGTGTCCTATATTTATAGTTTTAATGAAATATCTAATAACTACAAGATGGTGCATAAAAATTGGCATCAACATTAATGCAGCAATATTTCATGCATTAGTAATCGGTGACGACGTGGGCCATCGCCTACGCCCTCGCGCCTGCATTCTTTAACTTATGTATAATATTTAGCTTAAGTTCTTTGAACCGTGACTGCTAGTAAAAATTTCACTCAAAACGATAAAATCCACCAGCTAGTATAAAATATCTAGTTCAGCAATATTTTCTGGTGAGTGCCCACCATTTTACATAAGAAGTACAATGGGGTCTGCAAACACTTTCAGCTTTGACAGTTTTATCTATTGAAATAAGTTAGCCATAAAAAAAGTCAATTTCTTAATTCTTTACTGGTAGTGTCTAAAGTTAGCTAAAATGAAATTGTTTGCATTTTTATAAATACAAAGACTGTTTAAATTTTTTTTTTCTGTAAAAAACCTGACTTCTTCCACCACCAAAGGACCTTGCAAAAATGTTGTTCACATCAAAAATTGATACCTCATTAGGAATGAATCTTTCACAAACAGGTATGTAAATTATGTGTGTTATGTCAGGTAAATGTATTTATACATTATACATGCGAAAACATATACAGATTTATGGCTATGGCTATTTATGCCATAGTAGCCAACAACGTATTTCGCGACCGTCACCGTCGCCTCTTTAGCTCAGTGGTAGAGCACTGGTCTCGTAAACCAGGGGTCGTGAGTTCAATCCTCACAGGAGGCATAGTGCGTTTATTGGTTTTTAAATATTTTTTTAAAATATATTTATTGCTGCGTATTCTGCGAGTGTCTAAAAAAAGACGCAAAATGTGATCAAAAAAATATAAATTAATTTAAAAAGTACATAATAATGATCAAATGAAAAACAAGGGTAAGTTTTTGAAATTAATTTTATATTTATCAAATTAATTATTTTTATGTTAATGTACTAATATTTAATTTTGTTATGATGTAGTTTATAATTTTTCTTTAACTAAACATGTGTTTAAAATCCATGTTGTATGTTACATAATTTCACAAAACGAAATTCATTAATTTTGAATTTCGTATATTTATAACAATGGTCATTCAGAAACCCAATTTTGTCGTAAACATTCCTAATAGGTATCGAATTGTGGAGTATCCACAGTATTAATTTTTAAAATGTCAGTTCGAAACATGCAAACAGGCAGTCACCATAAGTACTTAAATAGTCTTTCTGCAACTCAGCAAAGGTCTATAATTTTGGAAAATGATAATTTTGCATCTGAACGTTTTTTACACATTCATCGTTAAATGAATGTTGATCTAAGGAGACCACATATTTAGGTATTATTTTTTTACAATCTAATCACGTTATTAATATGATGGATGACATGATTACCTCCTAAATATACAATATTTCATATAAAAGAAAAAAGAAACAAATATGTTGAATAATATTTTGTACGTTTATAAACTATTTCTAGTATATCATTAATTTTTCTGTCTGATATTGCTTAAAAATTTGACTACGTATAAATTTCGCTACACTTATATATTTCTATCAATTTGCTATTTGTTTTTGGATTGGCACTCTCCTGCTAAATAAAAGTATGGAATGAATATTGTTTAAGCTGCATATACATTTTATTTTTCTATAAAAAACAGACAGTTTTATATAGTTTTATATATGAATAGCTTTTTTGGATGTTCATGATACATAAGGCACTGTCAAATATATTTAAAAAAAAAACAATTTTCGAACGCACAACAGAAAAGCTACTATAAAAACTAGATGAAAGCCGTAAGCTATTCCAAAGTTCTTTTACCGTGTATTCAACTAAAGAATGGTAAATCGTAAAACTAATTTTCAAAAGAGTTATTTGACCAACAGCAAGTCAATCGCTCGAGCCTTAGACAAAATTAACGGTATATTTTGAAGTGTATATGCTGTAGTAAAAGATAAGCCTAATAAAAAAATCTAGGAAATTCTCGACGGAAAAACAATACAAAGACTATAAAAGTGCGTAGAATCTCCTATTATGGATACACGCTAAGAAAAAAAATACTACCTCATCTACCTATTGCATGCAGCATATAACTACAATGAAGAAAAAGGAAAAATAAGTCGTCCTATTTATACATGGAAGTGCTTTCGAAACCATGACATCAATAACTACACAAACTACGACAAGGAATACTGGAAAACACGGCTGAAAGATAAAATTCTTGTAGATTACTTATTCATTAACATTAGCTATTAGTTACTAATACTTTAGACAATTTTTTCCCTATATGAAAAAGGTAAGAAACTTGATTCAATAAATCCCACTCTTTGTAATTCTCCGACCTGGTTTTGCATTTGTCACATTTTCCGGTTATCTTGCAACACAGTTGAGATTTTTATACTTGTTGCATAGCTAGAAATACATAGATATTTTCTTTATAACCTGCACGCTACATTCCGTAGTGGTTTTTAAACTAAAAACTTGCATTTTTATCAGCTTTGTTTGATAAATTTTATAATTTGTAGTAGGTTCATCACCTACTTAAAAAAAGACCTGAATTCGAATAATTTCGGAAATGGTTCACTTTAGTATGCAGGCAATATAAAGCCAAGTCAAAAGATACTGTCGTCGCCTATAAATCTCTAACGAAAATAGATCGAATTGTCAGTAACCTTATGGGTTGCCTTGTATTTATGTTTATTTCCAAACTGTATCGGCACCATTTCATCGATATTAATTATACCTATACGCGCCTGTAATATTTACCTACTCATATTCCATGATGCAACAAATCTACGTGACTGCACGCCATCCCAATGTAGTTCGGAAATAGCCTGGCGTCGGTCCAGGCGCATGCGCAGGAAGCGGATATGGCTCGTCGCTCTGTCGACTCATGATCGACAACGTTGTGACTCTATAAACAAAGAATAGTTAAAGGACAAGTTATATGATTCGAGGAAAAATTAAAACGCGACTAGAACGCATTCACGCGATGCTTATAATGTGTCTACCTATCCCATTGACATTACGTGACATTACCTGACATAGCCAACGTATATATTTAACTTTTTGTATTGACTTAGGCTACTGATACGTTAACGAAAAAGTAGCGTTTTGTAATCTGTGTGATTCAATCAATATCTGCTAACTCCACGGAGCAGCTCTGACAAAAAAATTAAGGAAACGTAGAAGATAAGGGGAACAGTATTTTTCACACATTTTGGTATATACAGGATGAGGTTTTAATGACCAGCCAAATTTTAATATAATGTTCTTTGGTAGAAAACCGATAGCCATATTGTTTCCTTTTAGTATCGTTCTATAGAAAAATATTGAAATATGACTACACAAACCTTTCCCGAAAAAACCAGTAAGTCTAGTCACCATTCATGCCCGCCGCCTCATTCCATTTCAAGGCCTCGGACGCGTATGTTTACTATAGCGTTAAGAAGGCAACCAAACGTTATAAAATAACACTATAGATAAAATAATTTATTACGAAAATGTAAGCCATATTTTTTATTTACGCAATGAGGTCTATTGGTGATACCTAACATCTAGAAAAATTTTGGTCGGTTACTAAAATCTCACCTTGTATAATAAGTTTATAACCACTTCTCTGAAAAGTGGAAACATTATTTATCAATACCATACAAAAGATAAAACTTTCTTGACGAGATCAAACTCACCCCCAACTGAATTCGTAATTAAAATATTTCATAATCTTAAACTGTTGGAAGATGTGCGCATCACCGAGTTCTAACATCATGCCAAATTTTATACTACGTTAGTTTTACATATAATCATCTGTGAGGGATACAGGAGCGTGTTTTCTTTTTGGATTACGGAATAATAACAACGAAGGCTGTGGGGGCGACCACCTTCTAGCCTGCAAGTCCAATTGGTTGTGATTTGTCTAAATCGAAAAATCATACTGGTATTACAAAATCATTGCGTGTTACAATCATTATAACAAAATTGTAATAGTACTAAAATTGATTATATTTTAATCACAATATTACTAACGATTACATTTTTACTGCAATTATACACTTCGTGTGTCTGCGCAAACGCATCCCGCCTGGTCGCCTGTGTGACGTGTGGTGTGACCTGACTATGAAATCTCATTCGATTTCACTGAACGAAAGTGTATTGGACTGAGTACGTGACAAGATATGAAATAAGTTTCTTCACCTCAATACACATTGTTAATGTGACAAAAGAAGGCATCGAGAATCCCGGACGAATAAAAAAAAAACACTAATTCGACTACGAAATAATACTGTAATTTAGTAACCTTTAACATAATCTGGAAATACGTCACAAAAGTATTTGAATTTATTATTTTGGGGACACAGATCAAATCCCGACAAAGGCGATCTAAAAAAAAAGTGCTGGTTCCTCTCAGAAGGATATGTAAGAAACTGATGGACGCACTTTTTCAAAAATAAGAACAACCCGCATCGGAATCGGTCCAGTAGTTATCGAGGAAAAACTATCTATCTAACTATCTACACGCACAATCACACACACAAACTCACTTTCTCTTACCACAAACGCATATACCGTCTCCGTTCGGTCGCAGGTAAATAACTGTTAAGCAATTGTTAAAAAAAAATGAGCTTAACTTTTAATATTATTGAAACAAACTGTTAAGCGGCTGATGGTAGTAGAACCCATGGATTTCTATCATTTAAGTAGTATAATATTTTATACTAAGCATTTGTATAAAGCTTTCGTTTAATTGTTGTTTTAAATTTGTTTTAAAGAATAAATGTTGAACGTTTTGAAAATAAAATAACCTAGACGCTAACCTTAAAGTAACCTAGAGCTAATGTGATGATGGAAATAGCAGGCAGGCGAGGGGAAGTCTCTGTTTTGACTATCATCGAACGTTTATCCTGACTACAGAACCATTCACTGTACGTGTTCGACACGTACTTGACTGATATTTCCAAATTCGAATACTGGCCCGGATTTTAGTATTTGTATTTGAATTTAGAGTTCTTGGGGTTTTTAAAAAAATGACCTTTTCGATTTCATTGTTTGTTTTTCCTACCATTAAACGTTTCAAGGAAGATTTAAACTTCAAAAACTGACAGAGGAGGAGGAGAAGAGCGGCTGGCTATACGTGTATGCTTTACGACACCAGCGGTCATCAAAGCAGTGAAGGCTCGGACTCAATGAAATCTCACGCGCAAGCGAAAATTGATAACAAATTTAAAGAGGTACGCGTAGAGGCGTATCCCGAAGGTCCAGCGTGGATGTCCTCTTTCGTTGTTGTTGGTTTGACACAGAATATCGTATTCATACCTTACTGAGGTGTTTTTCTCTAAAAAAAAGTGCAACACTTCTACTGTTGTGTACCAAAGTACATATCTTACAAAAATTGAGGAGCTTAATCCATCACGCTGATCCAGTGTGGGGTCGTGGATTTTAACAACTGGCATCTGGTGACTGCAACTGGGACCGACGGCTTAACGTGCTCTTCGAGGCACGGAATCAGTGGTAGTTATGTACTTAAGTCAGAAAAAACGCGGTACATGGCCTGGGATTCGAACCACGACCTTCTAAATAAGAAGCGGGCTCGCTACCACATCGCTATTACGACACTTTTACTCGGCTATCACGACTTGCTACTAATCTGTTACCTACCAAATGCAAAAAAAAACTAAATGCTTTAAATTGCTCTACCAAATGTCGAAGAAGTCTGGGTTAATTTATCATTAGACAATGAATCACTTGATTTAACTGACTCGCCACTATTTTTGCGAATCACCTTGGATTCGAAGCCGCAGTGGGGCTCCCATATATCTCGTCTTACTGGGAAGCAAAGTTCAGCTGCTTATGCTGCTAGGAAAATTAGCCAGGTCACGGATGTAAATACAGCTCGATTAGTTTATTTATTTTCATAGCGTTTTGTCCTACGGTATTCTTTTGAGGAATAGAACCGCTAATATAGACACAATTTTGGTAAAAAAATGTAGAGCCGTAATTTACAACTTTGAAGTCCGCGTGTTGCCCTTCGGGAGCCATTTCGGTACTTGGGATCTTCACTGTCGCCATCAATATATGCGATATATAGTAATATTGTATTTATGCATCAAAATATAAATTGAACACAACGACGTTCCCATAGTTAATACCCGAAATAGATATACTATAATATAAGCTGAAGGTGTCATGATATCGTCTGAAAAAGGGCCATAACTGTTTTATGGGGCAAGGTGTACGGATTCATAACAGATTGTCTCCCAAATTTTAAATTGCCTTTACGCAAATATATTTTAAATTCAGTTAAAAATTTACTTAATTTTTTTTTTATACTGAAAAGGGCTATTATACAGTCTGAATATTGAAATGACCGAAATGTTTGGCCGTAATCCTAAGTAATTATACCATATAGGGATTTTGTTTGGCTTTATTTATTTTTTCTTAATTTGTTGAAGTGTTAAAAGTTTGCTCGTTTAGTGTTGAGGTTTATAAGTATCGTAATTAAAGGAATAAATTCTGTACCGGAAGGATGGCTCGTTATTAGAGTTACATGGCAATGTAGTTATACCTAACGCGGCCAGTAGTCCTTACTAAAAGTCATGTATCTGTACACCTCATAGGTTTCCCACAAAGGAGCTGTACATCGTGGGTCAACTACTCACTGAGGACGTACAGTTTTCTGTTTTATTCTCAATAAATATAGAAGTTAGCCATTGATGTATCGTTATTGTTGAACATATATTTAAAAAAAAGGGACTGCTGAGTTTCTCGTTGGTTTACTCAGTAAAAGCTACATTATATGTTAATTAATATATTAATTTAAAAGTATACAAACGTGCCGTGCAACGTGCGCGTTACGCGTTATAAGTACCTAGGAGCTGATAATGAAAATAATGGAACAATGCGCCATTGGCGACTGTAGTCTATGACAACATCGTAACCGCTACGTAACACAAATGTTAGTTGAATTATTCTGCCACGGTCAAGGATTGCTATTGTATACCGTCAAAGCGAAGAATAAGTTGTACGTGTCAAAATCATATGAAAAATTATTTTCTGGGTAACTCAAAAAAAAGCAAAATAATAATACATGGGACATCCCACACGGCGCCATCTAGTCCCAAAGTAAACAAATATTATGCTTGTGTTATGGGTTACTAGACAACTTGTATACTTACATACTGAAATATTATTATTTTTCTTTTATTTTTCATCATCATCATCAGCCCATTTTTACCCCACTGCAGGGGTAAAAATGGGCTGATTAGGCCTCCCCCAGGGTGAGGAGGGGGGCTTGGAGCTTAAGTCCACCACGCTGCTCCACTGCGGGTTGGGAACTGTAACGACCGCCATCTATTGACAGCGTCCGGTACCTACTGCTTAACGTGCCCTCCGAAGCACGGTGTCAGTGATATTGTGTACTTAAGTCAGAAAAACTCATTGGTACACGCCCGGATTCGAACCATGCCCCTATGGGGCCTTATAAATTTGAGACAGGTTCGTTGCGCTCTGGGCTATCACGACATTATCACGACTTTTATTATTAATATATACATATATAGATATTTTATACCCAGACACGAAACGAATAGACTTTGAAATTGACAATCTCTACTTGAAATACCTACGTATAGTAAAAAAAATTAAGTACAAAGTGTGCACAAGCTACTGGTTTTGTGAATAACTTCAGAGTCGCACAGTTATAATATATGAACTGTACTTACCTGGTTTATATTTAAATAAATGCTTAACGTATAGATAGTCATAGAATAGCATAGAAAGTTGGTATTCACTGACATAGGTATATACTCACTAATACACATCTTCAAACACTCATACCTATGATTTTACTATCAAAGATTGGAGATAACTTTTCATCACCATCGAGAGCTTTTAGACACTATAGAGGAATGCGATTTTTAAAAGACTATCCTAGTTTAGGCGTCTAGGTTTTAAAAATTTTAACGTTAAGTCACAGACGAATAAAAATTCTTGACTTCCTGTCGCTAATGAAGCATTTCAATGGCGGCCACGTAAGTATGTGTAAGTGGAACTTCGTAGCTTACTGGCATGGCGGTCGGTGGACTTGACGCGTGCGTACATGGTCAGCTGACTTACTTGGGGTGCATGGGTAGCATGTGTTACTAGTTATTTTACGATGCTACGTTCGGCTATTCCTAGGTTCATGTCTGAGATTTTGCCTTAGATAATGTCAAAGTAATGGCCCAAATATTATTATTATTGCTTAAGCTCGTTGAAATCTGTATAGTTAAGGACGCTGACCGATTAGTCTCAAACGTTAACTGCAGAACCAAAGGTCACAATTCGATTCCTGCCCAGGACAAATATTTGTGCCAGGACAAATGTGATATTTGTTACGCGTCTGGGTGTAAAATGTCTATGTACTATGTATGTATTTAAAATAAATTATCAGTTGTCTACCTACTACCCATAATAGAGACTCTATATGGACTCTACCTACTTTGGCACTAGGTGGCCATGTATGAGATATCCCAGGCATTAAGAAAAAGAAGGTTTACTAAGTATATTTCAATTCAAGTATATAAACTGGTATATAAATGATACGTATTTGCACATTCAGAAAAGTTCAAAAATTTTCCAAACTTCTATTTCCACCGCCTTTTTCTTGCCATTGTCAAATATACTGTGTACTTTTTGAAAACATTTTTTATGGAAAAAACCAATTCCGTTGCTGTGACAATATTAGAAAAACAAAATTAAAATTTCCGCCTTGATTGAAATATATTGAGAGGTACAACATGCTGCGATTCATACCATACGCATAATTATGACTGATAGAACGGAATAATATAATATGAATAATATAATATCTTCAAAATAAAATTATCATAGTGAAAGTATGCATATTTCAGTGCATCTAGAGCCGAGATCTAGAGAAATTCCGTAAATAATGTAGTAAAGTTTTCTAAAAGTTGAATTAATAACCTTTACATCGTCATTATTTCCGTGTTCCACTGCACAATGGCCTTAAGGCACCATGGACTTGCACTGAAAGGGTGCACGCGGTCGCCGACCCGGTCGTCGCCCTGCGCCGGCGCAGCTCGCGTCTTGCCCTTCACTTCCCTTACATACACTATCATAGGTATAAATAAATCGTCTATTTCTAGCTGATTATCATGTTAATGCGTCTTTAAGAATTAATGACACATTCGAACTTATAATCGATTTTGCAAATATCACACGCAGAACTTATTCCGTTACAAATTAAAACTCAATGATAAAATTTCAAATGAAAACTTGACCGTTTTCATTTCAGACACTATTTTCCAAAAATCTTATATAATAATAATAATACCTGATACATCCCATACAGCGCCATCTAGTCCCAAACTAAGCAATAAGTAAAAAAATGACTTATTTATTGGGAAATACGAATCTTTTCGAATAATATTTATTTATTGAAGTTGTCCGGTGTTACATCCACCAACCCGCACTGGAGCAGCGTGGTGGATTAAGCTCCAAACACCCTCGTCCCAAAGTGAGGCCTAAGCCTCTGCAGTGGGGCATAATGGGCTGATATGGTGTTACAAAGCTAATCCAATCTTATACCACAACATAATGTTAAACTCATTGGTTAAACTAATGATAGTTCTTAGCTTGTAGTTCAGGATTTCTTTCACGATTTCCTATCATTTTAGTTACTGCCTTGATCTCCATGCATTAATTGAGAGGTCTATCCGACAATAGTCGTCTATAAATAGCCATCTATTCACCTGAAGTCGAATTGTGAAGTAGGTACAACGATCTACATACAACGTTTATACGATTTCTATCTTGTTCGTGTATAATTTGGACGTAAGCATAGCAAATCGAATTCCCTGGAATAGTTTTAAGCGAATGCGCTCAGTATTTCAGGAATCTCCTGTTTTTTTGAACAGATAAATCCAGTGGCACACACCAATTAAAGGGGTACAATAGAAAAAGTTATTCATCTCCCCTTTAGGTGATTATTTGATGTAGATATACATGCAAAATTTCAAATGGATGGGATAGTTTAGTAAGGATAAATATAGCATACAATTTTAAAAACTGTGACGCGGTGATGGAAGAGGAAATGAATAATAATACCTGGGACATCTCACACATAGCGCCATCTAGTCCCAAACTAAGTAAGGTAAGCAATATGCTTGTATTATGGGTACTAGACAACTGCTATGCATACTTAAATATTATTTATAATATATACATGTATAGGTGCTTTTACACCCAGACACGGAACAAATAAGCAGACACGTTCATGCAGACAAATATTCGTCCCGAGCGGGAATCGAACTCGCAACCCTTGGCTCCGCAGTTAATGTCTCTAAACACTTGGCCAATCGGCCAATGGACATGACGTAATTACAAAAATTCCCAACTTGACTTCGGAACCCTGAAAAGAGAGATATAAAATAAATTTCGATACTTCAGAGAAATTAGGTTAATCAATAGTGAACAACTTAATGAATTTTGGAAGAGAGCGGAATAACTGCCTACAAAAATTCACCGGACATGGACTTCGCTCGGTAAAGTTAAAACCATTACCGTGTATTTTTTATCAATGTACAGAGTAGCAGAACTGAAAAAAACACATAGGAACAATCGAAGAATCATACTAACAAGTGGTGCTTGTTGTTTTGATATATGTTTTGATGATGTTTAGATAAAAAGAAAATTGGGTAGTTTACTGCACACGTTACCTATGAAACGTTTAACAAAATTATGTGTTTCGAATTTAGTTTTTGCCTTGAAAAGCCTGTCGATTCTCTTCTACATTACCTATAGCTACCTACAACATAGAAACACAAGAACTACCTTTTCATGGAGATGTTATACTTAGTTTGTAGTTACAAATATTACAGTATAATCATCGATTCAGCAGAGCGAATCCATGTTGTAACGCTTGCATGCTCCGCACCACCGATGCGCGATGTCGTGATATCGTCGGAATGCAATTAAATCGACTGTTCAGTGTGACGAACCGCATTGTCATCGAAGACGTGCCCTTGACAATGACCTTGCCTGACACGCGCTCGTTTCTGGCGAATTTTATGTACTAGTTGCTTATCGTCCCCACGATAAGAAACTGAACAACGGAAAATCAAAATTAAACATATCGTGCAGCATCGAACTAGTACTAAGATGAGCCCTGAGTAACCATTTTTTCCAATATTCTCCCGTCAGCTTCTTCCATTTGAGCAGTTCCATACAGCAGAGAAGTAAATACTGGTGCTGTCATTCAAACATTTAAAGGTCAAATCCGCTCAAATGATAAGCTGTCTAACTTTTTAACGTTAGATTTGAGGATATTACGAGATATTTGGCGTATGTTTTACAAAAATTTACACAGTCGTTTCTTAGAGGCACAAACTTGATATGAATAGAAAATACTTTTTAGATTTGCAGAAAACAAGTGGCTGCATGGTAATGATGAAGTATATTTTTAGAACCAGCCCATGAAGGCCACACGATGGGTTTAAAAAAGGTCAAATCCTAAACAAAAATTGATGACATGCATAACCCTTCCTAAGAGAAATATTTTTAAAAACTACCGATCAAAATGATTGTTTTAACCTAAAGCACATTTTACCAAATGGCTATCCTTTAAATCGATTTGCGATTTTTATTTGCGTAGGTCGACTACTGTACAATATGCGTAAATACAATGATTTTTCCCTTGAAAACAAGTTGTAAGTCAAAGATTGCGTGAAAATATTGCCACATATTTATTGTATATGGAGACAGAACAGCCAGAGATAGAAATAATCTAGCCACGGTCCCCCTCACAAGTTACCTAAATTCAGAGGTTGCTTTCGTTAAGCGTCGAAAATTTCCAACATTTCGGCAACAATCGTTCCAACATTTCGGCATCGAAATGTTGGAACGATTTGCTGCTCCCAGCAAGAGATGCGACTACATTGACTAACTTCAAGAAGATTTGCAAGGCGTATCTACTAGAAGCTCATTTAAAACCTTAGCTCCAACAAATTACGCAAGACTTGCTGGGTTAACTGTAAGTACCTACTTGTTCCGTCCCGTTCCAATGACTCACCAGCTAGCAGTTCTGCTGCAAGGACGCGGAGGTCCGAAACACGAATGAGCCATAGTAGATACGACGGAGTGTAGTTAGTTAGGCTGCAGTCGGGATATAAGAATGACAGGAGGTTGATCCGACCCGAATACCAGCATCGTAAAGCCAGCATGGGAATATAGATACTATATTTGGTGTTGTAACATATAGAGGATGGGTTTAACAATAAGTACTTACTTGTATATATTTATTTCGATAGCTCTCATTGTGCTGCTTTTGAGTGCTCGAATGACCTACCGCCGCCTGTGTGTAGATCTGCGTTTGTGTGCTTTCTGAAATTATATTTAAAAATGACTTGTTCTTGATTACCCCTTCTGTAGGGTATCCTAAAAAACTATCTTGTTATCTATATTACATGTGACAAACTGGAATGTAAGATAGCCGCCAAAGTCAGAGTATTAGACACATAAAAGTACAAATTGACTAGAAGCCCTCTTCTGCGATTAGCGTCTAACCACTCATACTCTAGCTAGCTGGTGTAAGATGGTCAGTTTCAGTCCGCGAGCACCTCGCGCGCCGCTCTTCACCACCGCGAAATTGCGTTTGACATTTTCGATACTGTAAAATGACATTTATGACTATTAAAACCTCAGAACAGTTACTAAAGTTATAGAAGGCATTCTTGTATTTACATATATTTGTTTCATTTTCCCCGTGGTAAAGTGGAAAATAAAGAATGAGTGAAAAAGATGTAAGTACATATGACGGTTTGCTTCAACCTGTTTGTACCCCCTTTTCAGTAACAGTAGTCTGACTAGTCAGACGGACGTTTGCATCAAATTATTAAAATTTTTGATAATATAGAAGTAAATTATTAAATAAATTTGTACGAAATAAATTCGCCACAAAAATGGCTTGTATTGCAGTAAATGCCCACAGTCACAGTTCCTGAAAATCAACAGAAAATAAAACAATTTCGTTCCATCTGTAAGTGCCAAATGCCTTTTTAAACACTAAGAAATGAACAATTTTATTATCACGTATTTTTAAACAATAGCCTGCATTACACTGAAAATATTAAAATTACTAAACTGTGATAATACAGCTTAAAAGAAGTAAAAAATAATTTAATTTCATATTTACGTTTCTTATACAAATTGACACCATACTATATTTGTTTTTATCGATATTTTATATCGACATCTTATTAATGCACCAATTCGGCCTAATAATCTTCTCATATTAAAAAACCGGTCAAATGCAAGTCCGACTCGTATAAACACGGTTCCGTATCAGAAACTATAAAATAAGACAATTTCTAACGTTTATGTCCCGGTTTATTTTAGTTTATGTTCCTGCATGCTTGAAAAATAGAGTGGGTATTTCTAACTTTATATTAAATGCAATTTATTTCAATGACTTCAATTTCCGACAACGGCGATGAAAGGTTTGTGCCAAAGTTGTATCTTCTAAGCTACTCCAGGAGGCCAAGTAAACCGTCGGTCGTTTGATTTTAAATGGACGTTAAAATTTGCAATTTAAGGGAAGATTCAGGTTTTGTTTGTGCCAATGCGAGCAGCGAAGTACACCGGAGAAACAAGCCACCCAGAAGGCTCAAGAAATTGTGATTTACCTATAACACATGATTTATAAAATATTTTGTTGTAAACAGCCATATACTCAACTATGTATTAGTTGAAAGGTTTAGTATATGGTGTTACGAAACTAGTAAAATTTTAAACTAACTTTGGTAATTTTTTTTGACACGTTATATTGTATGGTTTAAAAAGTTGTATATATTCATATTTCCCATAACGTCTCCCTTCATTTGATGTATCACATAATGAATTTGATATTTTTCTAATTTGCATTCCAAAATGAGAATTGATTTATCGTTTAGATTTTCCTGTTATTAAAACTATGCATTTTTCATAACAAGTTTTTTTCATTTATTATGTCACATGATGAATGCACTTACATACGTTTTTTTTCTTTTTTCAATTTGCCATCTAAAATTGATCTCCAATATCAAAATAGTTTATTAATTTTATACGTTCCTAATTAAGCCGCAAAACTTTCTGTTTGTACCAAAAATCAAGTGCTTCTTGTCTAATAGATTCAGAGAAAATAGGCTGTGATCGACGGATAAGTATAAACACCAGAAGAGTGATCCTTTATAGGTTCCGTTTTTTTCAAATCGGGTGCACGGAATCCTGAAGATTGTAATATACATTGCCTCAATTTTTTGGCTTACTAAATTGTTCCTTTATAATTTATTCATCACTAATTTGTTTTGTAAATGTTGACTGCTCAGTTATTAGTAACTCTAACTTAGGTTCTGGTGTCGAACCTCAGTCTATCATATATTTTTTGAATATTTGTACCGGGTCATAATCAGTCAGTGTTTGTAGTGTTTGTGTTGTCGTTGTTTGTATCCATAATAGTACTTATTACTAATATACCGTACCATGATCCTTATTGGAAATGAAAATAATGTACAAGTTTGAATAATAAACGTACCTATATATTTTATTACTACAATCAATAGAAGTATTTAACTTTAAATATATCGATAACGTTGTTGGCTACGCACTGTTTATCTTCATCGTTTAAATAAGTTGAAATTAATTTGGGGGCTATGTTCTGATCATAAGCAGCAATGTGTTTATATCAGCTAACTTTTTCTTTCTAATGCTTTATTCTACATGTTAGAACAAGTTAAACATATAAAATTTACATTCCTTCTATAACTTTAGTAACTGACTGAGATTAAAACTAAACGCTGCTGTCAAATTAATTTACTCTATGATTAGACACGACGTTTGCGTTCGTATGTATCTATATTGACAAGCAAAACCATAGAAGTAGAGAAACGCCCCCGACCCTCTCCCTACTAAAACGACAGCACGTTATCGAAAGGGCGACCGCTCATACACTCCGCTAGTAGTGTATGCCACCACCAGTCGTTAGTCGGCAAATGCCGATACAAGTAGTACAGCCAAAAAGATTTTCCTAAAAGTATATACAAACTATATGCGAAAAGACTTTTTCCCCGACCTAATATTTTGTGGAAGAACGTCATCACAAAGGCGCATTCAAAAAGTGCTAGTTCCTTTCAAAGACACTCTTTTTAAGAAAATATTAAACAATTTTTTTGACAATAAGTGCTTGAAGATAAATATTATTGAAACAAACTTATAGGCGAGCGGCTTACACCCATTGATTTTTATTATCTAAGTACCTACTCCGATACTTTATAATAAGGTTTTGCGTAAAGCTTTCGTTTTATTGTAGTTTTAAACTTCTTAAGGGGTAGATCTTGAATGTCAACTGGGATTTTAATGTAAAAGCGTATACATTCCCCTTTAAAAGATTTCGTGATTTATTGAGGCGCCTGACATGATATATATTATATCTTTAGTAAATTATTGGCCGTGAACCATTCGACTATTTTTGAGATAGCATTGTTTACAACGTCGTAAGTAAATTTCTATTTATTAACTTTGAATATCAAAGAAGTATCATCAGCAAACATTACCATCTCGTATTTATTTTTTACAAAGTAAGGCAAGTCGTTAACCTAAACTAAAAATAGAAATAGACCAAGAATTGAAACATAGATTAAATTAATTTGACAGCAGCGTTTGGTTTTAATAGTCATAAAGGTCAATTCACAGTATCAAAGTGACATTACACAATTTTGCGGGGTTGAAGACTGGCGCGCGGGGATTTCACGGGGTGTACAGCGGCGCGCGGGGACCCTGCGTACCGAAGCTCAGACTAAAACTCGTCATCTTTCACCAGCTAGCTAGAGTATGAGTGGTTAGACGGTAAACGCAGAAGAGAGCTTCTAGTCAATTCCTACTTTAATAGTTTGAAAGATAGTTTGAAAGATTGTTTGAACAAAGATAATAATCGGAGTTGGCTATAAAACAAGACACTACGAAAGTTTGAATTGATACTGGTAAAACCGAGGCGAAACGCCAATTTCGTGTATAAATTGTTTGTTGTAGTTTTTACCGGTCTCCTAAGTCCCACGCTAGTCGCTGCCCTATGTTGTTTATTACTTCCAAAAACAAGTCTCGTTCTATAACTGTGAAACCTATTAAAGTACGAAAGTTGAAATTTTTGTATGTGAAACTTGGGCAAGGAAATTCACGTTTTGAGTTAATTTGATTCATGGGGTCACGTGGCCGTGCCGCTTGTCAACATTTTATTAAGGGTTCCGGAAACTTTAACCGCGTGATTTACTTTGCAAATTGAAAAAAAAGTTTGAAAGTTGTTCTTATATTATTCACTGTTAGGGTCTCTGTTAGAACCTTTCCCAAAGCTGATAGTGGCTCTGATTATAAACTACTTGACGTATTTTCTCTTGCTGGAAACCTATCAACAATCAAATATCTTATATTATATATATGTTGGATTATATTATATCTGATAAGGAGCGCCGAACTCAAAAAATTCTAATCGTACGTGAGATCTAATCTGACAACAGAATTGTATTAACGTCAAAGGACTGGATCATCTACGAATGAAAAAAGAGAAGAAGAGAGACTATGTTGTCGACAGATTAAAAACTGTTTTATAGAGGAATATTCTATTGAATACGGAATAATAAAAAAATGTTTAAACTCTTTTAAACTATTATGTATACGTAACAAAAATAAACAAAATTGGTTAAGGTCATTGCGCTGCAACATGTAATTTTATTATCAGAGCTATGTCTTGAACCTGACTCAGTAAAGTATTTCAATTGTAAAGTTTTCGATGAAATTCGTTAATAACATTTACAGAACTGAAGAATGTCTCTATTGTTAGCGAGGGTTATTGCCTTCAAATTATGTAATAATTTAGAAAAGCGTGGGCGAACGGGCTCGACCACTACAAAAGCTTTGTTGGAAACAATAAAATTCACAAATACACCAACTGAAACGTGACTATTGGCAAGAATAATTCCCAGTGGTTAAAGTCCTTAGTTGACAAAATTGTAGCTTGCATAACCTATTTTAATTATACAGCTGTACTGTTTTGTGATATGTTTGAATAATTTAGGAACGATTTAAATATCATCCTAAATATCAAAATGTCAAATCAATATTTATTTTCCGACTCTATAGAACTTCACGTGTATATAGGACTGACTTTACAAACGATAATTACGCAATTTTTTTCTGCTTAATAAATAGTATAGTAGTATAGTATACGAATATATGATAATAATTATATAGTATATTACACCAATAAAAAAATTTAAGTACCTACTTGTTGTTTTTTTGTACACATATCAACATTGTCTAGGGATATCTTAAACAAAGTAGTACATCTCAAAAAGTATAAGAAATTGCTTTAGACAAGTTTATATCAAATTATTGTTTATTTTATAAATTAACGTAATTTAAGAAAAATAATTTTATTTAAAATATTCAGTCATTAATTTAACATTAAAAAAAGGTTAAATTGTGTTAAATAACGGATTATACAGTTTTAAAGACAATGAAATTAATTAAAATTCTTTTATGTTTTAACATTCATCGCAAGTTAATAATCTGTAAAAGCATTCATAACGTTATGTTGTAGAATCTTGTCCCAAGTCCTGCTGAGGTGAAAAAAAAGTTGTTCTGTCACAAGATCTACTGGAAAATTTCTTAAAGCGCTTTGGAGCGTGTTCTGCGCGTACTTATTTGGATTGAGACTGGGTGATTGTGCAGTCCACTCCAGGACTGCAACATCATGCTTCTGCAGCCAATTTCTTACCACGTGTGCTGTATGTGGACGGCCGTTATCGTGCACTAGCGTAAAATTCTGTCCAGTTTGTAATTGATGTGGATAGATTATCGGTCCTAGCACCTGATTACAATACTTTGCAACGGTTATAACACCTTCCACCCAAACGAGGTCTATGGATGGTCGTCTTGAGGGTACTGAAGGCGACTTTCATGTCCAGGAACTCTCCACGCGCGTACTCTTTTTGAATCTGGGTGAAATCCAAACCATGATTCATCGGTGAAAAGCATTATTGACCATAGATGATTTTGCTATTGCAAATTTTTACGAGCCCACTGCAATCTTCGTGTACTAGTACTTCGAGGTATTGTTGGAGTGCGCAATAGCCTGCGACCATGAAGGTCGGCTTCGAGCAATCTCCTCTTAACAGTTTGATCGCTCTGTGGAGCGAGTAAGGATGTTCAGACTGCAATCCTTTGAACCAATGCCATGCCAGTGGGACATTGACCAAAAATTTTAACTTTACATTTGAAAACATGACATGTAGACATGACATAACTGGTAGGACCTGATCGAAATTTCTTTGGAGAATTCGAATTATATCTAATAGTTAACATTTGCATATAAACAACTTTCATAAATTCCGACAGTATTGTATAACTCTGGTAGGATTTCACTTGGAAAGCAGTTTTGGTCTAGAATGTTCACACTGCGTGTGTGGTGTGCAGTCAAGCCTGTTTTTGGCCCCTTCACATAAGCAAGTGGGCTAAGGCCGGGCGTCGAACCGGCTCGAAGAAAACGTCATACGAATATTTTAATATGCCACAGTTATTCGAAATAAACGTTCAGATCGTATTTTAACTTCAAGAATGTTTCTATTAGAGGTAAGTGACAGTGAAGGTCGAGAGCCAGCGAAAAAGGTCTTCAGAGAGTAAAACCCAAGTTACTTTAATAAAAAATTTGGTGTGTATGAATATCTTAAAGATTTTGAAGTTTAATTTATTTTTAATTCAACTAAGATTGTCAAAAGTTATTGTTTTACCTAAGTCCGATTTTCGGAAGTCGAGTTTTCATCAGAGGTCCACTTTTGGAGCTCCTAAGAAGCTACGTATTCTGGCATTTCTGACCATTTTGAGAGTGATGGCTGTATGTTTGAGTTATATGATCCGTATTTTTTTTTTTCAAAGTTCGAGACTCAGTAGTTTCGAAAATAAGAGATGATTTCCAATTGTTTTGTTGTTTAAATGTCCTTCAAACCATGCATTTTATTAGTATAAAAAAATGGTTGTATTTCTAAATTAAGTCGCCGATCTTTTTATATGTTACGTTTGAAAGTTTCGTCCAGTATATTCGAGAAAATAGGCTGTGACACACGGACTGACAGACACGAGGTTATCCTATAAGGGTTTTATTTTTATTGTATGCATTGATTACTTGATTTATTACTTGTTGTTTTTTTGTTATTTGTTAAAATATCCATATACGAGATATATAAATGCGAAAGTATGTTTGTTAGTTTGTCCTTCTTTCACACAGTAACGGGGCATCAAATCTTGATGTTATTTTTGCTTGAATAGTTTGTGAGCCGACGAGTATAACGACATAGCTGCATAGGCATTATATAACTGTTTTGAATTTCTTAAATGATGTTGAGGACAAACAGCTGTGTCAAACGGAAGACGGATACAGTTACTCGTACCATAAAGGTTCCATTATTACATTTTATGAAAGGAAACCCAAAAAAGTATTAAAATAGTCATTTGGATTACGTCCTGTACTAAAAAACTATTCTGCATTTATGTGAACAGTTATCCACCTTTGTCTTGTAATAATAGTGATAAAATTTTACCGCTTTATTCATACTCGTAAACGTTTAATAGTTAACAGTGTTTTAACTTAAATGTGTTTTGCCTTTTTCTGCTCATTTATATATTTCTTTTATATTTTAATTAAAACCACAATTAAGACATTGTTATTAAACATTTGTGAATAATGTAGTAGGTAAGTATTTAGGTGTCCAACATTTTTGTTTTTATTTTTTACTAGATTTTTGCCCGCATGGAGCTCACCTCACGTTTACATCTACCGGTACTATTAAAGAGACATTCCGGTCTGGTTTAGTGATGAAAGGGTAATAAATACAAAGACATGATTTCCGCGGTGAAGTGCAGCCAGTCTTCAGGGTAAAATAGGTAAAAATTAAATGTTTCAGTGTTTTTGTGAAATTGTTCTAAATAAATGCTATTACACGCAAGCGAAGCTGCGCGGGCGGCCGCTACTCTTGACTATAATGAAAGACACATTTAGTTCCCAGCTGAGTCGGATGTCTCGGTAAAACAGCTGGCAACGCCCGCTATGCAATGGAACTATTTATAGAGCTGTACGTCGAAATTACCAAACGGGGTCATAGTTTGTCCGCCTGTCGCTTCCTTAGGGTTGTCGCAATGTCAATTTTTATGTAGTTCAATTTTACATTCAGAGCTAATATTTCTGTTTTTAAGATTTCGTAACTTAAAAAGAAAAATAGGAACCATTATGGGATCACTACGTTGTCAGTCTGTCTGTGAAAACCCTTTTTTTCGGGAATGTGTAGAAGTATCAAATTCAAATTAATATCGAATACTTAGATCTACGGTCCCTTGGAGCTGTAAAAAAATCAAGCTTCTGAATCAACGCAATCAAAAAATTTCTGGCGAAGGTGAAATATTCAATCCTGCGTATTTTGCGAGGGGCTAAAAGTGATTCGCGAGAAAAATGTTTTGGCGCCCGAGGAAAACTTTTTTTGATCACCCCTATGATGAAGATAAATAGATAAGTGATTTTTTAAATACAAATACTATAGTACCATAAATCTAATTACATTTTGCGATCATACTGAAGAATTATGGTGACGTTGAATATTGTCAATGAACCTTATTTTTAAACGTTTTATTTATATAGCGTTAGGCTGTTTCATTTCATTTCCATCTTTCATGTCGTGTTAAAATATTTGTTTGATCCGCTCCAGATTCTGATAAAAGTACCTTGTCCGGAAAAAATTTTATATGTACAGTTTGAGGTTTGGTAGCTTTAATTATAATATTCTAGTTTTCATCCATATCTCTCGATAAAATTAGAATTAAAAAGAAGAAGAGGAGCACTAATTGTATATGTCTCACCAGCCAGTGTTATGTTATAGATTTGAACTATTTTATAAACTAAACTAAACTGTTTTCTGTATTTGAAAAATCCTGTACTAAAATATTATACTGTTGAAAAATTCATCATCATCACCATCAGGCCTGCGAGTCGCCGGGTGCTAATTTCCACTGTCACAGAAGTAATGATATCTCGGCAACTTGTGATATGGGCGATTCTCTGTAAACTCGCTATCGGCTGTCCCGACCGTTTTTTTCAAAAAATAATTTAATCATTTAGAAAAAAATCACTCCTAATGAAACTTTAACCCTGAAACTTTACGGGCCCATTGTTTTTAGAACCATAATTATTTTAATTTTCTTTCTAGGCGTGATAGAAGCTCTAAAAATACAGTCCCCTGGCTGTCCCCATCACTGTATTCCTGCCTAGAAACGAAATTTACGAAGAAGTTATTGAAACTACATAAATTTCGCTGTTAATTTAATAAGAAAAATAATAAAATTTATCTTTTTTTCGTAAAACAAGGTCCCATTACGAATTTTATTATATTAGTATACACCTGTAAACTTTGTCCCCAGAATTTCCATACAGTCCCCTGCCAAAAATTTAAATCCATAATTTTAAAAAACTGTAATATTAACAAACGTTTTTTGGAGAGAAACGAAACCCAATTATTGTGAAGTTGGCAACCTTGCCAAATGCGGCGACGAGACGTATTTTTGTTTAGTGTCAGAGCGTCATTTGTGAGGTGAACACGCATTTGGTTTGCTACCACACACAGTCCTCTGGTGAGTAATAATATTTACATGTTAATTACTTTCATTATCGCTATATAGTTTATTGTTTTAATGTTTATGTCTAAATTGATCGGTAGGTTCATAAAAAACTATTTTACATCAGTTTTGTAAATATTGTGAAATCTAACCTAAATACACAGTCCCCTGACAACAGGCCACTGGCTGAAAATGCAGCAGGGGACTGTTTCACATAACAGGGGACTGTGTATTTTGCTTATTAGTTATTGTTGTTATGTGTTGTTTATGTAAATTTATCTGCTAGTCTGTTTTATTAATGTAAGAATCATCAAGAGTATCATTGCTTTGCATTATTTTCCTTTATAAGCTTACACTATTTTACACAGGCCAACCAAACACACATGATACGGTTCCTAAAAAGGAAAAGATATCCCGAGAAAAATTACTACAGAAAAAAGATAAGCAGAGCGACTAATCATAATTAGTCTTTCGTATCAACGAAAGAAGAAAAAATGACCCTGAAAAAAGAGAACAAATGAGAGGAAAACAGAAGTTAAGTACCAAAAGAAGAAAGAAAAAGGTTTGCGAAAATTAGTACAGGTCATGACACCTCGTGAGCACAGAGCTGTCTTAAAGAAGTGGAAAGAACATTGTACTGTATACCGAGTCAAAAGACTAAGACTAAAAAGCGTCACTAATACTTTTGTACTGGAAAATACGCCCTTATCAGATCCAGAAGCAGATACTCCGCCTACAAGACCCGCCACTCCAGTTTTAGTTCAAATATCTCCAGCTCCAAGCCCAGCAGTCTGCAGTACTTTGCAGTACTAGTCTACAGCAAAGAATACAAGAAGCCGTAAAGCGACTAAAGAAGTTTGACAGATAAGTAAACTAAAGAATCGCACGTTTACAGAAAAAAATTGAGAAGTACAAAAAAAAGATTAGCAAGATTACAGAGTCTGAACAGGAAGATCTTGAATCTGCTAAGCCTGAATTGAGGCCTACACCAAAACAAGTCCTCTCAAAGATTGAATGATGTTATAACAGGAACGAGTGGCATTTGTAATTCATGTTACAAACCTGGAGATTACGTCCTTGTAAAATATCCAACTAAAAATGTAGAATATCGTTATGCTGCCGTAATTAATAAGTTTGATGACAATGAAGACGACGTACGTGTTATTTTCCTTAAGATTTGTAACCAAAAAGTGCAGATCTTTAGAATGGATGATAATAACATTTCGGACGTGTTATTTGATCAACTGGTCCAAAAGTTACATAATCCTAACTTGATTTTGAAAGGAAGTAGAATATTTTATCAGTTTCCTACTCTCAAGTAAACATTTTCGAGTGCTGCCTTTTTAAAATGTTTAAATTTGATGTAGAAAAATCCTTAGAATTTAATTAGAGATCTCAGTAGAAATATCATAAATTTGAGAAAAAGACTTCTAATCATTACATTAATAATAGTATTTCAATGCATACTGCATAAACCATTTAATGATTGATAATATTATAATAAGACTATGTTTATCTCAATGAGTACAAAATGTTTCTAGCACTTAACATTAATTTTTGTTATGAATATTTAAATTCTAATAATTATATTAATAATAGTATTTCATTTAATGGTTAATATTATATTAAGAAGACTTTATGTTGATCTGAGTGAGTATACAAAATGTTTCTAGCACTTAGGGTAAAATTTTTGAAATGAATGATTAAAGAATGTTATATTTTGTATTCATTTTTTATAAAGCAAACTTTGTTGATTATTGATGTGAAAATATGTCATAAAAACAATAAATATTTTATTAATGTTAAATGATTTTTTTAAGTACGACAGTCCTCTGTCTCACTTAACAGTCCCCTGTCATGATTTTTTGTAAAATCAGTAATAACTCGGAAAATACGAATAAATTCAGTGGGCCTCCTTATCTAACTAAAATTATAGTTAATTTTCTTCGAAATAGGCCACGGCTTTTTGGCAAATGACAGAAATAATTGCCAGGACAGCATTTGTATGGGACCTGTACGAGCTTACAGAGAAATGCCCATATTCATAATAAATTTTTTATTACTCATTGCAGTTTGTTTGAGCTCATGCAAGTCTGTGTGCTGTCGTCTCATTACTCGTGTAGAATTTTTGGTATTGGCAGCCCTACATCGTTGTAGGGCGACGCGTGCACAGGGTCGTCGGCCCCGATGCGCTGACGCAGCCGATGACGAAAGCCCCGCCGCGCGCCGTCGGGCAACTTTCTATTCACGCTCGTCTCCCCTCTCCCCTACCCTCCTTTCCCCGTTGCGGCGACGTCAGCGCACTCACATTTTGGTTAAGGTCGGTCACCGCACCAAGTTGGATACCTTCACTTTATTATATCGTGTTGCATTATTACACGACTTGAAGGTAAATAAAATCGTGACTAAGTCTAAGCCTTTTACTGATGTTGGTGCTACTCAAGCTGCACCGCTTGCTCGAATGGTTAGAAACCCGACCGCAGACCCAAAAATCACGGGTTCGATTCCCGCCTGGGAATCGAATCGTTCCGTGTCTGGGTGTAAAACATCTTCGATATATGTATGTATTACAAAAAATATTTAAACAAGGACGTAATCTAGTACCCATGCTACATGCTTCTGCCTAGTTTGGGACTAAATGACCGTGTATGAGATATTCTAGATTATTATTACAATTTCTCGTAATCCATTGGAGATTTTTGTTATGGCCGGACATATAAAATTGTTTCTAAGGAGCCTATACTATTGTAATATGGAGTGATGTCTGTTCTTGGGACATATTGTCGGGTTTATTGTAATCGAAGAACTACATATATTTATAAATTTTTTTTATATTTATATGTTTGTTGGTTAATGACTCAACGACCAAATCGATTTTAATGAAACTTTCACGTTCAAAATTAATTATAGGTATTTATCACCATGGTTCAAGACGCATTACGTACAGAAAGCTCTGCGTTTATCTTCATGCTGTTGTTAACAACTGGGCTGTAAGAAAAAAAAAATATAAACGTTTTCATAAACTACCAACACAAAAAACAGTTAATATTAATATGTAAAAATTGCGTATTATTTTTTAACGTAATTAAAAAGCGGGTGAAATCGGAGCCAAAAGTTAATAGTATAATAAAAAAATATTATAAAATTTGCTTGCCTTCGATTACATAAATCTGTAATAACAATAAACTACTCAATCCCAAACAGCACGATTTCATCCCCACAAAGAGCTATAAAGGAAATATATATTTTGCATTCATCGACGTTTTACTTTAACAGTAAAAGTACTACAGGTTAATGAATACGGTCAGGCTGCTGAACGTTAAGACGAACTTTTTTTCTAACTCCATCCGAAAATATGAGTTCAACGAACGCTTCGTCTATAGCACTCGAACACCGTGATTACCTCGTCTAGGCGGGGCGCCACCAGTGCTGGTAATTTTAGTCTACGTCACGTATTCTGAGGTCTTCGACTCTGTAAGCAGAGCAACGTGAAGGACTAGAGTATAATATTCCAATCGATTTTCAAAAAAGCGCCGATTTGTAAAAATAATACTTATGTTTATACGTTGAGGCATTGAGATCTACACATTTGTATTATCTATATTTCCAGCCGAATATTTTCCATTTTTCCAAACGAAGAATATATTTTCGCGGTTAAAGTTGTTGATATTCTTTTTCGTTTATCTTTCATTTTGTCCTGTGTGAAACAGGGAGTCTTTCTGTCGCTTCAACATGTATAGAATCGTGATTTTAAGCATGTCTACGCATTATTAAATTTATTGTCTTTATCTTTGACTGTTTATTTATCCCAAGGTTTTTTTTTGTTTTACCCTTGCGATGGGAAGGCGGATTAAACTCTACAGCTTCCGCGCGCCTGAGCGCGCGGGGTATGTGGAGTTGCATCCACTAAACAACCGCCTGAAGCAGAATAAGGATGCGTGTCGTTTGCCCGAAAGCTCTAACGACTTCATCGGAGCGGCCAGGCGGCACACTAGGGTGTTGCCGGCGCGAAGTTGTCGGGTAACCCCTAAGGGTTACTCGAGGCGAAATAATTCTGTTGGCGCGGGCCTCCGGTTAAGATTTTCGTTATTAATATTACGTGAAAAGTGTTTTACTGTTCACTCGTTTGGGATGACGTCAGTAGGGGGAATCCCAAAGTGATTTTATTGTTTTGTTGCGATCTTAGGAATTATATCCATAGCTTCTACCGTTTCGTAGCCCAATATTTTCGTGAAAAATAAGCGTTCAAACAAAAACACATATAGGGATAATTGATTACTTTATTACAATAAGTTTCCCAATAATATCTTTCATGTATAAAGCCCAGACATCGTTTCCGTTAATGTACCTATTATAAATACTATAGATATGCTTAAACATACCGGCCTATCACCCTACTAGTTATCCCCATTGGTTGGGGCTAAGTGCAATTTTGTTATACTTATCCTTACTGACCTGTAACTGTAAGTAGTATAAACAGAAAATAATAATATTTGAATTATCCCTATTGTCAACCGCCAATTCAAAGTACAAAAGTACAATAAAAAATTAAATATCAAACTATTTTACAGGCTAAATGTTCATTTATGTTTAGAAGACAAAATACGGTTTATTTAATAAACCGTATTTTAATATTTTAATATACATTATTTTCAATATGCATACTTCTTCAGAAAAAAACAAAACTAATTTTAATACCTTAGTACATTTACGGCTAGATTCAAGAAAACTATAAATTGGAGCTGTAAGAGTTATTAAATATAATAAGAACATTGACAAATTTCATGATCTTTCAGAATATATCAGTACATTTAGTGTTTTTTATAAGTGTCTCCAATATACCGTGTTTAAGGTACCCAAAAAAATTACAGTAGCGCAACAAAAGGTTTAAAATATATACGTTAATATCGCCTGACATTATTAAATGAATAAGTAAAAAATATATATGTATGTCAATAATCTTATAAAGCACAGTTTGAAAAAGTTGCCATTATCTGTTAAATATTGCAGCTATGCACCACGAGGAAATAATTGAATGTGACTATATATAATTTTTCCAAATATCTGACAATGGGGATAGTCATTTAAAAAAAAAAAACAATTTTTCTGATAATAGCTCAGTAGGGATAAGTACAACAAAATAATACTCAGCCCTACCAGTAGGGATAACTATTAGGGCAAGTGTAACGAGCAAACATACCGATTATATTTTGAACTGAATAAAAAATACATTGATTTGAACGTGAATACAAGCGTAAGTATTCGACGCTAGCGGCTACGTGGTGAAGGCCCGCTCTGGGTCGCCCAACGGTACCAGCACTTTCTTTTTTAACCGATACAGAGAGGGAGTTTCAATGTGGTTTTATTACCTTGTCTCATAAACGGACGGTGTAATTATGTAAACAGTATTAAACGTAATAATGAAAATTACTTTGCTGTGGGACGGTTAAATTGTGTTTTATATACAGTGTGGACGACGTGTACAAGTTCTTCTTTGAATGCAAGGTCAAGAGTGCGAAGCACTCTTAATATTTATTGTAGGTATTACATATAGTTATTATAATATAAAGTAAAAAACCATGTAACTAAGCTATTTTAATAATTACAGTAACTTTAACTAAAAAAACATTTATTTTTATTTTTGGAGTATTACTTTTCGATGAGTTAAGTTTTGTAAGTATGGACAAGTGTTTTCTTTGGAGCGCACGCTATAGGGTATTAAATTAAAGAGCATTTGCTAGTTTGTAATATCTGCTTTTTCAGTTAGTTCGTTCAGTTAGTTAGTTTTCAATTAGTTCAGGAGCTGCAAGTTAATATGTGCATTACAGTAAGAAGCTGTAAAAAAAATTTACAATTGACTCTCTTTAAGGGTTTTTTTAATTACCCGATAAAATTAAGATGAAATTTATGACATTTAGGTTTGATCCTCGTACCGCTAGACACACTATATGCAATAGAATTTTACGAGCATCATGAAAATTAAGTTCGAGGGCGTATCTAGCTCCCAGTCTGTAGCATATACTTACCTAATTACAATAAACTACTACCTAGTTACAACCATTACTACAATAGCCATGTAAGTATATATGAGCTTAAAACTTTATAATACCATAAGTAAGGAAATCACTGAGAGTATGAATTTAAATACATTTCAAAGGAAACTAAAAGCGTATTTATTGATTAATCCTTTTTATTCAATCACAGAATTTTTCGACATAATATTGTTAATGATTTTATTGTAAAAATAGTATTGCATTGTGTTTTGTACTTATTCAATTTAGTATACCTAAATGGTGTTATTGAAAAAATAAATTATTATTATTATTATTAATTAGCTTTCCGCTCGCGGCTCCGCTCACGTGGGCTACACAGTGGTACCGGGACCCCTTTTTCTGAAATCTAAAGTAACCTATGTCACACTTCAGCTTATAAACTATATTTATGCAAAAAATTATAGCGGTCCCAGTACAACTATGTAGTCCACGCGAGAGGAGCAGCGGGCGGAAAGTTAGTTTGAAAATAAAATATTGCCCCTGTTACTCGCTGATAATGTACTTTTCTATAAGTGAAAGAATTTTTAAAATTAGATAAGTAGTGTTTATCCGTGACAAACAAACAAAAAAATCAAATCTTTCCTCTTTATGATATTAGTATAGACAACATTCTGAGAATTGGACATTTTGCGAATTGGACATCCCTCGGTCCCATCGGCAGTATTGGCGTACAAACAAAGCAGAGACATCATTTCCACGTTAACATTTACGACTCAAAACAAAATAAACAGCTGTGTTTGGACTATATAAATGGGCTTCTTTGTATGCATCTGTTCATCGTTCATAAAATTATCTTATCCTATTTTTTTTCTATCAAGAATTCTAGCTCTACTTTGTCACAATTGTGGAGGTTCATACAAAATAGATAAAAAAGTAAAATACCTGTAGTAAGTAACCACCCTTAATCCAGCTGCCACCACAGATCGAGTGATATTCGCCTTGGAAAGGTAATAATTATGTTTAACGATTTTCTTAAACGTATTCTTATAGCAACATCTACGACAGATTGCACCCGTTGGAGATAGTTTTTTTTTTTTTTTTTTTTCTATATCCCGTTGTATATTTACAGCTCTCTCATCGCCAGGTAAGTTTTTATTGTCACTTCACAATTTTGGTGTGACACTGCGTTACACCAATGGACACAAATTATTTATTCTCTGTGCCAATAGCGTTGTCTTCAATTTTCATCTTCGCAAAAAATATGAATATCATGGTAATAATTTGCGTTCCAGTTCATTGCACTCGTATAAAATATCTAAGATGTTTATTAATTGATTTCGTAGGTTGACGTCTGAAGTTTCATATCACGTGGTATTTCAAATATTGGCATTAACACTAAGCTATCTGATGTTCATGTGTTAGCTCAAGGATATGATAAGTGGTATCTCGGCGATTAAAAGTGTGTTAACACACCTTCACGTCGGCGAATAAAGGGGAATGCACACCCTTACTAATATTATAAGTGTGAGAGTTAGTTTGTTTGTTACGCTTTCACGTTTTAACTACTTAACCGATGATCATGAAATTTTACATACACGTTTTCAGCGTTATAGAAAAGGATTTAGGGTACCTTTCATCTAGTAAAAGTACTATTCCCGAGGAATGAAAAAATAAGGACGGTCGTCCGGCACAAACAATCGGCCTACTGATGGTGGTGTCGGTGGAAAGTGAATGGAAAAGGGCGGAGAAGGTGTGAGGGTTAGGGTGGGGGAGGGGAGGGAAAGGGCTCGTGTGAAAGCGGAGGGGGACGCTTTAGGATATATGTGTGAAGTGGTAATGTGAGTGAGGATGAGAGCGGAAAGGAATCAGTACTTATAATGATAGGGAGATGGAAACAGGAGTTAGATGAGAGTAAAAGTGTGAGAGAGAATGACAACAGTGGTGAGAGCAGAAAACGACTACAAGGGCGTAACGTCTGTCCGCGCGGGCGAAGCCGCGGTCGGTAGCTAATGTTTAATACATACATATACGCCTGCTTCCAATTGGGGTAGGCAGAGACTATAAATTTCCACTTGGTGGGATCTTGGCATACTTATTTCGCCTCATCAACACTCATCACTCTTCTCATACACGCTCTCCGGATACTCTGGACTTGACCTTTTTCTAGTACGTCCCCGATCTGGTTCCTGTACGTCCATCTAGCGCGATCCTTTCCGACCCTATCATTCACCTCCGCACAATAAATTTCTTTCGTCAGTCTTCATTCATCCGTCGTCTCCCAATAACCAAACCACCGCAGCAGTCCTTTTTCAACTTTTGTCACTACATCTACCATATCACACCGTTCTCTTATCACACTATTCCTTATTCTGTCTCTCAAACTAACCCCGTATATACTTCTTAATGATTTCATCTCAACTGCATTAATTTTATTTTTATGCTTCTTTTGCCATACTCAACACTAACTTCCATACATCAAGGTAGGAACAAGAACTCCCTTATGAACAGCCAATCTAGCTTTTCCAGAAATACTTTGGCTGCCCACAAAAGAGCTTGCAAAGCTCCATTCCTTGATTTCCTGCTTCACTCTCCCTTCAATACTATAAGTTCTGCCTGGTGTTTAATATTTAAAAAAAAACGTGATATTTAATTGCACATCTTCGACGTCGATTATAGACAAATATCCATCACTAGTTTCAATTCTAGAAAGTACGGTAAAAATCAAGGGACGCCCAAATTTATTTCATTGGAGGGGTTTAAAAAGCGCGACAATGTTAGAGCCGTCTAATATATTCGATACGTAAACTGTCTATTATCCCTACCTAGCTATAACAACATTATGTCAATGTATTCGTTTATAACAATATATCGCTCCTAAAATTATTTATCACATAGCGATTGTGATGTATTATGATTAGCGTTGTGTAGTTTTGCTGCGTTTGGTAATAATTAGTAGATGTTTCATTGTTTGAATGCAGTGTGGTTTTACTAGTGCATTTATTTTAAAATATATTTTGTCATTATGTAGTCTAATTTAATTTTGTATTTTGTTACTTTAGGTACCTAAATAAATGTAGACGCACTTGACCAGCGAAGTGTCAAGTATGTATGCGATTTAAATTGATAGTCGAATGGCGGCAACTAAAGCGATGGTTAGGGAAGGAATAAATGAGTTGTCAGTGAGTGCCATAGTACAGTAACGTACAGATTTTACGAAAGTGGATATTGTTTGATTACTGGATGAATTTAAAGTGTTGGACAGTGAAATAAAGCGAAACCGAACGCCCACACAGGACTGTGTGTCGTGACTGCTATACTGTGGCTATACTATAAAATGGAAATCATTGTGTATTAAACTTTACCTGTTCACGTGACAATGGTGGCACGGCGGCGCAGGCGCGGCGGCATCTGGCTTGTTCGTACCGTTATCAGCCACCAAGCGACCGGTCACGAACGCGCCTGTCCACATATCACGTTACCAAGGCCTCGTAGTTACTTCTACAAGGAAAATATGTACTATAGTTGCCCATTATTTTGATTAACGTCGGAATTTTGTGGCTTTAATGTACCTACCTAACAAAAATAATGTAAAAAAATCCGCATACCTTCTGCATACATACAAACAAAGTTCCTTGATAGGTCGTGAACGAAATTGTTGACTGAAAAATTTGTTTACAGAAACAGATTCATGTTTGTTCTCGATACAAGACCAGCACTGATCAAACGCTACAACTATGAAGGCAGTTTCATCTGAGTTTGGATCTGAGGCAGTTAGCGATTTTCCATTCTCCACTGATACATTTTTACTTTGCACAACCACCTAATGAAAAAATCTTGGTTTTTAGGGTTCCGTATCAAAGGTGAAAAAAATAAACGAATCTACTAGACGAAAAAAAAATGGATTGAATAAATCCAACCCAACCACGGAACTATAGCGTAAATTAACGGATTCCCATTTTGGGGGTCAATTCGGGGGGCAAACTAGAAAATTTAAAAATAAAGTTTTTTTAAGGGCAGTGTATGACATATATCAAATGAAGGTACTCGTTTTCGTCTAGCTTAGCAATAGCCTATATACATATACGAAGGAGTGAAGTTCATCTTCTAACCTAAATTTGATTCAGGTTAAAAAAAACACACAAGGTTACCTCATAGTTTATAGTACCTATTTAACCCCTCTCCATGCGGGCCTGACATTATTATTATTTTTTTAGTGAGGGCTGAATCTGCATACAGATACCTGCGCACTTCACCTACCGCGCAGGTAGTGCTGGGTTAGGACTTCTCCATAGAAGATGCAGCCCAACCGGCTAAACATCTTCAACCTATACTTCGGTAGAGTGTGTAGAGTTTGAACTGAACAACGACCGGACGCATTGAGGATGCTTTGGTGTGTAATGCCTTTGACGGGCGGTGCCTTAAGGGCGCCGTCTCGTCGACGTATGACTATACTAGGAGGGATGAGGCCGACACGTGTTGATCCCTCGGCAAGGGAGGGCAGTTCGAGCTGGACGGCCCGACTGTGAACAAACAGGCTCAGATGCCATTCGAACAGATTTATTACGTTAACTAGGTGATTTCGGGTGGTAGGCACTGCTCTCCTACGTCAGACTGAAGATCTGATCTGCCTGAAGCCCTGAGACTCTCAACCTCGGTGGTGAGATTGTCAGGTGGATCTGTGAGTACATTACGTGGACGTTTGAGAAAGTGGTTGGCGGGCGGGGGCTCTTAAGAGGCCGCTGGTAACAGTAACGGGTTGGAGTGCGCGACCGCGGCGGCGAAGAAGTGCTCTGACGCGTCCTTCATGTATTTGAAAAGTGTTGGTAAGTTGAAATCGCTGTGAAGCAGGCTGTTACAAACGTACTATGGAGCACCGACGGCTCTTCTACAGAATCTACTCTGTATGACCTTTAGCGGCTTAAGCACCGTTTCCTTGGCGTAAGCAAAGACCGGGCATGCATAAGTCATGACCGGTCCTGATCGCTATCACGTAAAGTGTGCGCTTGTTGCGCATCGATAACTTACTGCGGCTCGCAAATAGACAGACGGGCCATGTAAAATTTGGCGAGTTTACTTACACGCTTGAAATGATCGCGAAAGGTTGTCAAGTGTAATACCTAAATATTTACAGTTATGTTGCCAGGGAATGTTGACACCGCACATTTTTAGTGTGGCTATGTTTAATGGGATGAGGAATCGGTCTTTCGCTTTGGAATGGCGAAAGCAGATGGCCGCAAATTTGTCCGGATTTAATTCAATCCTCCATAGGCGAAACCACCGCGTAAGCTCGTCTATAGAGGATTGTAACCGAGGGGCGATATGCCCATTATTCGTGTGCGCGCGCAGATAAAGAACTGTGTCGTCGGCGAACAGTGTTAATTGGACTCCGTTGCACGGCAACGGAATATCGTTCGTGTACGCTGAATACAGTATCGGGCTGAGTGTGGAGCCTTGCGGGACTCCTACTTTTAGCATTTTAGCGCTGATAATGATTTTTTGTGTCTATAAACGAAATTTCGGTCAGTGAGCTAGTCTTGAATAATGAAAACTAGCCTATATGGGACTTCACGATCTTGCAGCTTATATATTAAGCCTGCATGCCAAACTTTATCAAAAGCTTTCGCTACATCGAAAAATACTGCTACGGTTTTATCTTTCCGTTTGAACTAGGCGGAATGCCTGTTGAGGGCAAGAGTGCCGGGGACGTAAGCCAAATTGCTCGTCGATTAAAAGTCCCTTTCTGATTAGAAGATCGCAAAGACAAGTCTTTAAAACTTTTCGTAGAATTTACTCATGACCTTTAGGAGGCTAATGGGTCTGTAACTGGTGGGAAGGTCTCGAGGTTTGCCTGGCTTAGGGACGCCGATTATGACGGGTTCCTTCCAGATTGGTGGAAAGTAGCAGTTTTTAAAACAGTTGTCAAAAATGGCTGCCAGAAGGGCGATTAATGGGAACGAAAAGCATTTGAGTGCTTTGTTACTACTACTGTTGATACTATCGAGACACGGAGCTTTTCTGTTTTTAAGCTTCTTTATATGTTTACTGTTTTCGGCGGGCGGACGGTCCGCGTGGTTGCGTACATCGTTTTCGACGTAATAATTATAAGAATAAAAGGAGGGAGAGGCGAGGAGGGCGACACCAGGCGTCGACAAGGGTAGCTCCCAAGGTCGGTGGTACCTGGCCCGTCGGTTAACTTACCGTTCCCGTTAGGGAAAGGCGAGCGGACCGGTCACCGCACCGAATTACTTAAGTTGGCACCGTTAGGTATCTGTGAGACGACGACAGTAATAATTTCGTGGATTTAAAAAAACTTTATGTTGAAGAGATAAGCTTTGAGAAAAGCTGTTCTAATGATGCACTGCACTGAATCGAATTTGTAATTGCGGTCACAAAAAACTCCGGGCGCAATGTGAGACGTCCGCACAGGTCGGACGCTCTGATCAAACTGAATAAATCAAATCAATCAAATATAAAGTAAATGCGTGCCAATTAATTAAACTAAAAACTTTGAAATAATCTAAGTTATTTAAAAAAAGGCAAAAACCAGACTGCAAAATCACTTAACTAAAAATAAAAAAATTATTAACTGAAAAAAGAAAATATTCTATTGAATTTGGTTTGAACAACGTAGAATACAATGTTTTATTCTGCAATACCTACCAACTAAAGCAGATGTAAAATACAATATCATGTAAATACGAGTTCAATGGCAATAGTTATTGCAGGCGGGGACAAAAACAAGACTATCGTATCAAATATATTTGTTGTACAAATCTTTATTTTCACACAACATCATTCGTGCCAATGCTTGTGGTGGAATGTTGGCTGCCTTGGGTGAAGTAGAGGCTTATGTTCATCAGAGGATGAAGTCTATTGAAGAATAATATTACTGTATATGAGGTCGCGTTGGTGCATTGCATACACTCAAACACATCGGGTATTTGGTTACGTTCTGTTTTCAAAGGCTGGCAATCGTTTAGAGATACTGATGATATTCCTGTACACCTTCCATTTCTTCTCACTACCGCCTCGCTACTTTGAATCTCAAACAAGTAGATACACGCGCTTAGTCCCGCTATTGTGTTTGTATTATCTTTAGTATCCGCATCTTCTCATTAGTATTTCCTGTACAAAAGACGCCATCGATAATAGAACATGTTCTCCGTTATATCCGCTTATAGAATCTGCTTGAAAATCGGAATACTTTAGATCATTGACATGGATGCGCCATTATCATAGTTGCACACGGTACACAAATATTTGTGACGAATATCGTCATATATCTTTTGTTGTTTTTGTTTATATGAAATTGAACCATACCTACCCTATGGTGTCAACCGATCAATCAATACGTAGTGATGTATATCTTGCTTGAGATATAGTCTAATTGTACAAAAAAACAAAAGACAAAAACTTGACCAGTTTTATCTTAGGTTGTAAGCATAGAAGTAGGAATAATATAAGGTAGACACTAGAACACGGACTAACCTTAAGCTGCCTTACACTTAACACTTGAGTGTAGTTGACGCGCGACTTTGGCAACAAGCAAAATTTTTGAATAGAAAAAGAACATCGGCCGCTGCTTCCCGGGAAAATATTTTCTTCTATGGGAAAAATAAAAAATATTCAGATGAAAATGAAAATGAGGCGGTGGGTAGTATACATGCACATAATTGGCAAAATATTTTTCTATCCTTACAAACTATTTTTGTTTTAAAGTATATACGTATTCTGTTTGAATGTAATTTTCATACAGGTTACTGACTTTCAAAGACTGACTTGGTTTAATTTTTACTTTCTAAATATAGTAGAAAATAATTTTACTTTCGTCTACCGCCAGTGTATTGTTTACTATACACACAACGTAAAATATTATGGAGGAGATATAGTAGCTCGGCTTGTGATAGCGATGTCACGCCCGTTCCCCCCGCCGCGGCTTACCCCTTTTCGTTCCGTAGTTGTGACAATATTTGCGAGCCGAATTCTCGCACTAAATTATTCACCAGTGACGTAACTGCGTCACACTTGGTACGTGCACGGAGTATGAATGGATTACCGGGCGATTGGCTGATATGAAAAATTAGATAACACCCTAATCCATAGGTACCAATTCATACGAACTAAATGTTTGTTTGTTTGTCTGTCTGTTTGTTAAATTCTATTCATACTTCAATGACATTAACGTATTTAAGACTGTTATAGAAGAAGTCTTGAATAAGTATTTTGTTTTAAATATCTGTCGTAGATACAACTAAAAATAGTGGATTGTGTTTAAAATAAAGCCAAAAAACTACGAGGCGATATAAATTCAGGGTTCACACTGAATGTAGGCGAAGCGTGTCGGGGTGCGGCGCGAGCGCGTGACGCGGGCCGTGACGTCTCGCTTGGCCGCTGCGCGTGAGCGGAACCGTTCCGTTCCGCGGCCCGTTGCCTTCCATTCGGATGGCTCGTTTATTTTTCTGCATTGTGTAGTTTTTTTTTTCTGTACAATTATTCAAAATGTATGCGATGGAAATTAGCGGATTCGTCCCTGAATGTAGTGCTCATGTTTAATGTTTTAAATGTGCTTCAGTGCGATCTACTTGGAGTAATGGTAGACTTCTTTGCTTAAAGACTCCAAAGGAATTCTTTTGTTGTCACCACAATGCTCGAATACTCGTTAGAATGTCAAAAACTTAAAAATTCATCTTCGGTACGCTACTTGTAGTAATAATGTATTTGAAAATTGAATCGGTTTCATAGGTTATGTTTTTCCCCAAAAACAAAAATAGGTGAAATAAAAAATCTTTTTTGAGGCGACATGCGTAAAGCGGTACTAAAGAGGGAAAAACAAAATTTTAATCATTACTTGAAAATTATCAGTACCTACCAAAAGGTGCCAAAGTTTTTTTTTTTTTTCAAACCATTCCATTTAAAATTATGAAATGCATCATGATTATAAGACGTATTCGATGATTCTCTGGCCTGGAAATCTAGCGATCAGCAGCTGGCTACAGCAAATATTGTCACGTTAGGAGAGAAGGATAGATAGATCTCAGGGTTTGAGACAATATTCCTCATACCTCCATCATTATAATTTTTCCGGTTGGTCTTGCAGACGAGACTTATTTCCTCTAATAAGTCATCAACGATATTAGTTATCATTACAAATAATCTTTAGTACCGGTCGAGCGGTCATAATAACGTATAGTATAAATACATTAGAAAGCCTGTGAATGCCGTGTGACGGCGTCGCTTGGCCGACGGAGCGCACCCGCCCGCCCGCCGTCTTGCGTCCATGGAACCGACACGCCACTGACCGAGAGCGGCGGCCGAGCGTGACAAGGCAGATCAACAGAATTGTACGTTCTGTCTGACTGCACTATCATCATCATCAGATGGTCTTAACCTATGAAGTTGCCGTTTTGTATGAAATAAGTTAAAGTAATTTTTTTTTTCAAACATCTTTATGTTATTCAAAGTAATCACCCGTGCAATCGATGCATCTTTACCAACGCGGTGGCAGTTTTTTGATGCCTTTCTTGTAAACATTAACTGGACGGGAGGCAACAAACTCTTCAAAGGCATATTGTGTACTGTCTCTCGGGAATTGATTTTTTTCCCCGTTAAAAAGTTGTCCAAATTTTGAAAAAGTAATAATCGGTAGGTGCAAGGTCTGGTGAGTATAGCGGATGAGGGAGAACTTCCAACCCCAACTCTAGCAGGTTGGAGACTGTTGTGCAGTATGGGGTCGCGCGTTGTCGTGAACGAGCAGCAGGGACGTGCAGACATGCGAGCTTCTCCATCATTGTCTTCAATTTACAGTTCACATATGCAGTAATGCTCATGCCATTTTATAAAAAGCTGTGATGAATCACACCGGCAGTAGACCACCAAACAGTGACCATCGCCTTTTTAGGGGTAACTTTTCGTTTAACACATTGCTTTGATGCTGAACCAGAATCTAACCAACTTGCTGAGCGCTTTCGATTGTCGAACAGAATCTATTTTTCATCACAGGTAACTATCCGGTTCATAATTCTTTCATTTCTGTACCTGTTGAGCAACGCGAAGCAGGTCTCGACGCGTACGTTGCGCTGGCGATCGTTAAGTTCGTGGGGGTACCCATCTATCAAGCTTTTTTACTTTGCTAATTTGTGGCAAATGGTCCAATATTGTTTTGATGCTAACATCAAAATCTTCTGCTGTTAGTTTAGCTGTAGTTTGAGTATCATCAGTTTCTACAATCGCCTTCAATTCATCGTTGTTGATCAAAGTGTCCGGACGACCACGAGGTTATTCAAGTCATAATTTCCAGAACAGAAGCGGGCAAACCAATAACGGATTGTGCGTTCGTTTGTTAAGTTCTCTCTGTAAACGTTGTTGATGTTACGTGCCGTTTGTGCCGCATTAGTGCCACGACGGAACTCATATTCCATAATTACACGATTTTTTAAAGCGTCCATTATGACGAAAAATTTTCAAATGTAAAGAAAACCCAACGCTAATCAATAAACAAATGCCTGACTTTATAAAAACTATGTCATGTTTTTAAAACAAATTTAATTTTAATTTAGAATCCACAGCCAATCAAAAAATTTTTATTCGTTAGAAATGGCCAGTTTCGAAGAACGGCAACTTCATAGGTTAAGACCTAATGTTAACCAAAAGTCTTCCATTGGACCCTATTCTAGTGTGGGAGACTGTTGGACCTTTGTTGGATACATTTAACGTTCTGTGAAGCTTTTGAACTGTTTCCGTATCACATAGGGCTTTTTGTCGAATCGGATCCAATGTGCAGGGGGCTCAGTGTCCACCTACATATTGGACCCAGTTCAATCCAAGGCTTTAGTAGGATGACAAAGCCAAGACAAACCAAGTGACTTGGCTTGACTTTATCATTCAGCTAAAGTCGAAAAGATGGGACCTACTCTTGATTTATATGTTTAAAAATAAAAAGAGCGTATTAATAAAATCAATATAAAAAATAAAACTACGCACAAATGCCTTTCACTTCGATTTTATGATTCCTATTCAATGGTTGAACAAATTTAAGAAAAAAAACATATATTTCCAAAATCATTTGTCGCAGACCTATCGTGTTCTACTTACTATGATTCTACCTGCTCTCACTACTGTTCCATCACACAACTCGAAACTTGCCATGTCATTTATTTTGAACATTGATTTCGTATCCCACAGTAACCTTCGACCAGGATAAACAGTAGCCTATGATACTCTCTGTCCCTTCAACTATCTTCTTACAAAAAATCACGTCTTTCGTTGCTCCGTTACGAGTTAAAGTCCAATCCTTTGACGGATTTCTTTTTTGCGAATCCTCCCGCGGAGATCCGACATGCGATAGAAACTCCAAGCATAGTTCATTTATAAGTTAGAAAATAAAACCCTTTCTACGGATAAGACCATTTTCACTCAGTATTATTCCGAGCACTGTCTGCCGTTATTGATTATTACGTACCTACTGTGATTGCTCCGCCTACTACGTGCCTACAAAATGAAAATAAAGAAGATTTCTCCACTGTTGGAAATAGCAACATTGAAGGTGTTATGGAGTCTTAAATGAATTATTATTATAGTTATGGTAGACAAATAATTGTAATATTGTATTTATTGGAATTGATAAATAATTCATTTAATATATAATCAAATGTTAAATGAATTATTTATGTCGAATTATTTTTTAATATTATTGCAAATAAAAGTTAGATCAGTACAATTCTTTAAAACGATTATAGCTCATAACTCATAACCTAAAGAAAAGAAATACATAATGTAAAAATGGATAGGATTTTTAATATACATTATGTAGTTGTAGGTATACATATATATATGTCAAAGGGATATTTTGAGGACATTTTTTTTCTGGGGTGAAAAACACCCTGCTGACTCATAACAATGGAACCCATTTTGATTTTTTGCATATATTCTTACAATTCGAAAGTTATAGAGCAATCCTAGATATAATGGATATTTTGAAGACAGTACGATATAACGGTTACTTTGAGGACATGTTATATATATATATATATATCGCGCTGATGCCTATAATACAGGGTATCCTAGTTTAGGCTTCAGCGATCTGTCCAATTTTATAAAATGTTTATGATTAACTATACATCTGAATTGTACATGTTAGCTTAAGTTTCTTTTTTGGAAATAAATTATTATTGTTATTAAACAAACACAAAATTATTTTTTACAATGCATATGCTCAGAGAGTATCACTTTCTGTGCCTTAGGCCTAAGCTTAGTTACAGGAACATTGAAGCTCTTTTCAAGCGACCTTTGCCCAAAAAATAACTTGCGCGCGCAAGTGGCTCTGATTGGTCGAAATGACGCCATCTCAAAAACACATCAATTTCATTTTTATTTCTGTTCGCTCACGTAAAATTCAAAATAAAAAACAATCCGAATTAATGTAAGCGCATAAACCCCGCCAGTGCAACAAATACATTTACTTAAAAAATAGCCGAATTGATCGCAACGACAATAATGGGCATTGTTCAAAGTTTAGCAAGTTGTTTGTCATGATGCATTTAGCAACATGACAAATAGGATTTTTATTTTTTTTTCTCACTTATTTTTTTATAATAAACTAGCGACCCGCCCCGGCTTCGCACGGGTAACAGAGCATATAAGCCGTAATGTTTTTTCTGTCGTAGTGACATATCAGCTTCTTGCGTCGAACATATGGATTGGATTTAATTACGTTTAAATGTGACGCAAGTTCATCCTATTTGGAGTATTTTTAAAGTATTTCATTTCCAATTCCAAATATTTGAAATAGTAAAGAATAAATGCATGTAACCTAACCTAACTACGCGTGTCGCGTCATCCCGTATGGCCGCCCAGCTGGTCGCCCGATATTTATATTTCGCGATAGCTCCTAAGGTATTAATTTAAATTGTACAGTATAAAGGGCAATCATAATGTGCATAAAATACTGAAGGTAAGTAAATTGCTTTCCAATTACCTCATCATATGACACCATTTTTTTAAACATAAAAATAGGTATAGGAAGCTATCCATAAAAGATGGACATATGCCATCGCTGACTTTTCTTTAGTCCTATATAAGATACACAATTCCTTCATACATTATTTTGCTATATCTTAAAAGGATTAGGCAGCGTTTTCGATGAAAGATCCCAGCCGGCTTGATTTTTTTCCGACTTCTTCAACAATAATCGTCATATTTCAACAAATTTGCACAAAACATTAATAAATTATACAAGTAAACCTTCCTGTTGAATTACTCTGTCCATTGGTGTCAACAATATGCCAATCCGTTTGGTAGTTTTTGAGTTTATCGCGTTCAGACACACAGACAGACGCGGCGGGGGACTTTATTTTATAATATGTAGTGACTATTTGGTATCCAACATTCGGTCACATAATAGTAATAAAATGGCTGAATAGGTCGGGTACCGGATAGCAATCAGTTATCCGTTGCAACTCTAGTTTTTAATGTGTCATTTTACGTACTTAAGAATATTGATTATTGAATATTGACGGACCGGTTGGCCGAGTGGTTCTAGACCCTAACTGCGGAGCCGAGGGTCGCGGGTTCGATTCCCGCCCTGGACAAATATTTGTGTGCATGAACATGTCTATTTGTTGTATGTCTGGGTGTAAAAATATCTATATATGTATATATATAATATTTAAAAAAAAAGTATGTATTTAAGTTGACTAGTACCCCATAATACAAGCATATAAATATTATTAATATTTGCTTACTTTGGGACTAGATGGCGTTGTGTGGGATGTCCCAGATATTATCTATGCTGAATTTCCATCAAATCAGTTTTTTCATTGAAGTGTGAAAGATTAAGGCCCGGTTCTCATTAGAATTTGCGGAAGAGAAGAGACCCTACGCGGCGGTACCCAAATTAAAAAGAATGAAACCAATAACGTTGTAAATTATTGCATTTTAAATGGGGTTTTATTTAATAAATGTTTAATTTGGAGTTAAAACGAGAAAGAAAAACTATTAGTTGCTACTAATTTTGTTGCGGATGTAATGATGTTATTTATTTTTACCCAAAATAATGATATGTAGGTTACAGTCAAAATAACGAAAAAATCATTTTTATATAAAAATTATCAATCTTGAAATTCCCGTTTTCTCATGTTTAGCGTTTATTCTTCGCTTCTCCGTGATATATAAACACATATTTTCTTCATATGTGTAATATCGAAAACAAACGAAACCCTTTGAAGTCGAGGCGTAACTGAAACAAAGAGAACGGGGCCAAAACCAATAAACAGGAAATATATCAACAGGAATCCCATTGATTATGTTACCATTAAACCAATGTAGTATATTATGAGTAAAAATATTATATTATTTTCCCAGTTTTATTACGTTATTTATATAAATATACCCACAACAATATTCACAATTGGTATAACGTAGGTGCAATCCAGTGAATTATTTCGCCGATCACGATTTACTCTAGCGAACATCTGCTCGTTCGTGCTCGTCCTTCGGCTTTACGCTCCCCGAATACCATAAACGTAGTCGGATAGGGCCGCACTCTGACATCAAATATTGATTAAATTTATTTATGAAAGTTTTTGTTGATGGAAAAGCTTCTTAATGAGGACTATATATTGTGTTGTTACATTTAGCTGAAATATCTACCAAAACTAATATCAGTGAAATATAATTTCAAATTCGTCAATAAATAACAGAGAATCTAACTTTTAAACTAAGCACATTTTAGCAAGTACTAACTCGCATATGACGTCATCTCTAGTACTGGAGTGAAGTCGTGTTGCGCTGGATGTACAGATGACATCAAGTGACTCAATCGTATACAATGAAAATTATAACTTTGTTTTTAAAATATTTTAATATTTATTTCGTGGTTTGTTTAATTTTGCTTTAATTTTCATTTTCATTAAAAGAATTGTCATGAAAGTTTGAAGATAGAAATGACAACTTGATCTTTATTCTAGTCCTTATATGTCCATTATGCATTGAAATTAGAATAACATGTTACGATTTCCAACATTACTTTTAAACTACTCAGTTCCCACCGATTTATTTTCTATTTTACTGTCAATTTTCGCGTTCCGGATAGTTTTGCAACGGATCCCGCGAGTAATTGTTTACATCAAAATTTGTGTTCTCAACGATTAGTATTGTACTGCTAAAAAGCTGGCCCCTTGTAAACTGCGGCCGTGCGTCAGAGCACGCTAATTACTTTGGCACGGAGAAGGTAACGCGCGCAACGATTGCTCCCACTATTCTCATCATTGTGTGATGACAATAGAGCGACTACGTTTCGTAATAGACCGCGATGAACGCGTTACGTTAATGCAAGCTAATTTTTAGGGTCCGGATCAATCGTTAAAGTGATTTTTTTCTATAGTTACTCATGACATAATGTGTAAATTCTTAAAATATAATTTAAAAAACAGTATAAATTTTATTATTTTTCTATGCGTTAGATGAAGTAATGTATAGGAATAGTGATTATGTATAATGTGCAATTAAAACACGGGATTACCTTGTGCAATGTTTTGAATACTATCTATATAAAATTAAATTCAAAGTAATCGTGGAATGGCAGAACGTGCAGAACGCATTTTCTACATTTATAAACAAATATTGTTAGTATATGTCATATTAAAAATTATTTAAAAGAAAAATCGTCGTGTTTGTTGTATTAATTGTAGCGTAAATCTTATTTTTGCCATTTTCGTTTAGGTTTCCCTGCATGCCTACTTACATATTTTAAAAGTAATGAGTAGGATTTCAAATGCTTCGTTTACTTTGAACCAGGTTATAATAACAACGCACGTTATTCTTTAATAAAAAAAAAATATATTGAATGTAGATCATAATACAGCCAGTACAAATAGTCTGAATGAACAGTAACATTTTCTAATTAAAACTATTTTTAACTCGTTAGACAAACAAAAATACATAAAGACGTGAAACCTACACAGACATTGTAGATAGGCAGACTGATAAATATAATATCTTTTGTCTTTTTTGACGTGTATTATGTTGTTGGGTGTATAAAAAGATACACATTGTTTTTAACCGAGACGTTCTATTTTCATGCTTTTTAATTATGATGTGAATGTCGGATGTACAATATAAATTCGACACCATCGTTTCTTATAATGTCATTATTATTGTTACGAACACGCAAAGCAATTGGCGTCAACCAGTAAAGCCACTCAAAGAACAAAAACAACACGAAACCCCCTACTCAAAACTAGATGACGTTAGAGGAACTACTATAGAAGAATAGTCTCGAAAACCGAGTACATGCGTGAGACTTTCCAGAATCATCCAACCCGGTCGATCGCGTTCACGTGAGTCGGGTACGTTCTAGAATGGTCTCGAGGCTCGTCTCGGCCCATATAAATAGCCGCAGGGAGGCGAGCCAAGCAGTTCAGTTTTAAGCTACGTTCGAGGTGACTTCGAAGTGAAAACTAGTGATCAAGAGTGATACAAGTGAAATCTACGATTTGTCTACGACCTAGGACATGGTTAGTGCTTAGTGTTTGAACCTAGTGCTTTGTGTTGGACCTAGTATTAGTGAATAAAGTCTTCAAAAGAGTCAGCAGGTCTTTCTCTCCAAATCCTTCCAACCCTAACACGTAACATTATTAATATGCATTCTGTTATTTTATGGTGCATACGTTATTGGGTGTAAAGTATCGAATATTTTGGGTTATGAAAGTTACATTGTTATAAAATAACTACTGTCCACGGCCTATGTCTCGTGGCCTGTTGAATTTAGGTACCCTATTTAATTTTCCGTTCCCTCCCTGTTTCTATGATCAATTATCATGACGTCTTTTCTGTGTTTAAAGTTATCTCCCTGCCAAATATCGTCAAACGTACCAAACAAAGTTACTTTCGTAATTACATGTGTATTGTGGCTTTGAAACAAATATTATTAGCGTATATTAAGTACGCCAGCTATCTTTCAACATTTCCGCCGTGAAAAGTAGTTTATGTTTTAGCTTATTAGCTATCTCCCTGCCAAATTTTATCAAGATCGGTTCAGCGACTCGGACGAAAAAAGGTAACAAACATATATGCATTTCCGTGGTAAAAACAAATTATTTCTATACCAACTTTTATTAAAATCTGTCAAGTAGTCTTAGAATAAAAGCCGAATAAAAATTTTATGGTGTCCTGTGATTATAAAATACAACCGCTAATGATCACCGGCCTATTATAAAGCAATTTAAAAAAGCTGCATCTCGATACCTCTTAGGTCATTGCGTCATACGCAATTTCATTTATAAAGTACGAAATTTTCTATACGTGACTGTACATTCATACCAGAATACCAGAACCGTTAAAGAGATGGAACGCGAAGATGCAATTATAAAATTACGTTTCGCAAGACCCGTGTATTTTTTCTGGGATTAAAAGTAAAATCTATCATCTTCGGCCTATAAACTATGTCTATGCGAAATATCGCATTCATATGTTGCAACGTTACGTTGCTACGATGATGCGTAAAAGAAAAACAAACACACTTTCGCTAATATGGTATTAGTAGGGATGTAAATTTAATAGGGTTGTAGATAGTAGATTTAATCGCTTACCGATCCGTAACGGGAACTAGGCTTCGAATTAAACTCAGCATCTATTTCAGGCGTCGTTGTTTGGGTGTGAGTATTGTGAGTGTGTGCTAATTTAATTGGAACTGTTATTAGCATAACAAATTCGTCACAGTATTATTTGTAAATTAGCTACAATTTAGTACGTAATATAAACAACTCCAATAAGCACGGGCATAAAGTGACGAGTTATCGACCAAGTCAACAATCGCCGAACGAATTTGACAAAGTTCACTCGGGCTTATTGCAATAATATTTGATTAAGCTCGCTCAGGGACATTGATTTTAAAGCATCGCCCCAAGGCACACGCGTGAAATCAAGTTGGAATGTTTTCTTTATGACAGCTTTCCGATTTATGTCATAGATTAAACATGTACTTATCCATAGGCATTTCACTGCACGTCTATGCAATGTGTTTGTTTATACTACTAAGGAAATAGGTTTATTTTGGAAAAAAGGAAACGTCCAATGTATTGTCATCCGAAGGTATTTAAATACAAATACACTCCATACTCATCGGAAGACATTGATAGCATTATATTTTTATTTATGTAATGATATTTCTTCGAGTTCGTTTCTGTACAGAGCACGCTTGTATAAGTGGGTAGTACAATGACGTAGAGTCCCGACACCGCCCGAATGCCGACGAGTGCCTCCGACGCGCGCCGAATAGAAATTCGCACTGCTGAAATCGCGAGTCGCATTTTAAATGGGCCTCGGCAGATTCTCGAATAAACAGCTATAGAGGTTTTCCTTTATCGCATACTAGTTTCAGTATAAGCATTACCATGATAATGTTTGTATTATCCCAATCGACTTAAATGTTATTGTGAGCAGCCGGTATTTCTTGACAGAGTGGATGCTAGACAAAGTGCTAGACATCCTATATACAATGGCAGTTTCGCTCTTGTCAACTTAGTATCAAAGTTTTTGTATCAAAATTTGAATTACAGCTACTGAGCATAAATAAATAATGACGTGTTTCAGGGTTTTTGGATTTCCACATTTTAAAGGGCATAAAAATTTCAACTCGACTGACCGATTCGCATTTCAGTCGAATTTCAGCAACCGTACAAAGCCGGTGTCGTAAATGAAGAAGTAAAATGAATCATATTTTTGAAATTCATATCTCCTATTCGACCTTTCTGGGGCCAAGTATGCGTAACTACAAAATGAACTTTAGTCATTATGTGTTTAAAAATTAATTAAAGTTAGCATACATTTAGAAAATGTTGCGTGAAAGTACCTCTTCAAAATGCATTTTATGGGTTTTTCTCAAAATCCGTCAAACATTATCAGCTGGATGATATATATCATACAGAGTTTGTTATGCTCTAAATATTATGTGTTTTAATTTTTAATAAATCGCTTGCACTGTGTTGCAGTTATTTTTTTTATATTTTGGGGCTTGCGTTATTTAATTTCGAGCAGCGCTATATTTTTTTTCTTTGTCGCGCGCATTGCATTACCGCAAACTCTATTGCAGTCGCTAGTGCCGCCCTCATTCCCTACTGAGAGGTCAGAGTTAATCCACGTCTCTTTGGTAAACGGTTGTTCACGTAAAATTATTTGTGTGAAATTTAATAACTCTATTAATATTTAATATTATGGGAAATAAAGCCAATAAAATAAAAAAAATTAAAAAATCTAAAGCATCTAAAACAAGTGCTATACGTATGAACAGATTACTAAGGTCCGTATATAAACGTATCTATGTGATATAAATTAATAATTTGTTGATATGAAACTCGTATTAAATGTATTTTATTTTTATTTATAGTAAGAGAAGAGAGCTACAAAATAATAAAACCATACCAGAGAAAATGGGTTTTGAAAGGTAAACTATATAATCAATAAAGAATATATTATATTTAGAATAAGCGATTTCGGAAACTAGGTATGTAAGTAGGTAGAATACCAGTTCGAGTAGTAAAACTGTATAAAAATTAATACTAAATAAGAAAAACATTGGGATCACATACATCAAGTAAGTATCGTATAATTTTCGAAATAAAATAATACAAAGTCTAAATTAGTAACTAAATATTAATTACGCTATTCAGTGTTGCCGCATATACAAAAATTAAGTTCCTGTGGCTGAGATTATTATATGTGAATTTAATGTATTTTCTTATATAACCTAATTATTACTAATTTTGTATAAAATTCTAATTTAAAAATTACCTAAACTAAGCTAGTTATTAGGGACCATCTATAAAGTACGTCACACGTTAGAGTGGGGGGGGGGGGGGGGGCGAAGGAGTGTGACATTGTGTGACAAAGGTGGGAGAGGTTCTAACTTTCATGACGTTACATTTCAAAATCTTATACATGTAAATCTAAGTGTAGAAATTCCTAATTTGAACTATTAACGAAAAACCTAAAAATATATCCAACTCTATCTGTATGAATAAAATATTAAATTGTTTTGTTGGCGTCCTTCTGACAAATGTCTTTACTAGCAGTCGTACCCGGCTTCGTCCGGGTGGACTACGGAGACGTTCCTCTTCCCCTTCCACGCATACTTTATTGCATCCATGCTAAGCCGGGGTGGGTCGCTATAAAAATTTCTTTAGCTGCTTGGGGCACTTTTTGGTAGGGGAAAACCTCATGGGTTCGCGTCACGACAGCATCACATCACCGTCATGACAGAGTACTAAATAAAATATACTAATATTTTTAAGATGAAAAATAAATAACACAAAATTATTTTAAATCTTCGTATTTATTTTGGCGTTTGAAAATTTTATGTTATTTATTTTCTATTATTTTAATCTCGCATTTTAAATCGCCGGCCTATGGTGTTGGTGCTCAAACTTGATGTTTTGACGAGATCTATGTGACCAAGGTACCAAATTTTTAAAAACTTATATTTTCTAAACCATCAATCACAGACCTATCGTTGGTACTCAAACTTGATGTTTTGACGAGATCTATGTGACCACGTGACCAAATTTTTAAAAGCTTATATTTTCGAAACCACCAACCGCAGACCTATCGTGTTGGTACTCAAACTTGATATTTCGACGAGATTTATGTGACCACGTGACCAAATTTTTAAAAGCTTATATTTTCGAAACCAACAATTGCAGACCTATCGTGGTGGTACTCAAACTTGATGTTTTGGAGAGATCTCGTGACCAAATTTTTAAAAGCTTATATTTTCGAAACTATAAATCGCAGACCTATCGTGTTGGTATTCAAACTTGATGTTTTGACGAGTTCTAAGTTTTCACTTCTATCGCCAGTCCCTATAACTGCCAACCAGTTTTTTGTTCTGTTAATTTTTTCAAATGTTTGATTCAATGTTGATTATATTAAAAAATAATAGAAATGGAAATAAAACTAATTTCGAAATTGCTGTTTTAATCTATTATTTTCTAGATGTAAAATTGAAAAATGTGTGACGTTACACTAGGGAGGAGGGTCTCACAAATGTGACCAAAATCAAAAAGTTTTTATTCAATATAAGATTTTTAAATTTACTTATTGAACGTCAAAATGAATTGATTAGGTGATTAGGTACCGGTTCCAAAATTAGAAGGAGAAGAACCGGCAAAAACTCCTCCCTGTTTATTTTATTTAAATATATATTTTTCTTAGTTAGTTAATTTTTTTTTTATATGCCTACAACTATTACAATGATGTCCATGCGTACTTATCATTTAAATACTCGCTAATAGAATACTGTGACCAACTGTGACAAGGATGTGGGAGGGGTCAAAAAATCACGAAATTAATGTGACGTATTTTATGGTTGACCCCTTGCCTAGTTCTATATTATTTTCGGTTTATCTTTGTAATATACCACTCACAATTCTCAAATCTCGAATTTGCGGTGCAAAAGTTCGAGGTGTATTAAATTTTATTCCAAATGCGCCTAGTTCGCGCCACGCACCGGTATGAATGGAGCGGGAAGGTATTGCCCCGTCTACTGCGGGGCATGATAGCGAAATTCTAAATTCTAGCTGGCTTATGACATACTCCTGTCGAAACCTTCATTGGTCGACACCACGTTAAAAATATTTCACCAACATGTAAGTGATTTCGCAAACACTTTGTAGATACGAAACCGGTTTTTCACGTGGTAAACGCATAAACGTCGTTAATACCATGTTTGTTTTACAATTTCACACGTACTCTGCCGTTTCGGAACGCTCCCAGCATAATCGTGTCGCAATGCTGAGTATATTTGGAGCTGGATTTTGACCGATTGGTCGAGTGGTTAGAGACCCTAGCTGCAGTACCGAACGTGACGGGTTCGATTCCCTCCCGCGACAAATATTTGTGTATATGAACATGTGCATTTGTTCCGTGCCTATGTATATATTATAATATTATTTATACCTACTATTGTATAAATATGATTTGAATGGTACAAGGCATTGCAGGCGGGGGCTTGATCATGTTCATTTCGGCTACTGGCCACTAACAACAAGCCAAAGATTTTCTATAAATTCAAAATATCAACAAAACTCTGTTTTAGAAATACTTTAAAAATTAATGAAGTTTTGCATGTTTATAGAATAAGCAGAATTGATGTTTCATTTGTCGTTGAAAACTCCATTTTTTTAAACTAAAGTTTCAATTTAACCAATACTACTTGTGTTGTGAGATGCATCACTTTATGCAGTTTTTGGTAATTAATGTAGTACTGTGGCCATACATTTTGAGTGTTTGTATTATTTGTAATTAAGTATTGTGTAATTTGTGATAATAATTACATCAAAACTACCATTAAATAATCACCACAAGTTTAATTGAAAATAAAAAACAAACCATTTGAAAGACAAGAATTATGAAATTATAAATGCACTTCAAAAAAACATTCTGTGCAAAAGCTTGGCTTTCCAACGCAGCTTTTATAGTCATCCAAAGTGGCAACTCTGTTCTTCTTTTCTCTGCAGCCTTTACATTCTTTTCTAACTACTTCCGTGATAGTTCTAGTCTTGTTACCCTCTTTTTTTGCCGCGTCTTTACGTTTTCAATTTTGGTTAAAATATGTTTAGTTCACATTTTCTCAGCTATTTGTGGTGATTTTGGTAATAATTTCTCCAAAATATGTAAAGGAAAATCATAAAGATTCATTTTGCTATTCGTACTAAAGTTATTATATAAATGGAACGCATTACTTAGACTCACCTGCAGTAATATCTTTTTATACCATCGCATGGTTTTTTTTTCACAAGGGTAATACGAAAGCATTTGATCTTGCAAATCAACACCAGACATAAACTTGTTGTAATGCATAATTGCTGATGGTTTTACGAGAATTGTACCTCTTTTGTTGGTGACTTCAATAATGACGTGTTTCAGGGTTTTTGGATTTGCACATTTTAAGGGTGGGAAACGGGAGGTGAAAAGTATGGGAGTATCGGTTTTCTTAAAGGAGTGGGGAGAATGAAGATTGAAAGTTTGAATGGGTGTACCCAATATTAGTTTCAGCAAAAAGTACGTATAAACCGTTTCGAATGTTAATACCTAAAACAGAAATGTGTAGTCTACGCAAGCGAAGCTGCGGGCGGTTGCTAGTTAGCTATATGCCGCCTATCAATGCTTCTTACTTTAAAGTGAAAATTTTATTTTTAACTTTGTAGTTTATGTTCTTCAAGTCGGTTTTTTTGTAAAGTTTATTTTATTTTTTAATTTTTAGTTATAGGTACGCAATTGTAACTTATCTATACTAATATTATAAAGCTGAAGAGTTTGTTTGTTTGTGTTAAAATAAACAATGTTATACATGTACCCTTCACTGTATATGTACTACTGTTTTGTACTGGCAACATTTGTTTTGTGTGAAGGTGTGACGGCTGTTTTCTCTCTCTCTCGTGTGTGCGTGTGATGGTAACGTGATAAAACATGTGCTCATTGAAATTAAATAATTACCTACCATAATTACAGTTTATAATTATATTTACAAGAGTTTGAACGCGCAAATTTCAGGAACTACTAGTTCGAATTGAAAAATTCTGTTTGTGTTGGATAGTCCATTCATTGAGGAAACCTATAGGCTATACTTTTTGTTTGTTTGAACGCGCTAATCTCAGGAACTACTGGTTCGAATTGATTTTTTTTTTTGTGTTGGGTAGTCTATTTATCGAGGAAGGCTATAAGCTATTATTATATCACGCTACAACCAATAAAAGCTGAGCATCAATGAAAAATGTTGCAAAAGCGGGAAAAATTATTCCTTTTGAGCGCTTCTGTTGCGTGCGCTGCGTAAACGGTGGATGTTAAGCAACAATCATGTATTACGGAATTTTTCCCCTTTAAAAGTTCTACCCGAAATTCCGCGTCAGCATATGTGTACCTTTTAAGGTTGATTTACTATAACCTTTTTTATGGCAATCAAATTGGTTCTAACATAATGCACTATTTGCGGAGATGTTTTTTAAACATGACATTAATCCTTATCAAATTAAATACGTTAGTTATTTTAAGCATTTTATGAATATTATAATCGCCCTTTACACAATGCAATTTACATTGATATTTTAGCAGTTATCGAAATATTAAAACTACAGCGCGACAAAATAAATTAGCTGTCTGCCTTTGTTCGTTATCTTCTTACTTCTAAACCACGCAATGGACTTTGATACGGTTTTCAGTAATAGAAAGAGCTATAAGCGAGGAAGGTTTTTGGATGTTAACGATGATATGAGTAATGATACTATATGGTTGGACTAGCGACCCACCCCGACTTCGCACGGGTGCAATGTACTATATGCGTGGAATGGGAAGAGGAACGTTTCTGTAGTCCACCCGGACGAAGCCGGGTATGACCGCTAGTTTAGCATAAATGGGGTTTCTAAACGCGCTACTCAAATGAGCCAGTGCCGTTTAGAGAAAACTGTCAACAAATCGCAGCGTATTATCCCTAGCTCCTAACCGTCTAGGAGTATTGTAGCTTTCCTCGTCAGCCTGAAATGATGACTTCCAGACGCAAACATCTGAAAAATTAAATGAATTCGGTTATAATGCAAATTTAAGACTTATATGGTTTTCTCATGTATGCCACGTCAATGAAAATGAAATGGGACCACTCGGGAAGCACCAGCTTTCAAATAAAAAAAGAATCATCACAATCCGTTTACCTAGTCAAAAGTTCTGAGGTAACAAACATTTAAAAAATACAGTCGAATTGAGAACCTCCTCCTTTTTTTGAAGTCGGATAAAAATAGGTAATTTTGTAGTTATTTCACATAATTTTTTTGGTATTCATAAATTTAAATATGCTTTTTTGTGCCATCTGACTGCTCGACTGTAAGTAGCAATAAATATATAACAAATACGGAACTCTCACGACACGGGTCCGACTCGCACTTGGCCTATTTTTTATTATTTCCACCATACACTAAGTTGCTAATATTTTAGAAAATATCAAACAAATTTCTATCTAAGCTAATTAATCAGATTTTAAGCAATCATTTATATAATATCCTAAACTCTAATTAAATAACTTCTGGAGAAACGAAAACTGTATAAAAATTGATGGCAGACACACAGACGGTACTTTTAGAGATAAAATTACATGAAGTGAGATCATCACATGCAAACTAAAAAAATACATAAGAGAACCCCTTTGAAACCCTCGAAACTTGACGGGTGACCTCGCAGGCAGCTGTCGACGCATACGAAACATCTGCCAGTCACGTCACCGCCCGATTCAATCACAGAGCGAGCGGTTTAAGGTTTCTGTCATGAACACTACTTGGCGTACCTAGGTGAACAAGTTCAGCTATGGTTCTGCTATAATCACTTATTAAATCTATAGTCTATACTGTTTATAAGCTGAAGAATTTCTGGTTCGAACGGGCTAATCTCTAAAATTATCAGTCGGGTTTGAATTTTTTTTTTTAATTTGATAGCTTAAATCTAACGGAAGGTTATAGACTATATGCATATATAAAATCGTACTGTCTGTCTGTTTGTCTATTCGAGCTAATCTCCAAAACGGCTGAACAGATTTTTTTAAATGAAACTTCACAGATACGAAAACGAGGTGGTCAAAAGTGACATAGGTATGCTACTTTTTGTCCGTCTGTCTGTCTGTACGTGTATCTGTTGTCTATAATGACGTGTTTCAGGGTTTTTGAATTTCCACATTTTAAGGGTGCCAAATGGGAGGTGAACATTTATATGGTAGTATATCGATTTTTATGAAAGAGTGGGGAATAAGGAGTGGGCAATGAAGTTTGAAAGTTTGGATAGGTGTAACCAATATTGGTTCATGCAAAAAGTACGTATAAACCATCTCGAACGTTAATAGTACCTATAATAGTAATGTATAGTCTGTACCTGCGGAAGCACGCTTATAGCGTTGTTTTCCGATTCGCCATAAAGGTTTGAGGCGAACAATACCTACATAACTATCACTGACTCCGTGTCTCGTAGAGCACGTTAAGCAGTCGGTCCCGGCTGCTGTCAATAGATGGCAGTCGTTACAATCCACCAATCCGCACAGGAGCAGCGTGGTGGATTTAAGCTGCAAGCCCCCTCACGCTGGGGGGAGGCCTAAGCCTGTATAGAGGAGTATAATGGGCTGATGGAATGGTATGCGCCCATACTTACAGCCATGGTGGCAACCAATCTATACTTAGTTTATCATTACAGAAAATTTTATACATGTAAAGCATAGCATGACGTTATTATGAAGGTTTTGCTTTTCTTATTAGCTACCTACAGAATCTTATAAAACTTTTTATTTAGAAAATCGAAACATGCAGCTGTTTTCATTCAAAATGGAAGAGACAAAATGTTTTAAATGATAAAAACTATTGGAGCATGAAGATGCTAAATAATAAATTGTGATCATGACAGACTATTTGAAAATTTGTTTGTAAACAGGCGAAGCCGCGAGTAGTGTAAAACCGCCAAAATGCGTGTCGAGCACGCATAAACTTTAAAGGTTACGTAGCATGTACACAAGCATTAATGGTCTTACAATTACCAATCACAAAAAACGCCGAGCAAACACGTGTCTTATATGGGGTCTTGAATTTTTAACTTCATTTTCTTTTTATTATTTTTGTTATAGTCAGAGGCCTTAGTAGTACATACAAACTCTGTGAAAATTTCAAGTGTTTACGTATTATCGTTCAGACGATACAGTCCTGTAACAGACGGTTGATGGACGAACAATGGTACCTTTTTAATAGAGTTCCCGTTGTTGGTACCCTTTGGGTACGGAACTCTAAAAACACAGCATTGAAATCGATCCAGCAGTTTTTGAAGATAATAGTAACAGACACAAACACACACAATTTATTACCCCATATAAGAAGTTTTCTTTAATTATGTATCGTTTTTGGATTTGATATTTAAGAATGTAAAGAATGACTGCTCTGGTGCGAGATGCTCGTCGTGATTTCATCGCCCTGTCGTCAAAAGACGAATGGCGGGGTATGACGTAATGTAATTGGCGTATCGTCAGCGAGTTGCCGGCCCAGTGTTACTCATGTGCCAGTCTCGTGGCTACACATTGCCTCGCCGCCCGCGCCGGCGCCGCCGTCCCTCCGCACCACGCCGCGCCGCCCCGGCAAGTAGGCTACGTCGGCGAAACACACATGCAAACACTACGGTCAGACAACGTATCCACAGTTTAACGTGTCGCTAGGCAGTAGACTGAGATCCTACCGCGTAAAACCTTACGTCATAGGTTATCAATACTAAATCATTTTTATGAAAGAGTAATTACAAATGGTTTGGGGCATAACCGGATGAAACTTATAACTTGATCCAAAGTCAGACCCTCAAGGCTGATGGTTTTCACAACTGTGACACGCCTCTATTCACATGAAAAAGTTTCATGTTGGTAGGTGACAATGTAACATTGATAACCCTAAGTTTGGTCTGAACTCAGAACTTCCAGCACATGTGTAAAGAAATGGAATATAAACCAAAAACTTCATACAATCGCCCTATAATCGGTACACTCACAAAACCGCGTGGCGCCTGTGTACATTAGAGCACTGGCTTTAAACCGGCTTTGCCAGTCAGTAGCGTGCGATGGGTCCAGAGCATGGTTACGCCAACACGACATTATTATCATCAGCCCGTGTCTCTCCACTGCAGGATATAGGCCTCTCCCAAGGCTCGCCACCACACACGGTCCTCCGCCTTCCGCATCCAATTACCCCCGGTATGGTGCTTCAGGTCATCAGTCCACCTGGCCGGGGGGCCTCCAACGCTTCGCTTCCCAATACGTGGCCTCCACTCATGAACCCGTCTACCCCATCGGTTGTCGGTTCTACGGCAAATGTGACCGGCCCATTGCCACTTCAGCTTGCTAATCACTTCGGCTATGTCAACAACTTTAGTTCTTCGACGGATTTCAGTATTTCTGATTTTGTCTATCAAGGAAATACCGAGCATAGCCCGCTCCATAGCGCGCTGAGCGACTTTAAATTTGTGGACCAGTCCTGCCGTGAGAGTCCATGTTTCGGCACCGTATGTCATTGTAGGCAGGACGCATTGATTGAAGACCTTGATCTTCAGACATTGTGGTAGTGGCGACGAGAACAAACGACGGAGCTTCCCGAAAGCAGCCCAGCCCAGCTGAATTCTTCGGTCGGTCTCTTAGTTGAAGTTGTGTTGTGCAACACGACATATGGAGTTTCAATTTTCAAATGATTGTGGTGGAATATTCATAGCGCCGCCCGCGACGGCCGCCCGCGCCGTAATACCTACCACAAAATCATATTCTACCTACCTGTGGGGGCTTAAAAAAAGCCGTGTTGGTTTTAAAGGCTGTAACTGCTACTGGTAACATATGATTAAAAGACCATAAACAATAGGTTTTCGCTGTTGCAATGAAATTAAAATATATCTATAAAAACATTAAGTATTTGTTTATTAAATCAATGCGTCTTTTCGTTTTTAAAAACACGTCAATGATTTCATTATAAAATAAACCTGACCCAGACCTGAAATGTTGCGTAAATATGTGTGGTTCGTTTGTAAAAATCATTGTTTATAAAAGCTAATTGGTTTATAAAGCAAGAAATGTCTACTACCTACGTTCTGTATGATTTAAATTACCTAGTTATCTTGTTACTGTGCAATAACTGCGAAATACATTTCTTTCAGTCTATTGAAATCCTCCAAAATTTCCATTTCGGTATTTTACAGTTATACTTCACCTAATTCACAGTTACTTTAATACAACTATAAAACATAAAACTTGTTTTTTGTTGTTGAATGCTTTTAAAAACAATAATGAAGTTAGATACATTACATCAAACTTTCTCAGTTGATAATATTTGCAAACTTCACTTACTAACGCTTGGCTTAGAAGGCGTATGAAATTTCGATACATATCAATGTAATACGACAAAAACGTAAGTGGGATAGATGCCAATCATCACTATGTGTAAGAAAAAGACAAACATAAAAGACATCTAATTCTGACATTACGCATGAAACTTCGTCGGGTCGGTCGGACGAACTCAGTCGAGGTCACTCGGTCACGTGTCGATCGGTGTGGTGATAGGCGCGTAAAATAGCGCGGCCTTTGAAACTACAAGCTCGCGGGAAATTCAAATACTCTCACTTCTTCTCACTCTCATTTCTGCGTTTTACTTTATTGTTGTTGGAAAATTTTAGACATGCATGGCTTTTTGGCTTTCAAGAAAGCCCGCACCTGTTGCCAGTGGTCAAGCGATGCTTGTGTAAGTGTACCCATCGCATCGCAGTTATATGAAGTTTTGTCTCTGTTCCATTTATTTATTCCTATGGCTTCAGGTTGACGGCCCCCAAACAAATTTATGTTAACGGTATAATTGTGATTATCCCATGAAAATAGTTTGGTATGGATAACTTATGATGTAAGGTTTTCTGCGGTGGAATCCCAAACTACAACCCACCATCACGTGACTCTGTCCCGCAAAGCTTTATTATCACTCAACTGCGATAGAACGGGCGATATTATCGCAATGCGTTAGTGCACTGCGATTGCGATACATGTTCTTTGTGCATTTTGAATTAGGACGCATGTGATCTTATTCACACCACACCTGTGTTAATAATGCTAGTAGAACCAACGATATTCGGTATTTTATTTTATTTTATTGAATAGTAGTACCGTTTACATTTATGGATTTATCATCACACGAAGTTTTTAATTTGAACAGTAGCTATTGAAAATGACCGTAACTATCGAAAAACAGAGAATAAATACGCAGCTGTGTGGAAATAAACTCTTTGGTGGCAAATGGGTGGTAAGCGATAATAGCGAACGTTCCATCGCAGCTGTGTAGTAGAGCCCCAGCGCACCATTACGTTGCGCGTGTCGTTGTGTGCTGTCCTGTCACGGTACAGAGAAATTCAGTCGGAGTGCCGCGTTCGAGTAGCACATACATCAAATGAACGAGCACATATTTATACTAGAATATTATTTGTGGTATTATACTTTTATCTATGCTGTAGCTGCACGCTTAGTAATTTCTACGTACCTACGTTGTATTTTCTATGGTTTAGTGCGTTGATATTTTTTATAACAATGGTGAACCGAACTTTTTGTAGCGTGGACGGATGCACAAACAGTAAAAGGAATTCGGAGTTATCCTTTTATGGGTTACCGAACGATCGTGAACTGTAAGTAAATAGCTATTAAATAGGTAAATACTCAGTAAATGTAGGGTCTTGCCAATCCGAGTTGTTATTGAGTTATAGAATTTTCTTATCTATTCTTCATATAGGTCTATAGTCAAGTAACTACTTAACATTTCTAAGTTAAAGGGTACAGGGCACACCAGCCGAGTGGTGGCGATACGACTAAAATGAAACTCGACTTTAGCTACGGTAAAATAGGATAGGAATTAGTATAATTAGTTTAATAAATATTACACTTACAATCGGCAGTGATTTAATCAGATTTTTTTGTGATTGAATTGAAATTGTACAAAATAAAATGCTTCCACCAATAATCCAAATAAAGTGCTTAATCGGGGTAATGCACCAATTAACACCATCCAGAATACGCGCCTAAGTCAAAGTATAGTTAGTACAGATCGCGTCAAACTTTATAGCGATTCTGAATACAACGCACTAAGAGGGCTTGCGCAGGTACAGTCACATACCACTCGCTTGACTGCATCCCGCTACACCTAAAACTGGTTACTGCGACGCGACTTGTGCCTACCTTCAGATCAGCCATAAAGTTTGATTGTAACTTACTTTCTTTTCTCCACCGCGCTCCACCGCCATTCTGGCTCATCTATTTCTTTTATATTACAAAGTTCTAAAACATCAAGCGTGGGGTGCTTTTAACATTATTACTGACTGCTATAATTGACCCATTTCGGTTCTGGAGAGATGTCTTTTTTTACATGTCTGTGCATTATTGTATATACCGTATCTAATAGAAAAGTTCGTAATATTTTCAGGGATCAATATACTTGATCATTTCTAAGAAAATAATGAAAATAATTTTCCTGAAACCTTTTTACAAATGACGGGAGTTATCGTAACGGCAATTGAAATTCTGGAACAGCCGATTTAGTTTTCAGTGATCTGGACCTGAATCCGAAAAAGTCTAGTGCAATTTTGATCGAATGTGCTTTAGATTTTGAGTTTGATCTGCGACGCTTCTAAATACCTACGATTGGTATCGTTGGATTCCTCTTAACGTCCTGAACATGAAACTGCCGGTCGTAGAGAGCCAAAGTATAGATATGAGTAACAGTGCTGTGCGGCACAATCGTGTTGCACGCGCTACAATGTGCGACCTCTACTGCCACTGTATCATGCAACATACGGCAACACATGGGTTGCGAAACTTTCGAATCGAGCGAGTGGATCAAACCTACATGCGCGCGCGCATACTTTATTGCAGGCTAAAACATATTTTTTAACATGGAAAATAAATAAATAATTTGTGTTTACAGTGCAGTCAGTGGTTTAAGGCTATTGATTACCTCGCATAACACTATGTTACTTGTCTAGTACATAAAGTACCTACGTAAATAATAAATAATTTAAGAGGCACTGACGACTGAAGACTGTTATTGTCATAACACAAATTGTGTTATTGTGCTGTCTGTCCCACTGTGCTGACTCAATTTAGTGTATTACAGTTACTGAGTTAGAACGCGAAATTTTGGGATGTTGTTACCCATGTCTACAATGTGGTAGAGGAGGAGGGGGAGCCAATCGAAATGGCGAATCGTACTTTTGTTTTGCACTTTAACTTGACAAATACTAATAAACCGATTTCTTTGGTATTGGTCTTGGTTGCACGGGTATAATATTGTCTAATACTGGTCGTTATGCCACCGCACCGCACCATGCCAATACAATGGCTGAGTAATCAGGCAAAACATAGCAAACATCTAAGATACTAAAAAAAATGTTACGGATTATTTTGTAAGTTTTCATGAAAATGATGTTCATAGAACTTGTAATTAAATAAATAACTCGTTCAAAAAAGTAAATGCCAACATTCTACGATTGGAAAATTACTGTAATATAGGCTATTTAAGTATTTAGTTTCGTGCATCGCGTCGCTGGATAACTACTAGTGGTCGAGCAGGTTATACCTATTCAACTACTTATTTACCTCAATTTAAATATTTTGAAATAGAAATCCAACTCCTGATTCCTAAGTTTTAATGAACTGGTCAAGTGACCAAGTGCAAGTGCGAGATATCCCACACGTCACGTTACGAATTACCTACACGTCGAATTGAGAAACCTCCTTTTTTTTTTGAAGTCGTTTAAAAACGTCTTGTTCATTATCTTTCTCGTGAGGTCTTATAAAAATCTTTAATAAATATAAATGTAAATAAACCCATGACGACAAGCGTAGAAAAGTAAAAAAAATATTAAAAAGGCGATTCTTTAGAAAAAAGAACAAAAATTTAATACAAATTTTTATTTCATTCCTTGTATTATATTTCGTAATCAATTTCATTACGTAACGGCTTTTCGTTGTAAGTTTTTAAAATTTCCTATTTTGTTTTTTATTCAATATAATTTTTTTAACTAATGCAGATAACGAACATTGTGTTCACGGAAATCACATAAATCTTGAATAATCCATTAAATGTTTGTATATTTTTATTACTTTGCATTATTATTAATCAATTATTGCATTTTTGTGTTCGATATCTATTATCAACTATTTAACAATATTATAACCGTTCAAACAAGACCAATAATAAGAATATCAGTTTAGTATTCATCAAGTTAGAGCACGAAAACGAAAGTACTAATGGGTTATGTTAGATTGTCCCGTCCGCCATTTTGATACTTCACAACCGACAGTTACGTGTTGAACGTCGTCATAGCGAATCCAACGATATCAGTCGTAGGTATTGTTACCGATGTTTCGATGTGACGCGGTACAACGCCATCGAGAAGTCACATCCCTAAGATTGAACAGACGATAAGAGATTGCGGACTGCAAGAAGTGTCAATTATTGTAACGCATTTGTATAGTTTGTCCATTATATTAACCTACATCCTTTGACACGTGGACACCGCATACCGACAAAAGTTCACAAAGAAAGCCGCCGGCACTTGGCCGCCGCCTCTAAGGATACCGACGCCGCCGGCGTCTGAGGTCTAATATAAGGGATAGACTTTAATTTGGATTTATATCTAATAAATATTGTTAATAACATCAGAGATTATACCGTATTAACAGTTTTTAGAAGAGTGGCAGATATAATATTTTCAGATAGAACTAGGCTTAATCAGACTAAAAGTAAAAGTTTATCGTATACATGAATACTTACATTGTCCTTTTGAATAAACGTGTTTATTATTACTATAGCTACACGTAAGTCCTGTACACACACACAGCCTACAGTTTACGAAAACCTGGTGCAAGTAGGCCATATTTTTCAGCCGTCCAGCACATAGCTGCCGAGCTTTTGTTTTTGTTTGTCGCATCAAAAGTACTAATTGAATTTTTTTAATTTTCAGGCGGAATGAATGGCTTAAAGTAATTGGGAGGACTGATTTATTGTATAGGAATGACCTAAAGCGCGGCAGTCATACAGTGTGCTCTGTACATTTTGAAGATTCATTGACTACAAAAAAAGTGGTACGCAAATTGCTACCAGGGGCAATACCAACCAAATTCATTCCAAACGGGAAACAGCCTCAGCCAAGCACTTCTAAACATGAAAATTATTCACATGCTTCTGATGACGCAGCGACTTGGACACTCAAGGATTATTACACAAGCACATCGTCTTTCATAAAAACTGAAGATGATACTGAAATCACAGTCGATGAACGATTCGAGAAATCTGGACAAGAAAAAGAGGCACAAATGTTCGTACCACTTTCATCAGATGTACCGAAGAAAAGGAAATTAATCACTAATTTACAAGAATCTGAACAGAAAAGTATAAAGCTGGAATATGACTTAGATGAAGTAAAAAATGAGACGGAATCCGAATTAGACAAAGTAAAAAATGAGATGGAATCTGAAAGTTCACTTAAACTTGCCTGTTTTGGAAACTTAAAATCAATGTCAGAATTACCGAATGAAAGTACCTTAACAAGATTTAAATTTAACATTCGACCTGAACTAGATGACAGAATTATAAATACTATTTCTTTGAAATTGCAATCTTTACCTGACGCAGCTAAATACTGTACAATATGTTTAGATGAAATGGTATTAAAAAGACATTTATTTTATGATATTAGACGGGATGAAATTATCGGACTTCATAATATTAATGGAAACGTAACGAATGAAATAGCATCAAATGCTTATGTCATTATGCTTCGGGGAATCGCAGTAAATTGGAAGCAACCTATTGCTTACGCGTTATTAGCAAGCACCCAAGATTATCGAAAATTAGACGACTGGATAAACGAAGTTATGTCCAGGCTATTTGCATTAGGAATAAAAGTAATGGCTATTGTATCCGATCAAAGACCTAACTTCGAAAAATACGCGAAAGAAATTAAGCAAGTAACTTCCGAAAAGCCGTACTTTATATTCAACGATAACAAAGTTTATTATATTTTCGATGTTCCACACATGGTCAAATGCGTAAGAAATCATCTCTTAACTAATGACTTATATTTCAACGAAAAAAGAATTTCATGGGAATATATAAAAACATTGTACTCGCATCAAAAAGAACACAATTTACAACTCACACCAAAGATTACAGATGCTCATATCGAACCCAACAAATTTCAAAAAATGCGAGTAAAATACGCCGCACAAATTTTTAGTCGATGTGTGTATGGTGCATTAAATACATTTATTCACGCAAAATTTCTGCCAGAAGAAGCAAAAGCCACTGCAGAGTTCGTACAGTGTATGAATAACTTATTTGACGTTTTGAATTCAAGTACGATTAAAAGTAACAATAAATATCAACAAGCATTTAGATTAAACAAAGATCAAATTGAGATTTTGGACACTGCACAAAATATGTTTAGCAAAATTACAGCTACACACCGAAAAACGAGTGCAAGCAATATGGACGAAATCAATACCTTTCAAAACTTTCAAATAACTATACAGGCGGTAATAATGCTGTGCAATGATTTGAAAAAAAATGAAGGTTTGGATTTCATCTTTACTAGAAGGCTCAATCGTGACCCAATTGAAGATTTTTTCGAGAGGATTCGTCAACAGGACAATTGCATAGAACCCACTCCCATTCAGTTCATGAGAGCATTTTCTAAACTATTTCTACGTACGATGTTAAAAAACTGTCCTTCTAATAGATGCCAAAGAGATATATACGAATTGCTATTAAAAAGAAACAATATGTCATTGACAAAAACAGGAACAAGTGTAGTAGAAGCCTCAAACACCCTAGAGTCATCGTTAGTTTCACTGGACGGTCAGGAGGATTATCGTTTTGATCTACCGACAGAAAATGTTGTGACTTACATCGCAGCGTACTTTTTATTTGAATGTTCGAAAAGGCATCAGTGTTCCGCGTTTGACGCATATTTTAAAAATAACCCTAATTTGAATGATACTAGCATTCTTTTTGCAGCCTTTAATCGGAAAAAATCATTCTACAGAAGTCTCAAAGTGCCCCCTGAAAATTTCAAAGATTATATAAAGTCGCTGGAAACCACATATCTAAACCATTTTGAAAAACTGATGACAAATAGGCCGGCAAACACTTTGTTATCGCTACTACAAAATATTTCGTTTGTTTCACCATGTTCTTGCTTTCCGGCACAATACCTTTTAAAATTATTTGTTCAGTTGAGGTTTTTTGCAACCCTTAAATTTAATAATAGATACATCAAAGACGGTAATAAATACACACGACAATATATTAAAGTAAAACAACTATGTTAATATACTGCGTATGCAAAAGTTTAGTTAGTATTTTATTTTCCTTAGTTAAAAACCTCAGCGCTTGCGTGTTTTGATTAAAGCCCAGCATAACATAAAGCGATTGCTCTCGTGCAAGCTGATAGAGATAGAGGTGCGATTTAGGTTACGCACGGTGCCTACTTTAATTTGTAGATTATAAAAATGCCGCTGTTCTTCAAAATCAAAGGAGTCAAATGACTGAACTACGAAATAGCATCAATTTTGTTACACTATAATCTTGCTTTCAATCACAATTTTCTTATTCCAATTATTTGTTAGATTTGTAGTTTTGCGACTCTATTTAATAATTAGTCATTGCAATCACGTCTCTTACTATTATGTTTTTGTTCATCATAGTAGATATAATCTGTTTGCTCAAAACTAATAAGTATTGCATTTTCTTCATAAAAAGGTCCACAAAATATACTCAGTAATTTGAAATAATATATAAATAAATAAAAAAATAAACATTGGAATAATAGCACATACCTATAGTGCGCCTCTTGGAACAGTCTGTTCTAAGAAGATTATAATCTTATGTGTATTTACATAGGCGGAAGGTTCTCGTACTGTAACAAAAGAAACATAAATCTTTTGCAACCTTTACAATATATATATTTTTTTTTAATAATGACGCGTAGATAGCGGTTGTCTGGAACAATAATTCTAAGAATTCATGACTTTCTTCACTACTTTGCTTTACTCGTTGTTTCAACTATACTAAACTTAAAAATAGATATGGCGACCTTGCCGCCAGTCTTTTGTCCTGTTTCGCTTACCATTTTAGCCTTGCTATTCATTTCGACCAATTTTTGTCACTTTCACTTATTCGAATGAAATGGGAGGTGTAACTTATAAAAGTAACAAAGTCCGCAATAACAGTGCCTTTAATTTGTTTAGTTCCTGTTATTGCTTTTGTATTCCAGAACTCAAAACTGACAATGGAGTATTATTTTGACCTAGAATGAAAGTGTTAAAAGAAAAAACAAAAATGGTAAAATTCATGGTTCAATGTGTTTAGCATTAAACTATCCGAGAAACACCAAATAAAATTTTAATGAGTTTATAGTCTGGATGTATTCTGCATTCAATCCAATCCATAAACGCTCAAAGCTTAGTACAAATATACGGCATTTGCATATTCGTTTCAGTTTGCTCCTTATTCATTTACTTCGGTCGGTGGTCTTGGCACTGAGTGAGAATAAATATGACATTTCACACACGCACCCATGCTCCTTTACGTCTATCTCTCATCCTCATTATAACAGCAGGCTTGGCACACTCCGCATCACTTAGTGGGGCCGAAAGAGACAGAGTTATGCGATAGAAGAAGGGGCGGCTCATAGGCACTTGTAGGTGAATTAATTAATGCTGTGCGAACTAAATTGCATTTTATTGCGTCGTGCCGAGAGTCACTATTTAAATGTATTTGCGGTGTTAATTAACCTTCTGTACTAGTTCTATTACGTATGTATTCCGTGCTAAGAGGTAACACAAAACTGATGAAGAGCGAATAATACACTCAAACGGCATGTCTTGTTGTTGTTAGCAAATAACCACACTTTTTACTAAGGAAAAATTTAGACGTTTAATTTTTAGGGTTCCGAACCTAAAAAAGAAAAAACGGAACACTTATAAAATCACTTTGTTGTCCGTCCGTCTGTCTGTATGTCAAGACTCTTTTTCTCAGGAACGTGTGGAGGTATCAATCTGAAATTCATCAAATACTCAGGTCAACTGTGATACTGTCCCTTGGAGCTGTGAAAAAATCAAACTTCTAAGCCAACGCACTCAAAAGATACAGCCGTTCATGCTGCAAATTTTCTATACTCGTAAGGGAATCAAAACCTACAGGGTACTTTGGTACTTCCCGTAAACTCAGAATCTTGAAATTTGGTACGAAGCAACGTCTTATAGCACAGATAAAGGAAAAATTGCGAAAAGCATTAATTTTATTTATAAAATAAAAATATTTTTAATAATTTTAAACTACAGAGGTATTATTAAATTGAAGTTCATATCAAATACTCAGGTCTATAATACCTTTAAGCTGTAACAAAATCAAACTTACTTTTATTTATATACCTACAGGTTTATACGGCACCCTCGGTGCGCGAATTCGACTCGCACTTGGCCGGTTTTTTTTAGTCAAATAGTTTAGCCGTGACACGGCGAACCTGAACGAAATATTTTAGATATGTTGCTGAAAGGCACATTGCAGTGAAAAGGTATCCTAAATGCTTAACAGCATGAGCGAGTATTTTGTTACGTAAGATAATCGAATGCTAAAACGTTATGCCTCAGAAAAAAAAAATATTGCTATTGCTCTTGAAAATGGCCGCTTGTGTTTCGCATTGTACTGCTGATTGGGTAAGTAGATTTATACGACTAATAGCGACCTGCCCCGGCTTCGCACGGGTAGCAGAGCATATAAGCCATAGTGTTTTTTCTGTCGTAGTGTCCTATCAGCTTGTTGCGTCGTACATGTGGATTGGATTTAATAGTAAGTTCATCCTACTTGGAGTATTTTTAATGTATTTTATTTCCAATTCTGTAAATATTTGAAAAAGTAAAGAATATATACATAAAAACAAACTAAAATATTTCTTTATATACAACATTGATAAGTAAACCATCAACTAAAATCAATCAAAACAAATTTGCCGCCATTTCTATATGAAAATCATAGATTATGAAGAGTGAACCGCAGTTTGGATACGTAGGTATAAAATGTTGGGGAACTATACGACTTAGGTGTAACTGATTATTTTTTAGTTTCTTTATTACTCAACCTATGCCATCTGTCGCGCGAGGTACCAAACGATAGGTCTTAAAAATTGATATCAAGGTTTCAAACAAAAGTTTTTTATTTAAGTCAACAGTTGAGATATGCACTCCTAAAATCCTAAATTTTGTTAGAGTCATGTGTCCCCCCTCTACCAGCTAAACCGTTGGTTTTGGATGTATGGAAAAAATTTATGACAGGATTATATAACGCAGTTAAAAGAAAAACTATCACACCTAATTAGACTATTATTCAACGAGTAATAGATTAACACATAAAATGTACTTTTATAATTAAAAATTTTGTAAAAAATCCATAGAAAATGACAGCGTTTAACCAACAAGCGAAAATTAGATGCATTTTATCTTTGTGATGTTATTGTAAACTATAATAAAAAAAAAAAAATTATGATGAAAACTACATTTTATTACTAGGTACTATAAATTTACGCTTTCCTTTGCAGAGCTTATTCTCTTCACAATCGATACTAAAAATCAAAGGTTCACTGTAATAAACTAAGTAATAAAAATTGTCTCTAGCTATCAGTGCACTCATGTTATTACTTTTCGGATTAGCCAGAGAGGATCGAGCGCCTTCTAAATAACTAACGAAATAAAATGAAATATATTCATTCAATAATTCTTAAATTACATAATAATATCGATTAATGATTAAGTTCGATTAACGTCGCGCTCGTTTCTTATATTGTATGGTGGTATGGAACCCTTCGTGTGCGAGTCCGATTCGCACTTGGCCGGTTTTTTTACTACTGATCATGAATTAGCCAAGAAACACAGATAACATTTTCTTATTTAATTTTTAATGAGATCTACAAGATTTCAACCGAACCGAAGAAAAAAAAATGTGCCACGTCATATCAACATTTGCCAAATTCATATAAAACATTTTGTAACTTTTTTCACATTCATTATTCATTTACCGAAAAATATATTGACTGTATTTCTGTTCCCGGCAACCGGCCAGAGCGTGAACAGTCACCCTCGGCGTCCACAGAGTGCGTGAAAAAAATTGACGCACAACACACGTGGCTGTGAATCCCGTTACGATACCTATTTCTGTAACGTACCTGCTCTTATATAAAAAAAGATAAAATATCTATTTACTCGTCAAAAATAAAATTCATAAAATGACTTCCCATATCCCTCCCTATCATGCTAAAATTTTTTTTCTAAATTTTGTTTATATCTAAACCACTATTTATAACCATTATTTCCATTTTAGTTAGTAAACAGGAAAATTGGTATATATAATGAAACCGGTCCGTGAACGGAACGTATGAAGGTCTAATCTTGGTAGTTTTATTACGTTGATCATACATTTGGGTTAATATATCAAATTTTCAAGTTTCAATTGTCAAATCGTAATTATCACTACATATTATAAAATTAAGTCCCCCACCGCGTCTTTCTGTCTATCTGTCTGAACGCGGTAAACTCAAAAACTACCGAACGGATTGGCATATTATTGATATCAATGGACAGAGAAATTCAAGAGGAAGGCTTACGAATGTAATTTATTAATGTTTTGCGGAAATTTGTTGAAATATGACGATTATTGTTGAAGAAGTCGGAAAAAAATCGAGCCGACTGGGAACTTTCATCGAAAACGCTGCCGAATCCGTTTGAGATATAAGAAAATAATGTATGGAGGAATTGTTCCTTTTGTATAGGACTACAAAAAAGTCCGCGATAGCATATGTCTATCTTTTATGGATAGCTTACTATATCTATTTTTATGTTTGAAAAAATTGTGTCATATGATGAGATGATTGGAAAGCAATTTATACGGATACAGTATTAATCCTTATCAAATTAAATACGTTATTTATCTTTAGCATTTCATGCAGATTATGATTGCCCTTTACACCATACAAATTAAATAAATATCTTAGGAATTATCACGAAGTAAAAACTATCGCGGGACAAGAGGCGTATAGAAACATAGAAATAATATTACATGTAACAGATGGCGCCAACAGTGCATACTGTGCAACAGTGAGCAGTACGGGGTGCACGCGAGGCGGCTAAATGAGCCGTACTAATGAGTCATAGATATACAATGTCATCGTCACAGAGGTGACATGCGAAACTTTGTTTATTATCTGCCTATTTCGTTTCATTTCTACTATATATACATATTTCCCCACATAAGGAAAACAATTATACATTAAACTGTAATTGGTACTGAATATAAGTACTAGAATATGCGCTTGCACTAACTACACCCGACACTTTATCTCACTTTGCCTTATCGGTTAAAAAATGAACGAAGTGCAATGAAAATCATCGTTGCAATGTGATATAAACTTTACTTACCCTTAAACAAAATTAGCTTAGTAAGTTTCTGACTGAAAAATATTCTTTGACAGACAGACAGATGGCATAGGTTGAGTAATAAAGATACAAAAAAAAATCAGTTTCACATAAGTCATATAGTTCCCCAACATTTTATACATATACGTATCCAAACTGTACGGTTCACTCTTCATAATTTATGATTTTCATATAGAAATGGCGGCATGAGACAAAAATTTGTTTTCTAATAATAATATTTATTTATTACTTGGTTTGCTTACTTACCGATGATAAGTCACGCCACTACTTTTTTTCTTCAAAGGTGACTTATATTTACACGTTTTTAACACGCACGACGGCATTTTTGAATTGTTGTTCAATTATGGTTTAGTTACACTTTCGGCACGTAATCACGATGACTGTAGACGAGATCGCGGCGTCCGTCGCGTCGTCGTCCCCATACCGATACGACACTTGTGGTTAGGCAGAAGTTATTCATGTTATATATAAAGAAATATTTTAATTTGTTTTTATGTATATATTCTTTACTTTTTCAAATATTTACAGAATTGGAAATAAAATACATTAAAAATACTCCAAGTAGGATGAAATTACGTTGCTTATAAATCTATTTAAATCTAATCCCATGTTCGACGCAACAAGCTGATATGACACTACGACAGAAAAAACACCTACGGCTTATATGCTCTACTACCCGTGCGAAGCCGGGGCGAGTTGCTAGTACGATATAAATTATAGGTAACTAAAATAAATATATCGTATGCAAATACCCGCAGAATATCTTCAGAAATGTACCCTTTTTTAACTTAAAGACTATTGTGAGTATTTTCTAATTTCAGTTCGATTTCTGGAACTCTATAGCCCATCAAACACGCATTTAATCGCCTACTCAATCCGACTTAGCGCTGAATATGTGATATACATATAAGTCTGATTATGGATATTGCGTTTACATAACTATTATTACATTATAGTTATAATTTATTTCGTCCGTTCAAAAATTGAGTCTTCATTATACCGTTCCATCGCACCGTGTTGAATTCACATTGGAATATTCAGAATCTGAAAGTATGAAACTCAATTGCCTAGTCCCAAATTTTGATTACTAGGCCGGTTTATCATTATCTCTAAAACCGAATTAAAATAAACAATATATAAAACATTAGCATATAAACCGTTAATAACTTATTCCGACTCAAGAGATGACCACAAATATCTAATTTCTGACAGGATACCGACCCATCTTGAAATTCCAGTAATAGTTTATGTTACGATGCAGATCACTCTTCGTTATAAACACGGTAACGGGTTTGACGTCATTTGGCACTGATCCGTGATTTTTTGCCAACATTGGGGTGTCCCACGCAAATACCCAAAGGGTGGAATATCTTTACGGTGTACAGTTTTAAAAAATAACGGTTACACCGCTAAAACATTTTCAAACAGCAATACTATAATGTATACAATCACAAAAAAAAGGAATTCAAACGAAAATAACATGAAACGGATATATAATGGAATATTTATACAAGAAACGTTGAGACTATAGAAATGTTATAGGAATAAATTTGTAAAATGTACCGAAAGTGGTATGAGCTGATCCATTAAAGCGCTAAGGACACTAGAAGACGCGCTGGGCCCTCATGTCATTTAAAGTAGATATGTCATTTAAAGACGTTTCTACTGGATAGGTAGGTACAATTACGATACTGCACTTGTTTAAGGCAGACAGCCGCTTGATCGTCAATCAGTGCAGAGACTCGGTTTCGAGTTTTTCCCTTTGGTTTTCAGGTTCAGCTTTCATCGATCAGTGGACGCATAAATTTTTTTGTCACAAAGATCCCATGTTCTACTCCGGTACAATAAAGGAGAGATTTTCATTGTTCTCGGCACAATTAGATGAAAATATCAATACTACAAAATGGATCGGTACTCGATACGTGGCAAGTTATATTGCGTAACAAAAAAGGGATCAAGTTGCGTTTGCTCAGCGATTTAGAGTTCGTTCTGTTATCAACAATAATAAATAATGTTTAGTGTGAAAAACCTACTAGATACATGCTGGCCTTATTCATGAATTTCAGTGTTTAAAATCACCGTTTAAGCAACAGTGAAGATATTTTGATTCTCATTTTCAGTGTATTTATTGGATTTAAATTAAGAATTCAAATCGAAACGGTATGGGTTGTATATTTTATAAGAATTTTCAAGTTTACAAACTGTTATTTTGTAGCCGTCATCGTAGGTGTTTCCAGCCGGTTTAGTTACCACTAGTTTCAAGTATCTTAGTTAGCGACGGCGTGTAAGATTTGTATGGAAATATCGTACAGCGCCTCTAGTGGTACCGAGAAAAACTAACAATTCGCATAGCAATCTTTTACGCCGTCGCTAAAGAGTATCGACAGTTTAAACCTCTAGAAACTCATGGGATTAGTAGTGACGATTGTCTGGTAGACGCAAACATCATGAAGACGCAGAAGTTCATCGACAATAAATTAAAACATTCATGGCGCTAAAAAGACGATAAATGCTTCTGTAACGTACGTTCTGGCAACACATTTAAGAAAAGGAAGTCACGCCAACCGTTAGAAAATCTAAATTTAGTACATAATTATTCTGAAAATATCCGGTTTGTTGTTATTGTATCTTAATAAGAAATCAGAACGGCGACGCTTGATTTATTCAAAACAGTAAAGCTATTTTAAAATATTGGGAACCGGTTGACTCGAACTAACACGAGTTTAAATACTTTAGTTAAAATATGTTTCGGTTTTTTGCTTTCTGAACCGAGTTTCACGATAAAAAATAAGGACAAAACATATCTTAACCAAAGTAGTCTCAATAAATGTGAATTGCATTATATAATTTATCTGTCTGTGTAACTTCCGACTCCGCACTTGACTGTGTATGTTACGAAATAATAAAATTGTAATATAATTTATGTGCAGTAATTAAAACAACTCTAAACATGTCAAGGGAAATAGTATTTAATGCATATTTTATTTATTTTTAATATATAACTTAAATAAAAGTTTTTCATAGTACGGATCTGTTCTCCTCCATTCACAAAGCCATTTACTTTTACAATTACTTTGGTGTTATTTTTTTTCTTAAATTGACAAAGTTTATGATTTTCATTTAGCATGTTAAATACCTTTTATAGAATCAAAACATAAAGCCATGGAATTTGGTGACCAAATCGATACTAATTGTGAGAAGCAATTTTTGTCAAGAACTTATTTACTGCGTGTAGGTATACATGATCACTTTTTGCTAGCTGGTTAAAGTCTGCCATTTAACGAAATAATTTAGCGTAATCTTCTCTTAAATGTTTTTAGAAAATGAATATGAGTAGAAGATTTGCTAGCTTATACTTGATTTACCTACTATCAAGGATTGCACTCGAATACCTAGTTTGCCCATTTAAAACCTAATCGCCAAAATGGTGAATTTAATCATTGCGTTTTTTATAGACATAAAAAACTGACGTATTCGTCAGACCAGATTGCGTGCTATAAATCTATTTCTGTTCGATGAAGCACCCGCGCCCACCTCACCGCGCATTCAACTGGATTGGAGCTCGTAAGTCCGTTCACAAATTCATGATTTTTGTTTGATTTTTGTACAGTCTAAGCGGCTAGGGATATGTGTTAAGTTTTGACATAAGGACACAATGCTGGGATAGCCGGCGAATGAAATGTGACTATAAGAATAAGTAATAATTTTTCTTCATTTTACTACTAATTGTTTTTTGTATTCCGTACTAATAAAACTGGTAAAACGAATCGACGCGGTGTCCGTTTGTGACAACTATTATCTCTATTTTTTGGTGATTTAAATCACCAGGAATCTACAGGATACCCAACTCGTCCAACCAACTTACAGCCATTGTAGGTATCGTGTTTGGGCTCATTGAAATGGTCTCAATAAATAGGTTAAATATAAATGGTGATCTGGGTCAAACGATGAAGCGGGAAAGAGAAATAAGGATAAATTGTTTAGGGATTTCAAGCTGTTTTCACTCGTTAAATAATCAGAAAGTTTGTTATACGATGTACTGTTTGTGGCGAATTAGCGTATGAATGTGTAAAACCAATGAAAGAATGAATGAGTGAATGGGATTGAGTGAATCTGTATTATTTTAGATAACTGTACCTGGGTCCGATAGTCTCTCTCTTGTTCTCAATTTTTTTTAATCTATCATTCTATTCATTGGTATTCCAGACGTTGTCAACATAAACTGTCGTCACAATGATATTACGTAAAAAATAACCAAATAGTGCAGACATTAAAATTATTATACATAATGTAGGTGTGCTCATTAAAATGGCATTAGTGTTGATGTTAATCGCTCCGGGCGCCCTTGTTAAGCCGATCGGTAAAAATGTGCGTGATATAATAACGTCACCAGTCACGCCACTTAACTTTCACGGTCGAGATCATTAGTAAAATGCATCTTGTCTTGTATCACCCTGTGAAATAGAACATTGCATCTAGATATTCTAACAGTTAAATTAAACGCAATCGAATCAAAAACTAAGGTTATGTAAACGAGAATAATTTATTTAATCATTATATTAAATAACATTTTCCTTTTCTGATATCATTTTAATGAATTTTCACGTTATCGTAAACTCATAATCGCGCTTAACGTTTTAGTTATAATCTAATCGTTAGTTTAAATGACGTTTATGTTAATATTAAAACGGAATTGATATATGATGTGACGTAATTTCTTAATGTGTTTGTGCGATACCACATGGCGATAGGTAGAAAAAAATTATAATCCTTGACCTCGATATCTTCTGTTATTCACATACGTGGCGTAAATATTTCGATAAGCGGCCATTTTTGTCAGTTAAATTATACTTAAAATATTCAAAATGTTATGATAATAAAGATATCACTTAAGTAAATAATTGCTCATAACATCACATTAAAATTCTAAATAATATGTGTAAAGTAGGATGTAATGTTGCTTGTAAAGGCTACATTGTTTGTGTTTATTAGTAAATATTTAGTTACTGATATAATGTCATATTATGAACAATATGTGACGCAATGCATCGTCACCCGTCTGTCAGTAAGTTCGTGTTAATTATCGGAATATTCCGGAGCATGTTGTTAACGAGCTAGTTTTGTATATTATTTATAAAAAAATTGGTATGTTACCGGTCAAATGAAGTCCATAATAGCATTCATATGCCAACTTTCTTGTATTAAAAGTTTTTAAAACTTTTTCTAGAGATTTATCATGACTAGTTACAGATATTTAAGGTTGACTTACCTGATGGTTTGTAATAAAATAGGAAACAGGATCACATCCGGGAAAAGGAATGGCAGCTGGAAGGGGCAGAAGACTTTACAGGTTAAAAATAAACTATGGAAGCCCAAAGTTCGTTTATTTTGTAATAAAATAGGAGATGGGATCCGCATCTGGGAATAGGAATGGCATCTGCAAGGGAAGCAGAAGATTTAACAGATAAAAATAAACTACTGTGGCCCAAACTTTGTTTGAACATTCTAGTATGATTCACTTGAACAAATCGACGTAGCAAATTCAGAATGCTTGCAAAAAAAAATAAAGGTAATAAACAATACCCTCTAACGCATGACACATGTCACTTGTCGTGAAACACAACTAATCATCGAATTATAACTCTAGCAGATAGACTTTGACACCTCATAATGATAATATATGTGCACACGTATGTTCCATGTTTAGTATTATACATAGTTCTATGTGTTGTTTCGACCCCTAGGCCATTCATATCAGCCCCTACATACGCTATCAGCTATAACATAGCGTGTTTGTAGTATTTTGTGCCTTACTAACTATGGACTGTGCTATTATGGAACACTAAAAATTTTCCATTTCTATGAATTTGTGTTTCCGTAAGTCGATGTTTTTTCGTATTCATTTTACAAATCATAGTGCACTGTAATGATTGCCATATTCGTTTGTTTTTTTTTTTTTTTTTGCGAAATTGCAGTTAAGTCACTGACAGAAACAGATTTTTGAAACTTAGCCATGTTACTTTTGATATTAGGATAATATATGATGTAAAATTTCGTCGAGGCGGTATTTAATAAATAATTATTTATTTTAAACATGCCGTACATTATATTTATAAACAATAAAAAATGCAACAGCAACGGTTCAACGTGACCTAGTACACACGGCGTTCGAGGGCGACAGCCGGGATGTATGCCAGCGTCCCGGAAACTGATCTGGTGCCGGGTTAATGGGTCACTGGGCCATTCCCAGGTGGGCACCCAATGCCTTCATGAGAATAATTCCCTGGCCCGTATTCCTGTTGCGCCTTCAAGGTCGCGTCCCATTTACGGATTAAAAAAGTTTTATGTAATGAAAACAACTTTGAAGTCTAAAGATAAATTAGGAAATTAGCATTGATCAAATTACATTTGAATACTTTTTTATGAACATATGGACAATTTCGAGTATTTTACAAATATTTTTTTTCTATTATATATGGATTTTCATGGTATAATTGATTTTAAAAAATTGATAGGTAATGACGTCACTGCTACTAATTATTGACGATGTTCTACGTATTGCATTTGTTTGTATGACCATCGACGGCTGCCTGTACTTAGTAGTGACATCACATTAATGTTTCACATTTTCTTTTTATACCTTTGTTGATAATGAAACTTATTCCTATACTTAAGTACAATTTTTTTTGCACTCGGTTGCAAAAGTTTTTAACAATGCCCGTTGTGTTTTTTTTTTACTTCGAATTCCATTCTCTCTCTGTTGCTACTTATACTGTTATCTTCGGCAATGGCCTCGTATATTTGTTTTTTATCTGCATATAGTATATCTACACTAGATACCCAGTAGGTAGATAGAGCCAGTTGGAATTTAATTGAGCAATACCAAATTGTCACATTATAAGGGACAGACCGTTTGTGTCGAACCAACAAAAAAACATTTCACCACACACGGTGAAGATTGAATTCGTGATGGTAAACGACATTCGTGGAAAGTAGGAATCATTTGCCAAAACACTTCTAGAGATACGACGCTGATTCAGTTTTTTCATCGTATCACATTGGTTTGAATCATAAAATCAAATGATCTTGATGTCAAACTTCTTATCACTATTATATTAGACCTTGGAGATTTCTTTTTCAAATAAAAATGAAATATTATAAAACACCTTAGCAATTCTTGGAATGTCACATTATGTTGAGTTTTGATTCCTCATCATTAATTTAGCGTTCAAATTAATTTTAATAATACGATTTTAATAATTTAAAATCACGCCCGCCTAAAACGAGTACATCTTTCGTATTTATGACTGGCTATTTTAACACGAACGTGTCTTCACAACTCTCTTCTATAACCAGTAAATATTCCAAGCCGGCACTGTAGAATACAAAAACGAATTATTTGTTTGACAAAAATGAATAATTACATCCCAAAAGGGTTCGAACCTTTTTCTTCGGTGGCCGACATAACCCTGTATGCCGTCTGTTACGTTTTTTTTTACTAACGTCGTACTATAAACTCTTATATTATAAACGAATAGGGGATATGCAGACGAACAAAAAAAAAGCCGTGCGTGTATTTATATGCGCACGTAGTAAGTTATACTTCTTTAGCGTGAAACTATCGATAAACGACATGAAACGTCGTGAATGAAAGTTTGAAACTGTAACACTTAAAAGCAAACAAAATAAGATGGTGATAATAATTAGTATAAAGAATGTTTTCATTGTATTTTACAATTTGTATATAAACACATAATAAGAATGTATGTGAATAATAATTGAATTATCTATTAAAATTATAATAGAAATCATAACACTGAAAGTCATAGATATTAGGTAGTAATTATAATTTTTTTATAAACGATTTATTATGAATTTTCAAAAACTTTATTCAAATATTCATAATAATAAAGTTACACTAGAAATTAACTTCTAGGTGTACCTACTACATCGGCGCGCGCAACTTCCGTTACATGCTAAAAATTCACTCTGATTTTTTGCCGCAACGCGCCAAAAGAAGTATAATTTCAAAAATATCATGTGACTTAATGTCTTAAAACCTCACATTACCTAAACGGAGGCGAAGAGGACCAACAGAGGCAATGATCGTCTTCACGTTTAACATAATGGTTGAGGACAGTGCGATAAAGACTAATTTAAACCATTGTTACACATATTCGACAGAGTTTATGCTGGTCGTACATGCATACACGAAAGTATTAAGCACGCATTCGTCGGGACTATCACACGCGATCCAAGCATCGACTGTAGATCAGACCTAACTAGGTGCCACCGCCCCGGTCTCTGTTTACCCTAATGTTGAAAGAGCACGCCACTGATAGGATCTGGTACACTATGAATAATGGATCTGAACGAATGAATTCTGCAGGTCGAGGTATACCTCAACTCGAGGTACTTTAAACAGTTCCCAACTATGGAAAGCATTATCAAGAATCAATATTTTCGATTCTAAAAAATATACGTAACAAAAAAACAATTTTTGTTTAGTCCAATTCGATTTCACCACGATGCACATCAACCGAACTCAATATTAATCTGAAAAATACAAAAATCAGTTTTAATTTCATAAAATAATCTCATGCCAGTTCCTATTTGAATAAATTGCCGCAGACGTAGAAAAGTATATACCTATGGCGTGCAAGCCAGTTACTTCTGAGTTGTGTGTTCGTCGGTTTGTTTCAATAGTTGTATAGGTGAGGTATCGCGTGCCTCATGCAATAGTTGCCTCGCCTCGTGCAGCACGCTCGGCGGAAACCACGGATTCGCGTGACGCGAATGGCACACGCAAGCTGCTAGCCCATGCAAGTGGTACGCTCTAGTGGGCAACCGGCTTATTGTGGCACTTTCCAGGTTACCTCGTATGGGTAAGTAATGAAACATTCGGATCGTCATCCCTAATACTTACGAGTGTTGCATTTCTCACTAATTCATATCCAAAAACAACGTATGATTATTACGATTCGATTCAGTTGCTAACACAATTTTGATTGGATAATTATTATTTAAGAATTGTTTTCATCATTTTAACGCAAACTGACAAGATTTTTTTAGTATTTTATGTGAACTTCGAGTGATGGCGAAGGAAATGGTGCAAGACGTGTATGATGTATTGTGTCAGGAATGCAGTAGGTAGGTACCAAATAAGTAGGGTCATTTGGATTTCATAAAATATAAAGAAAGAATCCGATTTTTTTTTATTTTATCCGATATTTTGCGATAATCGTATATTTTAACTTGACAATAGTTTAACGTTTGCATTAATAAAAAAATATATTTAAATATCCCCGATACATAAAAACTATCATTGAAAAAGGCATACTACCTCAGTTCCCATCTTTTCTTATGTTACATCACATCATAACCAAATATAGGTGCTTGGGTATAAGTTTATTTGCTCCCTGACTTTCTAAAGGCTCAAAAATTATTAGAAATTTTTTTGCTTAAGAATGTAATTAAGGATTAAACAAACCTTCCAAAAAAAGAAAAACCGTACTGAAATCAATTTATTCATTTGAAAGCTGCGATGGCGCAGACAGTCAGAAATGTAGCTAAGAACTAATGAACTAACTTAATGCCGATTAAACCAGCTTTCAATAAAAAAAAAACACATTAAAATCGGTCTATCCGTTTAGCAGCTACCATGCCACAAACTGACACATATACATACACATACATGCTTAGGCCTCAAATTTATAACACCCCGTTTTCGACGTCGGGGCTTACAAATATGCAGTTATGTGATAGCATAGTACCGTAGAAGCGAATATGCTAAAACTGCTGAAGTGTTGTTTCGGTAAACAGTTAAATGTTCATGTATACGGTACTCGTTTCCCCGTTATCTGTTTTTTTTTTTTTTTTTTTTTGTGGCCTTGCAGAGTATTCGTGCCTTTATTTAGACCACCCAAACTGTTTATATCTTTCCGATGTTTATATTTCCACCGGTTCGACAGTTTTTGTTTTTTCCACCTGGCAAGTGCTTTGATGACAAGCATTATGGGCAAGGCTGGGCGCTAATGATGCGTATTTGTCTTTTAATTTAGTATTTACTTATTCATACAAATTTGAAACTGGCTAGGTACATTGCAAAAATTTATATAATATAATAGTTTTATCACGTACGTTCGATAAACTACAATATCTATGAGTCCTGTTCCCAAACTTAACGTAAGTATTGTATGTATCCAAGCATATTATTTCGTAAAAGCTACGTACAGAAGTTGCACTCCTTTGATCGTGGCGAAAGCTGCCATTTTATATACCTAAACATAGCGCGTCAAAGCGAAATTGCTTTTTGACACCATGCGTTAGCGTATGTCGTTTATCAACCTGACCAGCGTGGTCGTCGAACACTAGGGTTAACACTAATGGTAAAAATAAAATGTCAATGCAATAAAAACGACTTATTTATTGTAATGTATTAATTTAATCAAAATGAAGATAATCTACAATTGTTTACTTTAACTTTTTCGTGGCGTCATCATCATCTTTGGTTCGAAGTGAAAATGAGTTTTCAGTTTCTGTTTCCCTTTTTATTGTACGTAACTAGTTATCCAGCCTTCTTATTTTCCTTTCAGACTCTTGTAAATTGATACATCTATTGTCTATTTAGAGGTCTATTTGCTGAAATAGCTACAGACATTTGTACATCTTTTTCTTCCTGTAATCCCTCAGTTTGTGTTTGAGCTAAAGTTAAAGTAGCTTTTTTGACTTTAACAAGATTTACGTACAAATCCTCAGTTTGTGTCAATACATCGAGAGCAATTGTTTCATTTTTTATTTTTAGTAGTACCTACTTGGCTGAGGCTCAGTCTCCGTAGAAAGAAATTTTGTTGGCGCAGCATGTGGTAGTAACTTTCTTATATGCTTTTCAGCCATCATTGATTCTTCAAAATGCTGAGAGCAGCCTTCATAACTTTTATGCTTTATATTATTATCTTTTAAAGCAGTTCTGCCAATTAATTCTAACCGTCTGTTTCCTGAAAAGCAAAAACATAAATCAATATTAATAACATGTTGGGTGTACATCACACCCGAAATGTGTTGTATGGAATGGTACGCCAGAACCTAGATTTCTGTTTTGTTAAGTTAGCCTAGAAGCAAAGCTACTGTGAAAATGGGTAATTCTTTCAAAGTGTAGTTCGAGTTGTTAACGCTGCGCCCACTCAACTATACTTGCTAAACATCTATAGCAATAATACATACCTAATCTTTTTAATAAAATAAACTGCAGTAAACTTATTTTTCAAGATCATTTGGTGACGCAAAAAAAGATAAATTAGATTGTTTTTTTTGTATTAAAACATCCATATACACAGCAATTACCACAACTTGGCTTTGTAAAGTAAATAAATACAACAGATATAACTAAACAGTTCAGGTCACTTAATTACAACACAGCATAAATTAATATCTGGAATTCTGGACCTTCAAGTCCCAAAAGCGCGACAGCCCGACTGACCTTGCACCGTCGGGGTGTGTCCAGCTGTAGATGTCAATATCAGCTATACCTGCCTACCACACTGCCTACGTTCAGAGTAGACTTGCGTAATCTCATTCTGAATGATCTAAATGAATGCATTCACGTAACTGAACAATTTCGATAACTAGTCACTCCAAAACCTAGAAGATCACTCGTCACTCGTCATTTTCAGAGTGACGGATGCTTCGCCTGTGGCCTAGGTAAACGAGTTCACAACAGCTTCGCTTTCTTTGTTACCGGTACGCCATGAGCTCCGGAAACTCTTTGTTCGGGCTGAGGCCTTTTGTTTCTGTGCACTTTTTTCACTTAATTCCTTTCCGTTTTTCTTTGTACCTACATTTTCTATACCATCCCTCCTGGCGTAAATAATCTACAATACAGATATTCGATGCAAAAGTTCATATAAAAATTGCTTATAAATGTATTATAAGTATCTATGGTTAATTGCTCATTTTCTTACCAAATTGGTGGTGGCATATAAAACGTTAGTACATAATAAATTCGTTCGGAGCGTTCGCGTCGTGAAATAGCAGCACGTTTTTCGTGGGTCACGTCTGTTTTTTCGCTCGTGAAGCCAAATATAGATGTATTGAACACCGAACTGGTCGAGTGAAGGTCGGTAGGTGCCGCTTTGTACGACGACGACGCTACACGGTTCGGTTCGAACGGTCGGCTGACGCGTTGAGTAAGCGTTATTGAATTTCAAGTAGCTGAAGTGTTAAATTAATTCAAATGAAAGGGATTAGTCAGAGTTTCTAATTAAAATATTTAAATCTACAAACTGTTCTATTTCTTACTAATGCGTTGAATGCATAGAGTAAATTAATTTGACAGCAGCGTTTAATTTTAATAGAGGCATAACTGTCAGTTCACAGTATCGAAGTGACATTACGCAATTTTGGGTGGTGGAAACGGCACGCGAGGATTTCTTGGGGTTGAAGAACAGCGCGCGGGGACCTTGCGCACTGAAACTCGGACTAAAACACCCCATCTTACACCAGCTAACTATAGTATGAGTGGTTAGACCGTAAACGCAGAAGAAGGTTTCTAGTCAATTCGTACTTTTATGGTTGAATGGCTGATTTTAAGTGAGTTCAAAAGTCAAACGTATTTCACTTCTCCTTCTTATAAAATTGTTATTAAAACGAGTTAGCTACTTATAAGGACAAGTGCACGTCTTATCGCGCACTTGAATAGTTCCACAGTCGTGATGAACGTCCATGGTGAAAATTCAGTAATAACTTTAAAAACAAATTTCTCGGAGACTACTTAAGTAGGTACTCAATATATCTCATTCAAACCAATTTTCGTTGACAGCGTTTTAAGAAATTAAATTTTTATACTAACTTAAATTTTGTTAGTACATATTTCCAACCCATTGTTAAACGGTTAGAAAGGATGATACACTTTTCATGACTTTATGCATATATCAATAACTATTGACTTAAATAAAAAGTAATTTTTTCTGTATAATTTTTGAAGATCTATCAAAAGGTACACCACACGTTAATATGCGGTGTTCTTTTTTTTCGTCCCTCAGTTGCATGTATGGCGTTGGCGACCTACCCCAAAAAATATAATTTCTCTACGCCATTATATATTCGTTATAAATTTCACTTCCTTCCGAATTTTGTCTATAGCCAACAGTCTCCGATTAAAATGGCTGTGACAGACAGACGTACGGACAGGATGAACCTTAAAAAAGACTTCAGCAGACTTCAACTCTCTGTGACCGCTCATCGTACAAACCGTATGAGAAAGTACTAAACACTGTGAGAACCTTCACACGGGCGAACAACATTTCAAAGAGCTCACACCACCAGTTGCTAATGATTCTAATGAGTATTTGACGAAACACCGTTTTCTGTTTTTTCCTAAAGAATCAAATAAAATGATGAAACGACTCAGTAACAAGCAAGTTGAACCTATCACTTATTAGCTTATCCATTTGGTAACTCAACATTATGAAGGGAATTTCCTATACAATTAGGTACCTAAGTATTTACAAAGAGATTCTGATTCAAAAACAGTTTCGAGGCGTTTTATTAATATATATATTTATTTTATTAGTAACGCATCGAAATAGTCTAAGATTGTGTGTATTTTCAGTAAAATACCGTCGACTTCTATTTAATTTTATGATGTCAGAAGATTAAGCTGACTTTGTTCCAACATATTTCGTCAATTAATTTAAAAAAATGTGACCGATGAGACGTATCAATGGTTTTTAGAATGACATCATCTGAACACTTTTTTTTTGCAGGCAAACGAATTATACAAAGCACTTTGTCAAACGTCGTCAATTTAAAATTTGTAATACTTATTTGCTTAGTATTTAGTTATTTACTGAATGGAAAAATGTTAAAATTGAAAATAAGAAACTTAAAATTATAAATATTAAAATAACCAACGGTTTAATGAAAAACTTGAAAAAATCGTTTTAACATTTGAAATGTTTGTGTAGGAATATAAAAGGGGGACCTTACGACCTTACGTCACGCAAAAGCGAAACGCGCCAAAATTTTTAGTACAATATCGGAGGTTTTATAATGAATATTATTTATATTTGAAATTTTGAATAAAATTTAAATATAATTACGTCAATAAAATATCGGGATTTACGAGTAAGTATACATTAAATATTAATAAAATTCTTTTTGTTTGGTTTAGGTTTTACTTTTTCAGCGATGTAACTTCGAATTTCGCTAAAAATTCAAAAATATATAGCAAAGGTAGTCTTGTACTATTTGTATATTTTTTGATCCATTGTGAAAATTTAAATACAGTTTACATTTGCAATATTTTCCGACTATACTATGTGTGAATTTTTATTGCGTCAAGTATTTCATTCTCAATATTTGAAACAAAAACACTTTTCATAGTTGTCATACTTTTCGGTGTTAAATAAAGTAGGGTTTCTATTTGGCTCATCCGCAACAAAGGAGTCACGGGAACTATTTAACATTTAACAGAGCCGAGGCACACGTTCTTGCGTTTGCCGTGAGAATACTCGACAGAGCAGAACCAATTGTTACTAGTTTTGAACTGTTGCTGAGTGCGTCACTTAAACAAATATGAAGTCAAAAATATCTTTATACGTTTTTAGGGTTAACCAAATGCGTTGCGTAACTTATAATTTCATCCTGTCCATCTGTGTGTCTGTCGTTCGTCCGTCCGTCCATTCGTTTGTTTGTCTCCCACAGCCATTTTACTAGGAGGCTATTGGCACTACACAAATAAAATGTAGATAGTAGTGGTAGGTAGGGGTAATCACGTACCTCCACACAATGGTGTAGTGGCATCACTAATAATTATTTTTTTCGCGATACATGTAATTAAGGAACACATTAAAGTGTGGGTAGTACATATAGATAGGTTTTTAAAAATGACATAGTGGTTACAAATGACTTTTTTTTAAATTTAAGGCTAAGATGTTCCACATCAAAAATTCACACCTTTGCAATTTCTGTTCTGTGTTCAGTTGTGGGGTTGAATGCAGTCATAATAAAATTATAATATTGTGATACACGATAACGATGTCTCGTGATGAGAACGCGTTACACAAACATGTCAAAATGATTGATCATGGTGTTGCGTGTAAGTGCCCATTGTCGACCGAGATTGTCGACAGTCGCAATCAGTGAAACGCAAGAGGCATTTTTTGACAGACGGAAAAAATGAGACGGTCCTCAAATCGACGCGAATATTTTTTTACTATTATTAATTTTTTTATGTATGACCACGCATACCTTTTTACCAGTAGTTTGATTCGAATAATTTATAAACATTTTATTTTTTAATAAGTATATAGTTTTTTTTTTGTTGTGTTTAGTTGTTTTGTGTATAGTACTTTATAGTTACACCTAGACACGGAACAAATAGTCATGTTCATGCACACAAATATTTGTCCCGGGCGGAAATCGAACCTGTCACCCTCGGCTCCGCAGTTAGGTTCTCTAACCACTCGGCCAACCGGTCCATCAACACTGATAGTATTCTATAATTATATTGCAGCAAATTTATACCATATCAATTTGGGATCCCTGTCTCCTAAACTAGGTAAGAACCTGTGCTGTACTAGGAGACAGTTATTAATGGTACAGTCACATCAAAACATGATAACCAGTGCAAGCCCAGTGGAATATTCAGTAACAATTTCACATTAGCATATAGTAATTTATAGTAATATATTAACTTTATATTGGATAAGGATAACCCATCCCGAAGTTGGTTCTAACTAAATTAAAAAAAAATTGACACCCCAAGGGTAAAAAATAAGAGATAATTGTTTTTTCACCTACTAAATTTTCTCTGGATCAATTGAAACTTGGCACACATATATTATGTAGTCTACATCATAACGGAGACCTGTAACAGTCGAGAGGAACTTCTACGATTTACAGCTGCTACATCGTGTTTTGAAAACTTTTCCTTTAATTATTCGACGCGTTATTAAAATTACTGATGCGATTTCGGATCCAAAAGAACGAAATTTGCAGTACAACAAACTTCTTTGTGTGCCCAGAATATCTAAATTGTCTCACCTACTTGAACCTAGAATTACAGAAACTAAATAGAGATGAAAAATAATATGAACTAATACATTTAGGTATCTACTGGGTATTGACTTGGTATGTATGATTTTACTAATATGTTGTCGTAATCATCATGACTAAGACAATAGTCATGAGTTGATTTCACTTAGTCATAGTACGGACATAAAAGGTTTCACATTATCCGTAACTCGATACTGGTATTGTAATGTTCGTGACCAATTTTTTAGTTGATTATTTGAACGATACTAATCAAATACGTTACCATTATATTACATATTATATAGCTGGGGCCTCGAATGAGGTGCATTGTTGTGATTTTTTTTGTATCAATTTTTTTTATACTCAATGTAATAAGATAAGTAGTGGTATTCATTTTATTGAAAACCAATTTAATATATTAATAATAACTAGGAATGCTTTTCGCACCACTTTAGTTCTGTGGTGTTGATTGATTGCGTTACGCGAGTGCGGACGCGAAGCGTGGTGGCCCGCGACAAGATGGCGGCGGGCGTGCCGATGACGTCACGCACGTTTCCTTTCGCATTGCCTTCACCTTGACATTTGAATTTGAATCTTGTACGCGGACTTATCGGCCGTCGAAGACTATTCTAAGCAGCTACTGTACGATTATAGAACAGATTAAACCTCTTTTGTATTGCTGTAATTATAGGTACTAAGAAAGATGGTAACTTAGTAAGTATTTTTTGGGAATGATTACCTACTAGTATCAAATCACGGGACAAATAAAAATACTATTACAGGTGCAGGTTTCTCAGCGTATCAATAAATAGGTAGGTAATTTATTGATACATTGATGTACTTAATTCGTATTACGAGTTGTTAAAGAAGATAATGTAAACAAATTGGGACATATCAGTAATTTAGCAAAAAGTAAAAAAGCTATTAGTATAGATAACGCGTATACCTCCTACGTAAGTGAGTAGGTAGGTACTAATGTCCCAAACGTGGTGTCAGTAATGAGTCATGTAAGTTAGTAACTATTATATAATCTGTGATGTAAGTACCTATTTAATAAATGGTCAAAGACTTTAAAGCATTATGATTTCACGGTCTGTTTGTATACACAAATTGTATGTTTGTACCTACACGTGAAAATCATTGAAATAAGGTGCAAATAGTTCATAATAATTTCTGTCCTAAACAAACAATACCCATATAGGACAATTTTGCATGTACTGAATGAAAACATTGAAATGAAGCGTTAGGTATCATCTAAAGATCATTTTAGAAAAAAAATTAGTTAATTTTCACGTTAATTGATACAGTGACTACTTACGCATGAGAAAGATGCAACCGCAGGTGCAGCGCGGAGAGGTATCTCATCGGTGGATGCTGGCGGACGCAATCATCAGTTGCCTGCACATCGCCGCGGTAATTCAGTAACCTGTGGCACCATATCTCAATATTTTAGTACTGAGTGGTACTAGCAGAAAGAACGCGTAAATCAATATTTTCACCAAAGTTCATAGTAAATATCTATTAAAAGGGAGGTAACAAAAAATCTGCTGATATATGCTACGGTCATAAACGTAAGAATTGACTAGAGGCCCTCTTCTGCGCTTACTGTCTAAACACTCATACTCTAGTTAGATGGTGTGTACCAGTTGCGAGATGGCGAGTTTCAGTCCGAGTTTAGTCCGTGAGGTCCCCGCGCGCTGGCCTTTACTTTGAAATTGCGTTAGGAGTTCTCTACATTTTGAAGTGACATTTCTGACTCTATTACGCTCTTTTATAAACCAAACGCTACTGTCAAATTAATTCACTCTACCTATGGCTACGGTATATATTCTTATATGTATGTATATAAATGCAATGATAAACCATATAATGTTAAAAGTAAGGAAATAATAACGTGACCACCACGGTGAGATTATGAGTGTATCCCACAAATCAAAATACATCGTTTTTTGGTTGCTTAAATAAGATTGTTATGTTTCTCCGTTTTTATTTAGCATACGTTATTTTATATTTTTATGGTAATCTATTTGACTGATTCAAAAAATTGCTAGATACGTTCACTATGGTGGAATTCTGATTTTAAATTAAGAATAACTTTCCATTATTCAATATTTCTTTGTAAATTGTAATGGCGACTACTTCAATGATAGACCATCACATATCCTGATTTGAGTTACATATGATAATGAACACGTCATATGATTGGTTCTAATAGCATTGACTTTAAACTAGTCTTCTTGCAATTTTCTAGTAGATATTTCCTAGCATATATCGAGCGAGGGTGATGCGGGTGCGGCGGCACCGTTGTTGGTTCATCGCTCTCCAACAAACATCGACAACCGCGATCGATCAAGCTTTTTATCATATCATAAACGGATACGAACCGATAGCGGCGATAATCCTCACGCGTCTTTCACTCATCGCCACAGATAGTGCAGCTGTACGACGTTAGGCAAACAATACTAGGCAAACGATAAACTGATATAAATGATAAGACAACTAGGTACTATGGGTGGCGCAATGGACATCGCAAATGGGTCGGTCTCGTGGATATTTAAAAGTACCAAGATATAAGCTGATCCCATAGATAAAAATAAAGTACAATTATGTACTAAAGCAGACATATACAATTTTAATCATGAGTCTAACCTTTATTTGATTTGCCCTGAATACAGTTGTGGTTCAAGTCACGCAAGCGATCGTTACCGGTTGTCGTAACCTCCGTTTATATGCCACGTACCTACGTCGGTCACGAGGCTCATGGAAACTAAATAGGGAACCAGTTTCGATTGGCCTCTTGAAAAGATACACTTAAGTACATCGTGTACTTGCAAATTTCCATACAAATGGCCTTAACGGTTGTACACCAGTAAATATTAAACGATTTTCGCAAACATTTTATATGGTATTCCGACCAGCAAAAACTAAGTTGAACCGTTTTTAGGGTTCCGTAGCCAAATGGCAAAAAAGGAACCCTTATAGTTTCGCCATGTCCGTCCGTCTGTCTGCCTGTCTGTCTGGGGTTTTTCACGGAAATTATTGGCAATATATAAATGAAATTTGGAAGGTAGGTGAATCTATGAACCGCTATACACTGACGTAGTGAAATTAAGAATTTTTTTTTTAAATAGGTTGCCATACATGTAACTGAAGTTACGAAAAAAAATCATCTTATATTAACGCGAGAGGCACCAAACCATAGGTCTTAAAAATGATATCGAGGTTTCAAACATTTTTTTTTTATTTAAGTCAACAGTTTTTGAGATATGCACTCCTAATGTATGTGTGTATAATATAGAATGTATGTGTGTGTGTTGGTGTATGGAGATATATATGTGTATATATGTAAGTGTATATAGGTGTATATGTGTGTGTGTGTGAGGGTGAGTATGCGTGTGCTGTGTGTGTGTGTGTGTGTGTGTGAGGGTGAGTATGTGTGTGTTGTGTGTGTGTGTGTGTGTATCTAATGTAAGTTCTGGGATCGGCAGAATACCAGCGCTGGCCCTGCCACTATGGCGGACTGGCAACAGCTGAGCCGATTCCATTTGCCATAATACATGCTTGATTATGCAAGTGTAATTTTATTGTTTTGTATCTTTTTTCTTTTCATTTTATAATTTAAATTTTACTGTCATGTTTTTTTTTTTTTTAAATATTGTTCTAAATTGTTTTTTATTTTCATGTTAATGTGGCAATAAAGATATTTCATTTCATTTCATTTCATTTCTAAAGTCCTAATTTTTGTTAGAGTCTACCAGCTAAACCGTTCTTTTTGGATATGTGGAAAAAAATTATGACAGTAGTATATATAACATAGTTAAAAAGAAAACTATCACAGCTAACTAGACTGTATTATTTAACGAGTAATAGAGTAACTTATAAAATGTACTTTTAGAAGTAAAAATTTTGTAAAAATTCCGTAGAAAATGACAGATGGGGTTTAGCCAACTAGCGAAAACTAGATGCATGAAAATGAAATATATTAATACAATAATTCTTTTATTACATAATAATAACGATTAATGGTTAAGTTCGATTAACGTCACGCTCGTTTTTTTATATTGCATGGTGGTACGGAACCCTTCGTGTACGAGTCTGATTCGCATTTGGCCGGTTTTATTATTTAAATTATTTTAAACTTTCGAATAAAAAATAAGTCCTGAATACACTCGTTTATGCTCGGTGCGTCGAAATAGTCGATAAAGTCGGTTGTCAACCAAGAGCTAAGCTACGCTGAAACTAAGCTTATCAAGCTAAGCTAAGCTGAATATAGCTAAACTAGAAATAAGGTTGAATCCAAGTGTTGCATGTTGTTAATAAACAGGTCCATTGTGCAAAATCCTAGTCAAAAAAAAATTTAGTGCCACTGCGCGCAAACTAAATAACACCTTAGACAATACATTTGACGATACTGCAATAACTACCCGTTAAATGCGCCAGAGGTGCGAGGTAAGGCATTGTAGGGGCTGGGCCAATTTTGATCCAGTGTTCTGTATTAGATAGATATTACCTTCAAGCCAGATTTTGGACATGTTTTACGATTATACCCCACCAAAGGGCGTTGTAGTAGACGTGTTTGTCTAAAGCGATTGGGCTGATTTGCGATTTTTCGCATTATAAAATAGGTATTACCTCAAAGCACGTTCTTAGATTTGCTTACGGTTCTACTTACCTCTGTAAGGCGCTACAGTAGATATGTTTACTGAAAACGGCTTTGGCATTATCATTGTCGTTAGGCCTACTAATCTGTAAAAAGAAATAAGAAAGTGTCTGCATGCATACGTGGATGCGTGGCTGCGATGATAACTAAAGTTTCTCATGCATGCACGAGACGGTTAATTGACATCTTATGTTAATTTAGGTCGATTATAAGGTATAATACATTTTCAATACATTTGCTATTAATACGGTCCTTATGACATCGAAACTTGGATCGTAATATTGTATTTTACGTACTAGGCGCTTTTATGTGCACCAATCACAAACGAGCCTTTTGTTTGTAACCACAGTTTGTAACGCATGCGTATACCGCGAAAAGCAGTCCCACTCCCGCCATTATTACTTTTGAAGTACTTACCTAATTTTAATTGCAAATGTATTGAAAAGCGTCGTATGATAGTCGTACTCAGTAAGCGGGCTTTTTATCGTCATCGGCTTATTATAAGCACTCGGCTTGGCCTCGTGCCTATAAACACTTCGACTATAATATCCAGCTTACCGTAGTTGCATCGTAATGTACTATTATTTTAATTTCATTTTTTTTTGAAGGACCACCTTTGTAATATGTTTTTACTTAAAAGCTTTTTGTCTTTGGCTTTTTTAAATTTTATTTTTTTTATATACATACAATTTTATACTTTTATACAAGGTGAAGTTTTAACAACCACACAAATTTTAATGTAATGATCTTTGGGAAAAAGTCGATGGCCGTCTTGTTTCCTTTTAGGATCGTTCAATAGAAAAATATTGAGATATAACTACTCAAACCTTTCTCAAAAAAACCAATAACTCTAGTCACCATTCATGGCCGCCGCACGTTCCGCCCAGTCTCGGTCTCAAGGTCTCGAGCGCGTCGTCACAAAGAAGGTAACCAAACGTTATATATTAAAATAAATAAATTTGGATGGTTAAAATTTCTTCCGTAGAAACTTTTATTAATTTGTTTTGAAATAGCATTAATTTTTCAGGACATTCTGTTCCCCTTTTCAGACAATCCCATTATGTGTCAGTTCTCCCTCACAACACTGGAGCAGTAAAGGTAGACATACGTAGGCACTGGTTTCGTGTAGCTGTGGGCGCTGCTTAGACCCTATCCAGACGGGTCTGTAAAGAATCGGTAAATCTTGCCTAGTTGTAAAATATACAAATGCAGAGACACAGTATTTGTTACGTGTGTATCCACACGGCACAGTATTTTATTTGTTATCATGTCATCGTCGAAGGAAAACGGGTCGTCTAGTAACGAAAAAAGAATTATTTTGGCTTATGTCTACTTTATTGGATGCATCCTTACATTGAGAAAAATATTAACTGCAGGTTGTTTGTGGCAGCACGAATATTGCAAATGGATGATCAAAAATTACGTCTTTACGTGAAATTTCTGGTAAAGCGTGATTATAAAAACATGAATGTTTTTCAACTCCTAAAGTTATTAAAAAATTTACGTCCTTTTATACTGCAAGCTTACCGAGCGTGCGGTACCGCTTGCAGACACGTGTGGACGTGCTCTTAAAAATATAGAGTATGTGGGTATGCCCGTCTGGATAGGGCCTTACACTATCCGTGTACTCACTCACATGCAAACGTTAACGTAGACGCCAGACCCCATTCTTATTGTGATAGTATTATACACATAATCAATATCACGTGCTCTTTGATCTGTTTGTATATAGTAACCTCCGTTTTCTGTCTTCTTCATGAACCTTCACGACGCGACGGTTTCTTTTTTTCACACGAAATATTATAAGAACTCTATATTTAGTTTGGCCCGTATCACCCCTAAGATAATTACGAAAAAAACATATATCAAGCAATTAAATTGCATGTTTACTGCGTATCCTAATTGGGTGCTCGCCTCTATCTCGTGTAAATAATTTTATAATAGATACGTTATTCTTGTTTTGTAAATTAGAAAGATAGGCAATGTGTTATGCTGTGGTGGACAGGACGGGGCCCGTGTTTTCGTGATAATGCCAGTGAGTCAGATGACGAAAGTGCGAAAGTGTATGTGGTGTGAATGTTATTGGATGACTTATGTTAAGTTTGAATTTACATGTTTGATTTATATATGTATATTAGAATAGAATAGAAAAAACTTTATTTTATATGATTTATACAATAATTATTGGCCTTCTATGTTTGGGCGGTGTTATTTACATATATGTGTTCAGTGAGATCTAAGTGTAAAATATTATTATATGGGGCTCAATTATATTACACTGGCTCACAGCTTACTCACATCGACTTCAGAGCGGACTAGAAGTTTGACGCGCTGTGTACGAGAGCTTTATATTTATGACTGTGAACAACAGAATTTTTATCTGTCAGCACTCAACGACGACTCGTAAACAGCGTGTCGCATCGTCTAGTACGCACACACGGCCCGTTATCGTACGTTACGTGAATAAACTTCGTCGCTAGTGTCCGGGCCAGTATCGCATGGAAAGTTACTCCGTAGCGAGTGCGCTGATAGCGGTTTTATCAGGGCACGCGTCTATGGCGTGTATGTATATTTTGGTTCCACATTACACGCTAGTATTTCTGAAATATTACACTTGGTTACACCACTATTTATACCATAGAACTGCAAGAAGGTAGTAGAAGGGAAAGTATTTGATTCAGAAGTGACCTATAATTTGATTCGATAATGACCTATTCAAGAAATTGAGGAAATAAACCTGCGACATTTACAAACGGTCATCTAAGCCCAAACTATGCAGACCTGTATTGTGGGTGCTACAACTTATAAACATACTTGATATTTTTTTTTAAATGAAAACTTCATTGTTCAGAAATTGTGCGCCTAAGCACAATTTCTGAACAATGGATGAACTGAACCGTCACACGCTCAGGTTGGTGACGTGGAATCGGGTATACTCGGCTCCAGTCGGTTGACGTTTACTGGCTGTCCACCAAGGAGTGCATCGTTTCAATAATCACGTTTTATAAGTATGTATTGTAATTCGCGTATTTTTAGTATATAAAACAGAGTAATATTTCAAGTGCATTGTATCGTATGTATACAGTTAGTATTTAAAACTTTATTTATGAGTAGTTTAATGTATTACGCATTGTATATTATTGTATAGTTTTCACGTCTATAGTGTGCTCATAAGAATACACCCTCTTTTTTATGTTTTATAACAGATATTTTACACTCAGACAGAAACAAATAGATATGTTCGTGCACACAATATTAATTTGTCCCGTACGGGAATCGAACTCTGGCTATTGGTTCTGCAATGCTCGTAATTCAAAATAAAATCTTAATATTAAAATTGATCAAACTTTTCCATGACCTCAGAAATTATTACATGATCATAGGGAATCCTCGCATTATCTATTAAAATGTTATGTCGTCATTCGATAGGAAATGTTGAATCGTCGATGAATGCAACGTTATACTCGTACAAAAGTATAAACTCGGGTATTCTAGGAAACTAGTAATCGCGGGCCCACGCTGGCTGAGCAGGGGCCACGCCTAGCGTATTGTTTACTTGCATCGAGAACCGAGATAAGCATGGCATCCGTTCCAACCGACATGATGTAGTCACCATTTACCATACACATGTGAAACATGATCGACATGTTGATTCCTAAGCTCTAATCACGTAGCCAATGCCAATAACTATACGCTGACGCAACAATGATACCGTTTATCATTTTGTCTGCCCCGATAAAGATTAATTTTTCCTGGTTACGATAATAAATAGGTACGAAATGAAAAAGGTTAGGTGCACCCTATCTACCTATTTGAAATTGCACTAGTCTTCGACGAAGTTCTAAAATGGCTGCAATAATAATGAGTAAAGGATCTATTTCACTGCCTCTTCCGCTTTTTAACTTTAAATGGCCTACAGGGACAAGTGAGCCCGTAAGCAAAAAATAATGAAATGTGATCTATTACGAAATATTTTGGCAGTAGTTCTTGTTTCATTACAAGTTACTGACGACATTTACTATTTTATTTATAATTTTAAATTGTCTGGTTCCGAACCTATAACAAGACTTCTCTATAATCTACCGCTTCGATATCTTTTCACACTTTTTATTTTAAAGTAGCTTTCCCCCCGCGGGACGCGAAGCTTTAGGACATTGTGAAACTTTTAAGAACATTCTGAAACTTAACTACCTAAGAAATCTCCATATCAAATTTCATCAAAATCCATTTAGCGTTTTTAACAAGAAGAATAGGTGTCCCACAGGAAGCGTGTGTTTTTCAGGGAAGGAATATCTATTTATTTTGTATGTTCTTCCAAGGCTTAAACACCTTTGTTCTGAATTTCATCAATAACCGTTCATCCGTTTTTGCTCTAAAAATAATTATCCAACAGGAATTGTGCCTTTTCCCGTGGTAAAAAGTAACCTATGTCACTCCCCAGCTCATAAACTATATCTGTGCAAAAAAATCACTTAGACCCGTTGCTCCGTTGCTGCATGATTAACCGCTAAACATTCAAATATCCATACATACAAACTTCTATTTGTTTAATTTTTTATTTGGCTCTTCAACAATAGATACACCATTGCAGTACAACTACAAAGTAATATAGAACACAAATTATACCGTTATCTCACTCCACACTTCGTAGTTAATCGCACTTGACTTATTCATAAAAACTGTTTGTCGAACGAATTGCCGCTTTTTCTACCTTCACTCCCTTCCACGAGTTAGACGTCGCGAATATTCCAATTCTCAAACATTTAATTTAATAATTACATCGCTATTTTAGCGTGAGAATTTTCTCGCACGTGCGTGCGCACGTCTGGCGCCGTGGCGCCCGCCTTTGTCTGGACACTAACATTTCCTCTCGAAAATGTGTTTGTAAATTCGAAATATCGAGGCGCTATTCTCTGTAAAGACCGTCTTCCAATTTATTTTTTTCAATTCGTGGAATTTATTTCTCTTTCTGAATTTTTCTGTTTTATTGAATGGCCGTGGGAACTTTTGGAGTAAGTTCGATGACATGTCGACGTGCTATTATAGATAGAAGTCACAATATATGAGAATTATATATATACAACTCCTGCCAACGCTGGCTTCATATCTGCAAAATTTCATTAAAATTAGTTCAGCTGTTACAGAGATCATCAGTCTGAACAATAGAAAACACACAAACAAAGAATAACCTATGTCACTCCTGCCAAACTCTTTTTTTATGCCTGCTGAAATCGGTTCAGTTGTTTCGAATATTAGCCCGGAAAACATACAGACAGACAAATACACAGGCAAAAAAATGCCTGTCTCACTCTTAACAACGCTCGCTTCGTGTCTGCAAAATTCAGTCGTTTCGGAGTCTAGCCGGAACAGACAGACAGGCACTACGATTTTATTTATATAGATACAAAGACCTTATCTTAAACAAGTACTATACATATAGAAATACTCTATTACACTTGAAGTAAAATAAAATAAAATCTAAAGGTTACTCCTGTTCTTTCTAACCTTTTAGTGTACACGAATAAATTGATGAAAAACATGCATGTGCGACAATAACTTCCTTTTTTACACTCTGCTATGATAATAAGACAATCAAAGGAACGCAAATAATTACATTTAATAAAATAAAACTTTAATTAATTGTATGAAAATGTTGATTTTTTCCAATTGGTTTAAGAGTATTGTGCTAGCGTCACATACGATTTCGATAAAAAAAACATGCAATGGTAAATTGAACCGTTACAGTGTCCACGCCTAAGGCAGTACGCATGCGTACGTATACGTTGTACATGTATTTGTGTATCCATTTTTCATTAATAATCATAAAGAATGTGTGTAACCCATTGACATGTGTAACCCATTGAAAGTTTATCTGCTTGCTCGTGTTGCACACTGATACACGTACTCGGTTTTTCTTATATATCATACTCCTTTTAAACACCACCAATAAATACTACTATTAAATTCTAATATTATGTTTTGTATTTGAGTAAAAACAGTAGGTATAAATAAGTTGTACCAAAATTCAAGTTGATATGAAATTCAAGTTGATATGTTATTTCATGTAGAGCGGGCTCCACATTCACGGCGTGAACACCCGTGAAAGCCATGAGCTGCAAATGTAGAAGAATTTTGCGTCCGTTCACGTCTTGTTCTCCGTTTTGAGTCGGTATTTGTACCCGCGTCAAAGGGTCCGCGGGCTCCGAACCTAACGTGTACCCATGCGCATCCATACTCACGCCTCGTGAAAACAAAACAGTAGTGCGCAAGACTCCGTGTGGTAAGGTTGTGTTATGACAGTGAGTGAAAATGAGTGTATCGTGGACTAATGAGCAGGTGCTCATATTGATTATTATCATGCCGAACACACCTTATGGGATCCTAAACACAAAGACCATAAAAGTAAAATGAAAGTACACGACGCATGGATGCAAATAAAAGAAATCATGAACATTGAAGTGCCTGAATTAAAAAGATAAAGAAGATTGTCTAATGTCCAGTTATAGAAATTATAGGAAAAAAGTGAATAACTCTATAAAATCTGGAGCAAACACAGACGATATTTACAAGCCCTTTTTTTTGTTTTACCCTTGCGGTGGGAAGGCGGATTAAACTCTACAGTTTCCGTACGCCCGAGCGCGCGGGGTATGTGGAAGTTGCACCCACTAAACAACCGCCTGAAACAGAATAGGGACGCGTGTCATTAGCCTGAAACCTCCAACGACTTCATCGAAGCGGTCAGGAGGCAGGCACACTAGGGCGTCACCGGCGCGAAGATGTCGAGAAACCCCTAAGATTTACAAGCCCGTTTGGTTTGCCTTTAAGGCGACGTCTGTTTTTCTAAGAGAAAGAAATAGTTGTAAAAAAACTATAAATACGGTTGGTATAGTTTATTTGCAATTTATTAATGACTAGCTTCCGCTTGTGGCTTTGCCCGTGCGGATAGACGTTACGCCCTTGTAGTCGTTTTGCGCTCTCACCCTTGTTCTCATTCCCTCTCACATTTTTACTCTCATCTAATTCTGCTTCTGTCTTATGATATATACTATTGATTCTTTCCCGCTTTTAGTCCCATTCGCATTACCATTTCACTCATATATCCTATAGCGTCCCGTCTCGGTTTCGCACGGGCACTTTCGCTCCCCTCCACCACCCTAATCCACCCACCTCTCCCGACCTTTCCCCTTTCGCACTTCTACTCGGACATTCTAGAACGATATGCTTTCCGTCTATCGATCCAATAGCACAAGTACATTTATGAGCGAATCCATTTTCGATATCTATCTATTCTTCTGCCCTCGATGGAATCTGTAATATAAAAACAATTAAATGTTATAGACTTATTTTCAGGAAGAAAAATCAGTGGTTGTCAATGAAGAGGTCGAAGAACAACAAGATGTACAAAGCCAGAATGACCAAAAGAAACAATCCGTCGGCGCAAAAATCCACCTGATCTTCAAAATTATGACAAAGTTTTAGAAGATGCTGCATTAAAATCAACCATCAGTAGGAAAGAATCTCAATCCCAATCCAACAAAGATAACGTTTGTTACTTATATGGTAAAATGTTAGCCAAAAAAATAAAGACATTACCTGAAAATGACAGATTATCTTTCATGTATGAAATAGACGGCATATTCCTACGCCACCAACAAAACAGTCTATATCGATACAACAGATTATCTAACATCCCTGCTCAGTTTACATTACTTCATTATCTGAGAAACCTGGCACATCTCGTTCAACTTATTCCGATGATTAGGATATATTGAGATATATCCTGCATAATAATAGGTGCAGAAAAGTGCACGTCAAACATTCAGTTCTAGTCTAATTCTTATTACGAATATCAAGAATCGTACAAACAAACTGTAAAGTTTGACGTGCTCTTGATTGTACATAGACAGCATTCAGATGATTCTCTTCTGTTACAGTTCCAATCAAACTTTATGACGGATTGGAATACAACGCTTTAAGCGTGCTTGCGCAGGTTCAGTCATATCCCCCTCGCTCCACTGCGTCCCGCGACACCTAAAACTGGTTACTGCGACGCGACTTGTGCCTATGTTCACATCCGCCATAAAGTTTGATTGGAACCAAAGACATATATATACTAGCGTAGGAGACCAACTGACATCTAAACATCGCATGACCGAAACGGAAATGAGTATGTGTGCAAAATTCACATGTGGTTGAGCCAGTTTTAGTGATGTGCATGGGTGTTTTTTATATTATCGATAGCACGTAGTACTTTCATGATAATGTGTCGTTGAAATTACCGCGTTATCATAAGTCGAAATCGGCAATCCTATTTATTATTTTGAATCTGCTATACTACATAATTTTTGTTTTGAGTAACTTTTCCTAACTTTTAGTTTTTTAAAATGACAAATCATCAATCAGTCAATTCAAATGCCATTTCCTTTACACCAATAAATATTTTTTTTTGTTAAAAGTTGATAATAAAAAAATTGCAGAAGTAAAGAAAGCGTTAACATCATTATGGAAATTTTAATATTTAGTTGAATACAAGCCAAGTAATAAATAAAACAATATAAATAAACGATTTTTATTTTTAATGACAATACGTCACGTTGCAACGCATAACAACAAAATTTTAACTCTTTGTAAACAAAAAAATGAGAATGTACAAAACAAAAACATTTACAATGGAGAAGTTCATGATGTTTAAAATATACAATTTAACTCGATAGAATTGAAAGATAAACCAAAAGTAATAAAACAGTGAAAGTTTTTTTTTTAAATTCGTCAATAAATGACTGAGAAATAAATTATTGATATTTATTAATTTGACGACCGTTTAGCCAAGTGGGTAGCGACCCTGCCTACGAAGCTGGAGGTCTGGGTTCGAATCCTAGGTCGGGTCAGTATTTATATGATGAATATCGATACTGGTACCGGGTCTTGGTTGTTATATGTATGTGGTGTCTTCGCTTGGTACCCAAAACACAAGCTAATGCTTAGTTTGGGGCCACGACGTTGAAAAGTGCACGTTATTATTATTATTATGTATTTTCGTGTGGTTTGACTGGTGGCTTCTTTCTGCCCACGACGTCACATTGTCTACTCCATTGAGTGTCGCGTCGTCTCACTACACCACAAATTATGCCTTGGATGCCTTGGACTAGTCTATAATATTTTTGTTTCTTTATGTAATAGGTAATTAAGTTTTATTTGAATATAAAAAACAAGTTTTTGTAAAAGACAAAGTGATAATTTGCCTAAAATTGATATTTTCACTGTGATGGACTTTTTCTTCAAATCCATTTTATATTAGTGCTGAAATAAAGGTTTAGGCTCTAAAGTTGAAGGTCCTGGTGATATATCCCGGTAAACGTACGCTGACACCGATCGCTTGGTCTTCAGATTGACCTGTACAGAAATTACAGTTGGCATAAATGCTCTGACTTTAGATATTAAGTATTATTAGTATATTACTTAATATACCTACTTAGTAAGCACATATGAAAAAAAAAAGAAACCCCTAACGGCACAAATTCAGTAGGTATAGATCCTTTCTTCAAAAGTCGTCGGTGATTTAGTTAGACAAAACAGTTATCCGTAAAATGTCTACTGTAAACCAAAGAATGTTTTCGAGGAGTCCCACCTGTTCTATTTAACATTTTTCCGTGTTTACAGGAAACCTGGATATTATGAAATAGTCATCATTATCAGGAAGCATTTTTTAACACCGCAGTTTCTTGGAGGAAAATGAGGTTAAACTATTGTATACAGTAGTTTTGTCATTCAAAGTTAAATTATTTACGACGTTCATAATCAGAGAACAGATAGAACGTCAGACTTTAAATCATAAATAAATAACGATTAAAATTAAATAGAGCATCAGATTTTAAATCATAAATAAATGACGATTATAATTAATTGTGTATATATCTTATATTTTCATTTGAAAAAGTCTTGTATTTACATATATACCCTATGTGTAGTATATATGTATAGATGTCATACTTTCTCTTACAATGTGCTACCAGGCTAAATAAACCTCACAATATGTTTAAAAACAGTTAACGACATCATTCCAGTGGAACAGGTGCAATTAGGTAATATCAAATTTACAAAATATTTATATTTGAAAATATCGACATATCGATAGATTTTGTGCAATCCCTATGCTTAATTGTTACATTGTAATTTTACACAATATTTTTGTATCGTACACATAATTGTTTAAAATAACAAATTATTTACAAAATAAAGTATTTACCGTATACTACTGAGGTATAACCAAGTAAATTTAGGATCGCTTTTTATAAAAATAAGCATTAAGATAACAATATGTTATTGGCAGTACTTACCGGTGAAATGTCTCTTTATTTGGATTATTAACATATGTTACAGTGCAATTTAAAACTGAATACGACACCATTTTTATCACAAGAATTAATTTTTGTAGAATTCAAAACGATTATAACACAAAATAGAAAACAAAGCTGGACCTTATTTTGACAAGTGAGTAATGAAGACTAAATGTGTTCAAAGAGGTTTTATGTCAGATTTTCTTGCATTTCTTTCTCGCATGTAGGATTTCCGCAAAGAGCTGGATGTCATTCGCACACTGTGTTCCTCTCTTACGCTAGTATATATACCTTTATGATTGGAACTGTACTTACTACGCGGTTATGTTGCTATTAAGATTGGATGTTTTGGATCTCAGCACTAATGACAGAGCTGGTTGCCTTTGTAGAAGTATAAAATTAAAACGACATGTTTTATATAAAAAAAAACTTGTAATTGCGTATTTTTAAGCGACTTCAAAAAAGAAGGAGGTTACTCAATTCGACCGTATATATGTTTTTTTTTTTTTTGTTCAGGGATAACTTCGTTGTTTATTAACCGAATTGAATGATATTTTTTTTGTGAAAGGGAGATATCTCCGAAATGGTACCATGATAAGGAAACCAGGATCTGATGATGGCATCCCAGAGAAATCGAGGACAACCTTCGAAAATCATATTTTAAAGTATTGTATTTTAAGTATTTTGATAAAGTACTACTACTAGTACTATTTAATGAAGGTCGGGAGTCGATCTGATGATGGAGCTGAAAGACAGTCGAGGGAACTCATCAACGACTTACAGCAATTACCTGGTGTTTGGACTTGATTCATTTCTATTGATGAGATCTTTGCACCCATATGGATTATAAGTGCCATTACAGGTCTGATGATGGAGGCCATGCACAATCGAGGGAACTCCTCAACTATTTACAGCAATTACCTGGTGTTTGGATTTAATTTATTTCCATTAATGAGAACTTTGGACCCATATGGGTTATAAGTACCATTACAGGTCTGATGATGGAGACCGCATACACAGTCGAAGGAACTCCTTAACGGTTTACAGCAATTACCCGTTGTTTGGACGTAATTCATTTCTATTAATGAGAACTTTGTACCCATATAGGTTATAAGTATCATTACAGATCTGATGATGGAGACCATACACAATCGAAGGAACTCCTTAACGATTTACAGCAATTACCTGGTGTTTGGACTTAATTCATTTCTATTAATGAGAACTTTGCACCCACATGGGTTATAAGTACCATTACAGGTCTGATGATGGAGACCATACACAGTCGAAGGAACTCCTTAACGCTTTACAGCAATTACCTGGTGTTTGGACTTAATTCATTTCTATTAATGAGAACTTTGCACCCATATAGGTTATAAGTACCATTACAGATCTTATGATGGAGGCCATACACAATCGAGGGAATTTCTTAACGATTTACAGCAATTACCTGGTGTTTAGACTTAATTCATTTCTATTGAAGAGAACTTTGCACTCATATGGGTTATAAGTGCCATTACAGGTCTGATGATGAAGACCATAAACAGTCGAGGGAATTCCTCAACGATTTACAGCAGTTACTTTTTGTTGAGCTTCCTTCATACGGTTGAATATGCCAAAATGTTCAGTTCGCACAAAAATAATAATTAAGATTGAAGTTTTACATAGGAATACCACTGCCTACTAGGCATGCTGATGCGTCAATTTGACACTGAATTTACGATGCGGTGCTGTCTCATTTGAGTAGCGCGTATAGAAGTCCCATTTATACTAAATACAAATAAGTTATAGATGCGTTCAACTAAAAATTGAAAAATAAAATAATTTAAAAAAAAATAAAAACCGACTTCAAAAACATAAACTAAAAAGTTAAAAATAAAATTTTCACTTTAAAGAAAGGAGCATTAACAGGCGGCATATAGTTAATGAAGTCGGTGCCAACTCAGACACTTTAAATGGGTACTTACCAGGTAATAACAATTACAGCAATGATATATTTATAACAATAACAAAAATAGAACACAATTTAAAGTATCTGAGTGAGTAGGCACCGACTTCATTAACTATATGCCGCCTGTTAATGCTCCTTTCTTTAAAGTGAAAATTTTATTTTTAACTTTTTAGTTTATGTTTTTGAAGTCGGTTTTTATTTTTTTTTTTAATTATTATTTTGTGGAGGATGGCGGTAGAGCGAATAGAGAGTTGTCATTGTATAATCGCAAAAAAATACGAAACACATTATTGTTAGAAATCAGAAAAGACGAAGATAGAAACAAACAAAATAAATTATATTATAAATAATGTGGGGCATTTTTACAAAATTATATTAATTGAATTACGAAATTCTTATTTCATTTTTGAAAACTATAATGCAACGTATAATTTAATAATTAAACGAACATACCCAAGTGGGGTTCTATTTAATTATTGAAGATGCTTAGTCCAACATAACTTATAGTCAGTATATTTCCTTGCCCTTGGTCCGCGTGATTTAAAAAGTAAAAAATTTACACATGACAGCTATCAATCTGGAAATGACATTAATTTTAGAGCTGGTTATTATTAACAAGTTAGGTACATCTCACCTACCACTTCCCATCTCAGGGAGAAATAAGCTGTCTTATTTGGGAGGGAGGGAATATCCTATGTTGGACTAAGCATATTCAATAATTAGAACAAAACTTCACTTGGGTAAGTTCGTTTAATTATAAAATTATTTTTATGCTTAGTCCAACATAACTTGCAGATGTTAAGAGCCGGTAAGATATACTTATACATCATTTTGTTTTTCAATATAGACTTCACATAAATAAAAGGCAGCACTGAAAAAGAAAAAGTAATATTTTTTAAATGAAAAAAAAAAGAATATTTATAATTATAAGATATATATGGGCATCTGCTCCTGGGAATATTGTGATTATTATTATGAACCTGAACTAGTTCCACAGACAGCTCTCTTGCAAATGCATGGTGCTTACAGACTTGGTTTTTTTTTAAAGTAAATGCATTTTATCTTTGTGAGGTTATTGTAAAAGATAATTTAAAAAAAAAACATTTTATGATGAAAACTACATTGTATCACTAGGTACTATAAATTTACGCTTTTCTTTGCAGAGCTTATTCTCTTCCCAATCGATACTAAAAGTCATAGGTTCACTGTAATAAAAATTGTCTCTAGCTATCAGTGCACTCATGTAATTACTTTTCGGATTAGCCAGAGAGGATCGAGCGCCTTCTAAATAACTAACGAAATAAAAATGAAATATATTTATACAATAATTCTTAAATTACCTAATAATAACGATTAATGGTAAAGTTCGATTAACGTCGCGCTCGTTTTTTTTATATTGTATGGTGGTACGGAACCCTTCGTGTGCGAGTCCGATTCGCACTTGGCCGGCTTTTTTGCGTTTTAAATCGCGCGGACCAAGGACAAGGAAGTATACTGACTACAAGTTATGTGGGACTAAACATGAAAATAATTTTTATTCGCAGTCTTAAAACCACTAAATAGTAAAAATCTACCGAAAATGGTCACACTGTGGCGCACGATGAAGCGGGGACCTCTAAGTAAACTTAAAATACCTAATAATTAGCGGTCCCCGACGCTTTTAAGGATCAAGAATCACTAGGCAATGAACAAACTTGTATTATTTTACACTTTTTAAAGGTTAGTTTTTTTTGTGTCGGGGGTTTTATAAATTTTTAATTTTTTTTTTTAATATAGCCTTTCATCCCCACTTGGTTTTAGGGGGAGATATGTTCAAAAGTATTAAAATCCGCTTCATTTTTTGACGACTAATAAAATGTACTTTTTTTGACATTTGTCCTAATTTCATGGGAACAAAAAATTTTAAGGAACTCGTGGTACCGTTTGTCTATCTATCAAGACTTCCTTTTCTCAGGAACGCGTGGACGTATCAAGCTTAAATTGATATCTAGTACCTACTTATGTATACGATCCTTTGGAACTATAAAAAATCAAGCTTCTGAGTCAACGCAATCAAAAAATACGGCTATTTATGTCAAATATTTTGACACTCGTAAAAAAATAAAAAATATAGGACAAGAAGCATGGTTTCACAACACAAGTACAGGCAAAAATATGAAAATCGTTAATTTATTGTTTTTAAGTGACATAAGTTATGTGTTTTTGTGTCATCTGGCAGTTAGTAGCGTTGATAAATTAAAATAGAATGACACTACAGAACCCTGGAGGCGCGAGTTCGATCCGCGTTTGACCGGTCTTCTTCTCTTACACACTCTAACATTATTCTGTCATATATCCATAAATATTAATTGCCATTATGGGACATATTTTTCAATAGCAAAACTTGAAAGTACCTAGTATCTGAAAGTTTGTCAGACCCGCCAAGTTCCTGGTAAACAATGATAACTACAGTATCTCTGCCAACAGTTCGACTGAATGCTTCGTGTCGTTGTGATAAGGGGGTACACACAAAAATAACTCCGTAGATTACGTAATGCGAAACATTTTAAAACGTTATCATATTCGGTCACAACAGGCGCCTGTTCACTTATCGTACTTTTACGAGTTGTATGGATAATAAAAGCAACGTGCACGACATGGCTATATAATTTTATTCGAGGAAATTAAAACATTTACTATTGTTTATAACACAGTAGTTACCACCCATGCCTCTGCCCGCGTGGACTACATTTTTAATATATCGTTATTATACTTAATCACTTCTAAATAGGGTAAGGGTAAGTTCCTTTCCTTCTCTTATATTTATCACTTTCGTCTCCGCTCTTCGCTTGTCATTTCGAAGTCGAATAAACTGAAAACTGCTGCGATAAAGAAACCTATACTAAGAAAAATCCTATATTTAATCACAGACAATACAAAATCGATCCAGCTGTTTCGAAGATTGTCTATGTTCATCCTGAACATCAACTCATTTAAATTCTAAATACTGGTGAAGGAATGTTAGAAATTAATAAAATTTATAGTTTCGGAGATTACCTCTTACATCCAAAGTTTACCTCTTTATATTTTTGGTGTAGATGACCAACATTGTCCCCTGTCCCTGTCCTTGTCCATTGTCCAAACTCAATATCGCCGTGTTGATGAATTTAGATGCACTTTATACACTTAACACCAGTATGACCAGTAATAAAAAATTTGCAGCACATTCGAAAAAAATGGGCTTCGTGGACTGCTTCGACCAAAATTTTCTGTAAAATTAGTAGGACAATAATCACCGAGCACATTTAACATAGTATGTTGCATTTGCACAACATGTTCTGTAACATTTAAAAAAAAATTAAAAATGATTAATTTTTATGAGGTTTGTTAAAATCCAATTCGTTTCATGTTGAACATGTTACGAAAAATGAAAACATTTGGAAGAAGAATCCCTGGCATTTTAGTTTTTTTGTGCTTATGATGTACCAAATATTTAAAAAATTAAATACGTATAGGTAAACCTCGTTTTTGTTGATCTAAATACCATTTTTTTTTTGCGCCAATCGGCAAAGGTTTAATGCAACCGTTACGCAGTTTGTATGAAAATTGGCCACTACTCATTCCTCTTATTATCTACCCGATGCTTAATTTTCAACTTATTACATTTTTCTTGCTACATGTTCAAAACAAATAAACGTCAATGAATAATCAAACACGATAAATTATAGAATGCTAATTTTTTTCAAGGATAAAGCTAGCCTTGTATGTGCAGGTATAACGAAGATAAAGTATTAAAACCAATAAGTGAATGCGTCTTATTTTTACCTAACCAAGGGCTAAGAGAACAAATACAAACAGGTTTGTGTTAATCTATTTGATTGCCAATAAAAATTATAGAAAGTTCGATTCAAGTTGTTCTTCACCTACATGACGAACGGTTTCATATCGGAAAGCATTCCGTGCAAGGCGAAGACACAGGCTTAACTCATCACGTGTGAGGACGTGGGTGCAGTTTGAAATTATGTATATTTATTTTGTTGCATTTTCCGGTATATTACTAATCATACAAAGTTTGTGAACTAGGCTGTTTTAGAGAATCTCGCTTCTTTAGGTACTTCGCTTAGTTCACCTAAGTTGGCATACATTTTTTACTTTATTTGGACGTATTTGGAGTCATTATATGACGTAATCCGTATAATAATGATGGAATTCATATAATATATTTGTCGTTTAATCCTGAGTTTGTCCACCGCTGAACATAGTTCTCTTCTAATGCTACCCCATCCGATTTTCGTGCACCTGTTATAAACTACGTAGTCGCCATGTGAAAACCTAGCCCACTAGTATTTATGATAGTTCAACATAATTTTTGGTAATAATAATATATTTGAACACTTATCGCGTTCGTACCATTGCCACACGTTTCCTTCCGTCTTCAGTTATTTGCAGACGGACAGACGACCGAGTACTCTTATCAACTGTTTACTGACAGCTATACGATGTTGACAGTTCCAAACAAGAGCCTCACTATATGCTACGGACATACGTGTTTACATAGAAGGCGAGGTCAAATTGAATGGCCTCCGAGATCCATATGACTTCTTTTTACAGGGATAAATTAATGATAAAATTCATTTTGACAAAACTCGATGCGGGACATCAGACAAACATCAGTCGTTGTTGAGGAACGTCAGAGATAAATTTTATCTTGGATGAAGGTGTTGTTAGGATGTACCTGGTGCACACATTAAA